>JAQPPZ010013334.1:0-599852 GCA_028583015.1 Wollemia nobilis
AAATAACTAGGGCTAAGAGAACATTTAAAGGCCCTAGGATAATTTTACAAGAAGGTAGCTAAATAAAAAACATGACTAAAACCAAGATCTTAATCTTATCCAACTAAAAGACTTTTTTTTTAAAAACGATATCTTAAACGTAGTAAACTATAAAAAATCTTGATATAGAATTTAATAGCTAGCTTAAACGAGAAAAATGCAGAAGGAAGATAAATTTGAAAGTACAAAGAGTATTGATTTCTTTTTAAATAGAAGAAAGGGATTGCATGAGTATATATATTTTATTTGGGCTATAAGTGGTATTAGTAGCACTATATAGATGTGAAGTGTTAAATAGAAATATTTCTAACATAAAATGCAGAATTATATAGAGGATTCAAAAGTGTCTAACTACAAAAAAATAAAATAAAAGTTTCAACTACATGTGAGATTCTTGTAGAACAAATAAATGTCTTCCCGATAGAGGTAGTTATAATGATTCATTACTTTAGCATATCTAAATAAATTGAACAAATTAATGTAAATACATGGCATAAGGTTGTTATAAAAGAATATTTAAACAAAATACATATGAAATAAAACAATAGATGAACAGGCAAAATTTTAACTTGAATAAATTTCCAAACAAAAACAATAACATAACACATTTGCTAAGGAAAACTTAGATCACCATAATTTAACCCTACATATTATCTTAAAAGAGAGAATATTATCTTTTTTAATTTAACCCTACATACGATCACCATCAAAAGGACTATATAGGAGCAAAATCAACTGAAGATAAAATATTATCATGGTCCAATTTAGGAATAAGTCACACCAATGTAGACATAAGACAAGAATATTGAAGAGACTAATAGAGGAATATGATGAGTGAACATATACCATTTTCACATTAGGGACAATAAGATAAAAAATAACTTTTTATTAAGGAATCTAAAGTATATGGTGATAATTTGAGCTAGCTGTGTTGATATTCTAGTAGTGGAATCAATGTAGGATTTGCTTTAAATAGAGAAAGTAGGGGATTTCATCACCACAATTACTAGAAAATCCTTCATAGAAAATTGGATTAATATTTATGGTTTGAAATGATGATATGTTGTAAAATCATTGTCATAGGATATTTTTAGCTTCATGGATGTTAAAATCCTTCATATTATTCTATTTCATATAATATGGTGTTAACCATGTAATACAAATGAGATTTTTTTAAGATTTCAATATTTGAAACCTAACTTCAATTTCCATATTTATTTTTTTATTTTATCATATTTTTAGCTTTTGGTAATGAAAATATGGAAAATATGGTTTTACCTATGATACATCAAGGGATGTCATGTGAGATATGACTAGAAAAATCAAACCTTACTTTTATGCGTTTCCAATATCTATGGTTTTATTATCAAGAGATAATCCTTCACATTTAGGAATGGTTATGACCCATGCTAACATAGGGTTATTTATGTCATGCATTTTCATGTTCTAAATTTATTGTAGTAAATTATTTTAGATTAGTCTATTAAAATGATTCTTCATAATAATAAAATTTCACTATAACATATTTATCAAAAAGAGGAGGTGTTCTACATAATTTAAGGATAATATTTCAAGCATATCCAACATCATCATTCGCAAGTCCTACCTCCATATACAAAATGATTATAAGCATAATACTATTTTCTTTTCCAAGTAACACTTCTAGTTGTAAGTAATCCTCACCAACCTCATGAGGGTTTTCTACAACAAGATCTTCTAAGTTTCCAAACAATATTCTTTTGTTATATTCTTTAACATCCTCATAAATAATAATAAATATGTATGTGATCACTAAATATCTCCTTGGTAGGGTCATGTAGCTTTTAATTTTTATTTTCTATAAATCAATAGTTTCCAATAGTCAACTATAGAGTGAACATCTTCAAGATTACATAGAAGTCCTTGAATTTTCTATTTTTCTTTACCTTTTCCTTTTATAAAGTAACAAATATGAATAATTCCCAAAGTAGTTTTTCTTCAGTTATGAAAGTATATACATGTGTTTATCCCATACCAATGAAGTTGTCCAAGGTCACTCAAATAATATGATGGGTGTGCCTCTCAACTATCAATGGGGTTTTATATAGAAATGCTTAATAAAGATGACAATATATATATTTTTAAGTATAGATTTTTATCCATTTGAAACTTATTTCTTCTATCAAATTATATGTAGAATATTGTATATCCTCTTAAAATTTGTATAGTCATATGTCCTATGAGTTTTCCATATATTTGAAAAGAATTCATGATTTTGAGATTATTATGAAGGATCCACTATTAAAATTTACCATCCCAATTGGTGCAATAAGTAGAATTGGACTATGAATTTCTTCTTAACATTTTTGAATTCTTTATATAATATATGAACAAACACAATTCTCCTATTCCTTTTAGCCCTTGTATTATCATATGTAATGGATCTACTTAAATATTTTGAATCATGTAATGATTAAAAATAATAGTAAAGACATGTTTTTGCTTGATACTTAATATTTTAAAGATGTATATCCAAGGTTCATATTAACACATTTGTGAATACTTTTTTTTTTTAAGTTTAGAGATGAATTGTACGACTCTTTGTTTGTATTCACCTCCTTGATAACTGGAACTCTATTATGATCCTTCATCAATATCTCATTGAACCATAATTTGGAATTTTATTTTTGGAGAAGTTAGTAATGATGAAGACTAGTTGTAACCTTCCAATCATATTCTATAATGTCTTCTTGATTTATAAATTCATTTTCATCTATAAATTCCAATTAATATTTATTATTTTTTCATTTTACTATATCACATGCCCAACATGTCATGGATTATAATGAAATTCAATTCATTTTATTTTGGAAATTTTTTCATCAAGACTAATACATCTCTCTATGTATTAAAATGACGAATATGTTCAATTTTTTAAGCAATATTCTTCCACATGTTTAATAGAATGCTATTTCAAAACCTTAGTGAATTTTAACCACAATCAAATATTAGTTGTCCTTTTTATCAAATTGTATTTATCCTTATCTTCATTTTTGGGATTATATGACCATGATCTTACTACCATAATAAGTGGAATATGTTTCATCTTATATATCTTTGCTATATTTCCATGTTTTACTATCTCATGTCTTTATTTTATCCTAACTTCTAAAAATATATTTAAAAATATTTCACCCAAATCCCTAATAGAAAAAATATTTTTCTTCGCTCAACCAAGAAAGTTAACGCAACATATGACAATCCTATGCCTCTGTATTATTTTCGAAAAATATATTTACTTTCAATGTGTATATGTAATTGATTTAAAAATATTTGGTGATAAATTTACGAGATATTTTTATTTGGTTACATATTTTGTAATCTAGTTTTTTAAGACACTATTGTGGTTGTGGCACAACTCATCCCAAAGGGACCCACCTTTTGTTTTTCATTTTTTGGGAGTTTTCTTTTTTTGCAAGTAATAAGTTCCAAAGGTATTACCGATGTGCTTGCATTCCAAAGTTTATTTTGAGGTAACCTCTCCTATTTGATTAATTGATGTTTTGAGTTAAGTTGATATATTTATGTATTTATTTTAATTTTTAATATTAATCTTAATGTTTTTTTTAAGTTGTTTCATATAAATAAAAATAATATATATATATATATATATATATATATATATATATATATATATATATATATATATAAAATTAAAAAATATATAATAAAATAAAATAAACATTTGAATATAATTAATTTAAATTTAAATATTTAAATGAATAAAATTTAAATCTAAACAAAAAATAAATAATAAATAAATTATATATATATGAAAATATTTTAAAGTGAAATGTAAAGTTCTATTTTATATTAATATTTCATATAGTAGGGTGTCCACATTTATACAATAGATGCGCAATGGTTTTAGGATTTGAAAGGTGGATGTTTCTTATTAAATAGTCCTGGTGTTGAAAAATTTAACTCACTCAATTTCTCCTTATGCCATGGCAGGTCATAGACCTTCGGTCCAGTGGAGGAGCAGTGTTAGAAGTAGTGAGGCTAACATGGGGAGGCTGTGTGGATGGCATATGTCGATGACATGGCTGGTAGGGAATATCATGGACCCGCAAACGGACTCATGGAACACAAGCAAAGCGAACAAGGGCAATGTCAGTGGGCATCCATGGGGATATACATGATGCATTAAAGAATATGAAGACGTCCAACGAGGACCCTTAAGGTGCACTTTGTAGATTGTTGTTGAGTGGAGAACGCGTTAGAGCACTATGGGCATGGAATACGTCAGTTAGTGATGATTGGTAGAAAGTTCATCAAGGGAGGAGATGACACAACTTTGACCCAGGGTGCCATTGAAACATGGATAGGTCCAACGATGCGCACAGTGAATCAATCTCGGTAGATTTGAATTAGTCGATGGATTATTTGATGTAGGGACCCTGGATAGAGATGGATAATTCTCTTGGGTTATCATAGTATGAAGGATGACATAGCGCAGGGTGTTATAGACGAAGGTGGTGTGATACCTATGATCATAACAAAAAAATCTCACCATGGTCTATCATTATAGAGTTGTAGTGGACGTGTACCAAAACCTATGGCGATCAAGTAAACAAGACAGTGGCAAATGCAGATGGGCTGCTGTAGAAGAGGTATTAAAGTGCAACAAAATTCCAATATATGAAGTGAAGTGTCTAACGTGAGACCTCCTCATGAATATGATTCCACAGTGTTACTGCATGATAAAGTAGTAGCATGGTTATTTTTTCATCCTCAATTATTGGACTAAAATGGTGGCGACACAACGAAGTAAAACAAAAGTAGCAAACCCGAGGATAATATGGAGGAATGTTAATTGTTCTAGAGAGAAGCATGGGTTATTTCATATCGTTGGTAGAGAGAATATTTTATTAAATACACCAAGGTGTAGATGGTTGCATCATCATGGATGAGTCATGTACAGATTATCCAAAATGTAAGAGGGGTTCTCTTCAGCATAATGACATGATTCTTTGAGTCAATTGCAAGACTATCATCAGGTTACGTGGTGAAGCTATGTAGTTATAGATCAAATAATAACCAATGCATAGGTGATATATACTATTTCGAGTAGATACATTATGTAGAATTGGATGTGTGTGATCACAGAAATACATAACTGATGACTGCATGCGACGAGGGCTGGATCTCGATGGATGTTAGCTCAAATTGATTGTATGTGATTTTTAACATAGTGGACGTCTCAAAAATAATGATTATAATGAAGAGGAATCAAGCACCATAATGGACCATTGGCTTTTTTTTCCTTGTAGTGCAGATAAGCATCGACCAGTGAAGTAAACTGTAATGTTGGGCAGGTCACTGACACATCAGGTGAAAGTGTACGCATCATAGCTCGGATAGTGAACTCCAGCGTGGACGTAGAAGACCCCTATACACAACATTGTTCATCCGATTATGATGGCTTTATGTGATAGGCAATGTTTAATGCATTTCATGATTACATTGAGGAATTTCTAGAAACTAAGAATTAATTTTTTTCTTAGAAGCTTGTACCTAGTGTTTTTCAAAAAATGCAAATGAAGTTCTAGTTAGTTTGGGTTACATTTAGGAACTCTCATATCTCTGGTTTATGAAAAATGATAGTTGTTTATTCTCTAGATTTTCTGCATTTTATTTCTATTTTCAGTTTATATATTTATTTTTCTAGCTTTTCTTTTTGCAGATTTTTTAAAACTTTGGCGATTAAAATAAAATTGAAAAAATTAAAATGCCAAAAATAAATACATGGATGTGAAGAATGAGCTTCAATATTTCATTCGAAATAATTTTTATCCCATTCTATAGACATTTCGAATTTATAAAAATTATTTAAAGTTGTTTTATGAGAGTTTTATAATTTCATAATTTTTCATTATTTTATATTTTTAAGGTAAATCAAATTTTTTAGCTTTGAATTTTTATTCGCAAGCAATAAATGAACTTCCCTATATGAAAATTACAATTTCATTAAAAGGGGTAATTTATATGGCATTCCATAGGCCATCATTTTTAGAGCAATAAATTATCTTTTCGTTATGAAAATTTTGATTTCATTAAAGAGAGGTAATTTATACATTATATCAAAGGCTATTGTTTTAAAGCAATAAATTATTTTTTCTTTATGAGATTTTCATTAAAGAGGGGTAATTTATAATGACATTCTAAGGACTTTACATTTCATAGCTATTCATGCGTATTTATTTCCTTTTTATTCATCAAGCAATAATAAAAGGAACTCAATTTTCATGAACATTTACTAGCATAGCATAATGAAATAAACCAATAGAGGCCCCTTGTTAACAATTACTTGCAAATAACTAAGGTATTCCTAGAATTCATTTAACACATATTTACAATATTACAAATACGCATGTGCATTGGTTATATAGTGGAACCTTGGAGAAGTTATTTTCATTTTAACTTCTTTGTAAGAGAGGATTTTGTGATCAAAATCCTAAGTGTTAGTGTGGTTTTACAATTAGATAAAATTATCACTCACTATTTTGGTGCTAGAAGGAGGGCATGAAGTGGTTTATTTTATTGTGATTCTAAATGCTATATATTGTTCATTGTTACTTAAGGGATTTGAATTGCTAAATGTTTCATGTCCTTTGACTTTTATATTTGACCTTCTTTACGCACAACATTTTGGCGCTAGGAGGAGTTCCTAAATTGATTTACATTATTGCTATTTATATGCTAACTTGTTGATGTTACTTAAAAGAATTATTTGAAAGTATTGATCTTGACTAATGAAGTCATGTTTTCTTATGATCACTTTCATTGATTCAAACATTTTTTAATTGGTGATGCATTAATGGTAACCTTTTACATAGTAAAAATATTTTCTAATGTCATGGTTTAATTGATGCATATATTTTGATTTATATATACATGATAATTTATATTAAACATTTG
Organism: Wollemia nobilis; assembly: GCA_028583015.1. Lineage (NCBI taxonomy): Eukaryota > Viridiplantae > Streptophyta > Pinopsida > Araucariales > Araucariaceae > Wollemia > Wollemia nobilis. Next base: position 7,000 of record JAQPPZ010013334.1, read on the forward strand.
ATATTTGTTAGTCATTGCATGCTTCTTTGCAAGATATATTTATTTGATAAAAAAAATGTTATTAGAGTTATTTCTCCTTGACTATTGAAATATTTACTCCAATGATGATAGGTAGTCCTTTAAACATACATGGGCCTTCACATGAGGTACCCATGGACTCGGTGTATTATCTATCTCAATTAGGCATGATGGAACTAGGTCATATGAAGCACACATTCGTGCATTTGTAAATAGGATGAGTTGTTTACACATAATGCATGAAGATGTTGGATGTGAAATATTTTCATACACATTGGATAATATTATACATGACTGGTTTATCAATCTTCTTGTAGATTCTATCACTTCATGGGCTTAATTAGAAGCAATGTTTCTCAACCATTTTAGAACATTAGATGATTGGGATACGATATCAAATCAATTTGCCTCTATATGTAAAGAACCTAATGAATCCATGAGTCAATTCAATGATAGGTTTCATAGGTTTTATATCAAAATAGATACATATTACACTATTTCATAAGAAGAATGCATTGAAATATACAGATGAGTCATAGACCCCTTAATTGATACATTTCTAGTGGAGAATCTTGAAGAACCATACTTTCCTAGAGCCTAAAATGCCATGATAATATTAGAACAATGGCAAGTTGAGGCACAACATGTTCCCATGAGATATTTTTATTTAGGAGTTATTGAAGCCAACCTACACCAACCATATAATCTAGTACCCTCTAATTCAATGATGTCTATTGTGAACAATCAATGAGATGAATTCAAATGTCCAAATATTACAACCACCTTAGATATTGTTCAAGAAGAGGTACAAGCTTTAAATCCAATATCCAACAATGAGGATTGTGTAGAGATGGTTTCATCTCTAGAAATCTATGAGTATTTAGACAATGAAAGAGTTATAGATCTAACTAGCTTTGAAATATGTGATAGGTTGGAACCTTCCATATAATGGAGTGAAATGATTGAAATAGATGATTAAGAAGGTAAATATGTTCCAAATGATGACCTAAACTTGGAGTCATTGTTTATATAGGAGGATTGGGATGATCATATAAATAAGAATGTAAAAATTTATCCCATTATAGAAACCCCTAAGCCATCAAAAGTGTTTGAAAGTGAGATTGAAATAGAAACAATAAATGAATTTGAAGACATAATAGAATTTCACCACTTATTTTCAAAAAATACCTTGGATGATATTGTTGAAACTGATGGCCAAGAAAACCCACACCTTCCAAATTATGATAAAATTAAATTTTGGGTTACAAATGTGGATTGTGATCTTGCAAGCTTGAATACAAAGAATAGCCCACTTTTGAAAATAATTGAACCATATAAGTAAGGTGAAGGTAAATTTAGCGATAAACATGTTGATGAATTAGAAGATGTTAAAGAAGTAGTTGAGCATCACCACTTGATTTTGGAATATGATTACTATGATTCTTGGAATAAGTGGGAAGAATATGGTCACTCTGAACCTTCTAATGAATCTTTTGTGTCAAGTTATATGTGGGATAATACAATTACTTTCTCGATGTAGGATATTACAAATCATGTACAATATAATAATGTTTTGGAAGAAGGGATGGAATCTCATCAAGTGTTAGAAAATGATAGTGATTCTACTACCATGGATAAATAATCAAAATAATTGATAGATGAATCAAAATATCATGCCAAATATACAATAGAGTTGCATCCCATATATGACACTTTTTATAATGGTTGGGGTAGATATGAAGAATAATCAGTTGTTCACACCACTATTGATGAAATTTTTATTAATATGCAGGATGCTAAAAACACTATCTCACATGAAGATCTTGTAATTCCTATACAATCATAAAATGGCATGCCACTTACAAAAATAGAGAAGATTCATAAGTTCGATCATGTTGAATATGAGTTTGTTGAAGACATTTTTGAAATGGAAAAGGAAGAAACAGTAAACATTTCCTCTGATTCATCTATCAGGGATGAAGAATAGGTAGAATCTAATCTCTTATCCTTGAATTCTAAAAATTTGGGTACCAATCCATATGATTGTCTTGAATATTCTAAGGATGAAATGCCATGGATGGTTAATAATGAACGGGGATCAAATGATAAAAATATGGCTTTATTCAAATTAACTCAAATTATTGATATTCAAATTAACTCAAATTATTGATCATGGAGATGTGTTATTTGATACATCCCTTAATCAAAAAGAGGTATGTTTTGAAAAGGATGGGCATGTTTTTAATTGGGTTCATAATTTTAAAATTTTTGATGAGCAGGTAATCAATGAAGATGAAATAATACAAGATGATGATGAATCCCATGAAGAACAAGAAGTTACAAATCCTCTCCAAGACCTTGGTAAATGAGAATGTATCACAGGTAAAATCTCACATTTTGTGTCCAAGCATACAAGCTTTAGGTGAAAATATGCATAATCATTCATTGGATTCAAATGTTATTTATGATAAAATGCCATTATAGGTGAATGAATAACTAGATTTTATTGCTACTCATACCTCTAATAAAATTTATTTTATGAATTAAATAGAATTGTATGTGCTTGAATTGTTGAACCAAGTTCATCAACAATTTACAATTGAATCTAGGAAAAAAGCTTATAATGATCCCCATTTAGAACCATATGGAACTTTAACTAACAACTATGCATAGGCTAGGGTACTTATTATAGGGATTAAAATTTTTGAAAAAATTAAAATATATTTCAATTGAGAGAGATTCAAAATTTATCATTAATGTTATCAATAGATAAAAATATAGTATTACTTTTTATTTTCATTCACTGTTGTTGGAGGTAATCTCTTGAAAAATATGAACATGTCTATAGAGAACAAAATAAACTTATAAATGATTTAAAAAATTACAATGTTGATATTCATCTTATTAAAATTCAAACAAATGGTCAAGTGAGATTGTATCTTTTAACAAAAATGATGTAACAAAGTTAATAGTAAAAACTAGTACTTTGAGAAAAGCTAAAGAATATATTTGATAGAAAATGAAATGAATAATTTTTTTGATAAAATGATAAGGTGTACATTTTTTAATTAACCTAATAAAAATGTAATATTTTGCTATCTTGATAAGAGTGGTCCCTAATAAAAACTACATCTAACTTTTTTATAATTTTTAAAGGTAGATATTGGTTATTTTATTCTAATAATAACTATTATTTTTAAAATAAATGACACAATTTAAAGTTAAAGATATCACTCTAGCTTGACAAAATTAATTTACACAAATAAAAATATTAGTAAATTAATTATATAGTAATGAAATCATTAATTTTTAGATACATTGTAATTAAGATTGACAACGAGACAAATTAAAAACAAAAAAAAACTTAAAAAATATTTGTTGAATCTTAAAAATTTAAAACCACTATAACTAATAAAAAGCAATAATAGATTCATTCTCTTAGATCATTATTTATATGAAGGGGTTATAGGTAAAATTAATACCTTAACAAATATTGGTTTAGATCAATTGCCAATAGAAGCTAAATTGGTTGTAATTGTATTCAAAAAATATCATATTTTAAATATGAATAGATGTGGGATGACCATCATTAATTTTTTGATGTGATAGATCAAACATGAATTATTCAAGAAATTATGGGTTGCATTCACTTCCAAAACAAATAAATCAATGACATCTAGATTAAAATAATGGAACAAGAACACTTTTGGATTTTGTTTAAAATAAAGAAGAATTAAATGATAAGATTTCAAAATTCTAAAAAGGTTATCATAATAATATAAAATCTAAGGAAAGGGAGTTAGTGAATATTGTAATATTTTGAGTACTAAAGAGAAAATTTAAAGATTAAAATCAAGACACAATTGATTAAAATGAGATAAAAATATTTTTTTTTCATACGTTGGCAATAGTACAAAGATCAACATCCAAAATTGGCAGAATTAATCAGTACAAGGGGTTTGGATTGAATACCTAAGTGAAATCAGAAATGAGGTAATGTTTTTTTATTAAAATATTCTTGGATGTGAGGAGATTAAAGTTCTTAATAATAAACTTTACAAGAAGTTCCTTAAGTTGTAATAGATGATTACAATAGGAAAGTGATGGAGCCTACTACTCTAGAAGAAGTTCATCTAGCTCTTTTATCTTTTAATAAGAATATATCTCTAGCTATGGATGGAATATTTGTAACATTCTATCAAATAGAATTTGGATATAGAAAAGGATTCTTTATTGGTGGTAGTGGAATATTCTAGGATAAAATAATACATACCTTAAAAATTAATGCAACATATCTTACCCTAATTCTAAAAAATAAGGATGCATAATTGTTTCATTCATTTCAACCCATAAGCATATGTAATATGGCATATAAGATTATTTTTTAAAGTGATAAGTGAATCAGTTAAAGATCATTATTAGAGAAAATTATTTTAGAATAACAAGGAGTATTTGTGAAAGGCAGGCAAATTTTGGTTGGGATCATAGTAGATTATGAAGTTATACATTCATAGCTTCAAGAAAAGAGAAAGTAATGATATTAAAACTTGATATGATTAAGGCCTATGATAGGGTTAAATGAGATTTTTTATTGGAACCGACAATTCTATTCAATAAAAATAAGAGAGATTACAACAAAAAAGGAGCTAAAAAACTCACAGCTCAAGGTGTGCTCGGGGTGTAAGGCCACTGAAATGATCAACGTCATAAATACAAGGCTCAATGTCAAAAACAAAAAAAACCCCTAAAAGGATGAATAAACAACATAACTAAGCAAAGGTATCTACTCCTTGAGGAGAGCGAGCCCTACTGAGGACATTGATAGAATGGCCTAAAGCTGGATAACATCCCCCCTCGACTTGCTATGTTGAGGCCTCAAATAAATAGAGGGACCTTGAGGCAAACAGAGGTTAGGTGAAACCTTGCTAATAGTGCATGGAGCATTGCACAAATACCTGATAAGATTTATCAAATGAACCAACTCATGAGTCAACTTGAAAGCCTACGAATGGATCTATATAATAATAGTAGAAAATATTGTAATATTTTCATGCATAGAAAATTGGCTAGAAAGTGAGCCTCTACAATAGACAGTGGCATTCCTAGCTTTCCAAAGTTGAAAACAAATAATAACATGAAATAAATTCCACAAACTAGCAATATAATAAGGCTAACAATTATTATCTCCAAAAAATACCATCTACCATCTGAATAAAATGATATGAAAGGGCTTGAACAAGTGAATCCAAGACTAGATAGAGTGAGCATGAGGGTAAAACCAAAATAGATGTTTAAAAGTCTCAAATTGACCACAAGCAGCTCGATGAAAACAATGTAAATTCTTCCCCTTGGCCCAAATAAATTACCTAAGGAGTCTGGCCAACTTATTATAAGTATTCTTAGTGAAAGCATGAGATTCCGGAAGAAAGAAACACTGAGATGCAATAAAAATAGAACTAGCTAGATGCATGAAATAACACGGATGTAATCACATCAAAAAGGAGCACAACCCTTTTTATTCATGTGGTTCCAACTCGGTTACAATAGCATGATTTCCATTACAAAAAGTGCACAGTGATCTTTCGCATGCCCACATTTGAAACGGGCGGGCCAATGTTGCCGTCGCTTGTGCCTGATGAATCCTTGTTTCTTGCTGCTTCTCCTACGTTCAAAGAATAGCAAACCATTTAGTAGCACCTGTGTTAAAAGGAAACATATACTTCTTGAAATTAGTGAAAGGTATATGCCTACGGTTATTGAGAACAGTGAATAAAATGCATGTAAATGACCTGCACGTTTAACAGAATAAACACGTAATGAACGAATATATTAAAATGACAGAACGTAGAACGTAATGCATCTAACAGAATAGCGTAGAACGTAATGCTGCAAATATTCGATAACTTAATCGTTGCTGCCGAACATCACCAAAAGGCTGCTGCCTGCGACTTGCAACCTGCAACTCTGCAACCTGCAACTAATCGCTGCATATATTCGATAATCTATTTAAGTAGTTTAAAGTGTGATTTTGGATATGTATATTCGAGCAGAAAGCATAATGCATAATAAACATGAAATAACGGAATAAATTAATCATGTAGCGAACGAAAAGATGCGGGGTGCCCAAGCGGGCCGCTCCGTTAAAACTTGATTCAATCCACTAAGGATGGGCTCGAAATCCTAGATACTGTAGTGTCAGTGAATCGATAGATTACTTTGATCCAATTTCAGGTTTGAAGGTTCGAATCTCCTTCTAGTAGCCACCAATAACCTCTCATGTGAAAGAGATTACGGGTGCAGAAGGGATGAATCGAAAAGAAGCGCAATCCAGTCTCTGGTTTGACAGCACTTCGCTCTTTCAAATGCCTGCCAACCTCCTTTTGGGTGGAAAAATCCACCATTTTATAGACCCAGGGGGTCTCCTTGAATGGCGTGGATAAGTGCCATGCGTTGGTCAAAGGTGCCATGTGGCGGTCATGTCTCTTTGAGAGAGGAAAGTCCTCCACGACTCGGGCTTCCGTTAATGCCACTGTGACAGTCCTTCAATGGCACATGCAACTGACTATGGTGTCACTGCCAGTTGTCTAACGTCTTCTCCCAGTCATTTTAATGCTGCCTCTGAATGCCTTGGTTTCTGCCTTGATGTTTGCCTTTGATTGGCGAAATGTCACCTTTGGATGCTTGCCTTGATGTCTGCCTTTGAATGCTTTAATGATGCCTTGATGTATTTTAACGTCTGCTTTAAGCGCAAAGATGCTGAAGTGTCACGATATCGTGACGTCGCGATATCGCGACACTTCGGCCAAGGTTCCCCTCAGGGCCTTAGGTGTCGCAATTTCGCGACGTCATGAAATTGCGACACCCTCGGCCGAAGCCGCCCTTCGAGCCTTAGGTGTCGTGATTTCGCGACGTCGCGAAATCATGACACCCTCGATCGAAGCTTCCCTTCGGGCCTTAGGTGTCACAATTTCGTGACGTCACGAAATCATGACACCCTCGATCGAAGCAGCCCTTCGGGCCTTAGGTGTCACGATTTCACGACGTCATGAAATTGCGACACCCTCGGCCGAAGCGACCCTTCGGGCCTTAGGTGTCACGATTTCGCGACGTCGCGAAATCGCGACACCCTCGGCCGAAGCGGCCCTTCGGGCCTTAGGTGTCGCGATTTTGTGACGTCACGAAATCATGACACCCTCGGTCGAAGCAGCCCTTCGGGCCTTAGGTGTCGCGATTTCAAGACGTCGCGAAATCATGACACCCTCGGCCGAGCGACCCTTCGGGCCTTAGGTGTGGCGATTTTGCGATGTCGCAAAATCGCCACACCTAAGGCCCGAAGGGCTGCTTCGGACGAGGGTGTCATGATTTTGCGACATCGTGAAATCGCGACACCCTCGGCCGAATCGCGAAATCGCGACGTCGCGATTTCGCGACACCTAAGGCCAAGGTTCCCCTTTGCTAGGTTTGCTTTAAAGTTTTGCTTTTGCTTAAAGTTTTGAAGTTTGCTTTAACTTAAAGGCTTGAAGTTTGCTTTATCTTAAAGGCTTGAAGTTTGTTTTAGCTTAAAGGCTTGAAGTTTGTTTTAGCTTAAAGGCTTGTTAAAATGACCAACTTTGCTCTGCTCACTTTTCGACCTTCTAAACTGCTGTGTGAGTGGCTAGGACCACTGTTTGACCTCTAAGGGCTGCCCTGAAAGTTGTGTATGTCAATGCAATCAGTGTTTGTAGTCACTTAATCGGATTGGTGTTGTTTTGGTGTCTATAGATGCCCCTTTTTGGGAAGCGCTGCGGGTGATGCAGTGCTGAGCAAAAATAGATGACCAAAGCACTAATGATTAGGGTTTCTTGGTGACCTAACCAACTTTTGATGCCCCAAGTATGGAAAGGGCATGCATTCTTGAATCCTTGCTTTTGACGAGCTAAGGAATTTGATTTCAAGTGTTAACCTATTTTGGTGAGGTGTGACTTGAGCTTGGACATTGATCAGTCATGATTAGGCAAAGGGTGTAACCTTTTGTCCACAGGGGGAACCTTGTGTTCATGCTTCGGGAATGCCAAGTGTTTGATCAATTTAATGATTGCTTGTTTACTGCCCCAAGCAGGAGCGTGATTGTCTTTGTCAATGATTCTTTGAATGCATGCCATTGCATTGATTGGGTGTGTGCTTGTTGATTGGTGACTAAGTGTGACTACCCCCTCAAGTGACGAATCGATGAGGGAATGACCTTCGTGAGAAAAGCGATGAGTCGCTTGACCCAAGATGACTTAGGTTAGGGTGCCTTTAGATGTTTTACCGTTTAAGCACGTGCAATTTCTTGACATTTGGACCTATTTTTGGTGGGTGTTAACCCTTTTGGTGATGCCATAATGAGGTGAAATCATCAAAAACCCGTCTTCCCATGGAGCGGTCCAGCTATGGTAGCCTTCTTGGGGAAGTGGGAAATGACAATTTGAGCCCCGACATCGATTTTCTATGCCAAGAGATTAAGTGCAAGAGCACTTGTGTCTGGAAATGCTTATTGCTTGGTTTTTGTGTTGCATTTATGATGTTTTTGTTGTTTTTTTTTTCTTTGTGTATATGTCATGATTTTATGTTATGCATAATGATTGATGTTGATGGATGCAATCTACTTTATATTGATGGACGCATATGGTATGATAAATGTGGTTGTTGTATGTTGATTTATTTTGATGGATGCATGATGAATGCAAATTTTTGTGATTTATATGTGATATGCAGAAATAAAATGGATGGATGGACTTTGTGATGTTTGGCTATGGCACCATAGACTGTTTAGAACTCCATTATTTTGTCTTTTTAGGCGATTGCTGTGATGCATGATTTGTATGTATACATGTTTTTTTTTTCTTTTTTTTGTATTTTCTGATGGTATTGTAAGTATGCAAAGTAGTGCAATTGGTTTAGAAATGTATCTAAGGTTTTCTGAAACTCAGACAATTTTAACTCACTAGCCATGACTGTACTTTATCTTACAAGACTTTTGAACAAGGTATGAATCGTACTTGTTTTTGACCAAGTTATTTTACATCCCTGTGTGTGCAATTGAGTTCATTTATGTGGTATTTGTCAGGATACCGCCAGTTCCAGATGGGCTTTCAACCAAACCTGTACTGAGGATCACCTAATTAGCTCCACTAACTCCTTTGTTGTATTTAGTTAGATTAATCTATGGTGTTATCTAGGATACCATAAGCTAGCTCATCCTTATGCAAACATTGGTCTACACATATGCAAAGCGAATGTGACAGACATATTGTCATGCGAGTAGGATACCACCATTTCCAGATAGGCTATCAACCAAACCTGTAATGAGGATCACCTAGATGGTTTTAGAATGCTAAGACTTCCAGGGATTCAAGTTCAAGATATTTGTTGGTTTAATGGTTGAGAAATTTGCTCGTCTATATAGTGATGAAGATCACTGTTTATTAATTATTTTTGAGCAAGGATTTTGAATAGTGGTGATAACCACTGTTATTTGGTTTTGTGTATTTTGAATTTGAGCTTGTGAATGGCTTTGATCCTTGTGGCATTGGGGATGACTACCCATCCTGGTTAGGGGCGAATAGTACGAATCCTTACGACATTGGGGATCAAGGGGATGATGGAGATTATGGAGTAAAGGCATTGATCTGTGAGGCCTTGGGGATGACTACCCATCCTGGTTAGGGGTGGATAGTACGAATCCTTACAACTTGGAGACCAAAGGTGAATGGAAAGTGTTAGGATGATGATTTGTTGGAATTTTGTTTGTGAATGGTGTTTATCCTTTTAGGTATCGAGGATGACTACCCATCCTTGGCAGGGACATGTAGTACGAATCCTTACAACTTTGGGAATCAACTATGAGTGTGATTTGGTAGTGGTGAAAACCATTGTATATGGAGGTGAATGGACAGGAAAGAGCTTGTCCTTTTGTCAATTCTTAGCATTCTGGGACCATTCACACAGGGGGATGAGCAAGATAACCGTTTCACTTATGGTGACCTGGATTACTGTGTAGATTTCATCTTTCGTTCACACAACTTGGGAATTTTTATGTGTTTTAATTTGTGTTGGGATGTTACGTAACAAGGTGTATTTCAAGTGTAACTCTACCTTCATAAAAATATGTTTGACTTGATACATTACATGGCTAAAGAGCAAAATGATGACTGAATCACGAAAACTCATGATACATTAAAAGACCACTGACTCTAGTGTGGTGAAAGTAATGCATGGTGTTTTTGTTGTTTTTGTAAAATGGAACAGTGTGGAACAAGATGGACTAGTAGAGAAATTACAGCCTATGGTGCCTTTGACCTATATGACCACAAGTATGCAATGTATGGATGCAATGCTTTTATGCATCTATGTATTTTTGTATTTTTGATGGATTGATTTTGGTGAATATGAAGATGAGTTGCGAGAATTGCTCTCTATTGATGATTTTGAGTATGCTTAGAAATGAAATGCAGAAATTTTTGTTGTTTTTGATGATTTTTGTTGTTTTTGAACTTTCTCAATTTTTGACCAAGCGATTATGGAAATCCTTGGAGCATTTTGGAATTGACCAAGCAATTTTGGAGATCCTTGGAGCAATTTTGGAGATTGACCAAGTGATTGCGATAATCCTTGGAGCATTTGGGGTGACCAAGTGATTGCGATAATCCTTGGAGCCTTGGGGTGACCAAGTGATTGCGATAATCCTTGGAGCTTTTGGTGTTTTGACCAAGTGATTGTGATAATCCTTGGAGCATTTGGGGATTGACCAAGTGATTGCGATAATCCTTGGAGCATTTGGGGTGACCAAGTGATTGCGATAATCCTTGGAGCTTTTGGTGTTTTGACCAAGTGATTGTGATAATCCTTGGAGCATTTTGGGGTGACCAAGTGATTGCGATAATCCTTGGAGCATTTTGGGGTGACCAAGTGATTGCGATAATCCTTGGAGCTTTTGGTGTTTTGACCAAGTGATTGTGATAATCCTTGGAGCATTTTGGGGTGACCAAGTGATTGCGATAATCCTTGGAGCATTTTTGGGATTTGACCAAGCGATTGCGATAATCCTTGGAGCATTTTTGGGATTGACCAAGCGATTGCGATAATCCTTGGAGCATTTGGGGGTGACCAAGTGATTGCGATAATCCTTGGAGCATTTTTGGGATATGGCTCTCTTAGATATGAAATGGTCGTAAATGACTGATATTCAAGGGTTCTGTTTCCTTGATACCGTCAAGAGAAGCTAGCCGGTACGTCTTGGGTCCTATTTTTCTATCAATGACATATGGACCTAACCAATTTGCCATGAACTTGTCCCTCAGGTGGGATGGCAAATTAGAGTTCTATTGGTTTTCCTTCAAAACCAAATCACCAACCCGAAAGTCCCTTAGGTGAACTTTCATGTTTTAAGCTTTCTTAAGCCGCTCTTGATAGATACATAAGTGCTCAAGATCATTAACACGTCGTTCATCAAGCAACGTAAGTTGGTCTAACCGAGACTATCGTGCAACGTCATCATCGATGAAATCCTGCATTGATATGCAGAGGGAAGGAATTTTTGACTCGAGAGGCATTACTGCCTCTGAGCCATACACGAGCGAAAACGAAGTTGCCCCAGTTGGCATCCGAATGCTAGTGCGATAAGCCCAAAGGGCAATTGGGATTTGGATGTGCCAATCCTTATGACTGTCTGTGATTGTATTTTTAAGGATGGCAACTAGAATTTTGTTTGACGCCTCTGCTTGCCCATTTACCTGCGGATAATAGGGTGTCAAAAAATTGTGCTGAATTTTGTACTTTGTGGTCAAAGCATGCACGTCTTTATTCTTGAATGATGGCCCATTATCCGAGATTATTTTGGATGGAATACCAAAATGACATATGATGTTATGCAAAATGAACTCCACAATGCGAGGTCCTGTCGTAGAGGTTAGCGGAATTGCTTCCACCCATTTGGTAAAATACTCTATGGCCATTATGATAAACGTGTGACGGCCTAACGATGCAAGGGAGATCTTTCCAATTAGATCGAAGCCCCACTGCAAAAATGGCCAAGCAGACTGGACTATCTGCAGGGCCTGGGAAGGTACATGCATCAAATTGGCATGATGTTAACACTTCACGCACTTATTGACATATGCGCAACAATCTCACTCTAAATATGGCAAATAATATCCCATGCAAATAATGCGCTTTGTAATGGCCATACCACTAAAGTGGTCACCACATGTACCGTCATGCGCTTGGGCGACTGCCCAAGTGGACTCTTACTGGTCCAAGCAACGAAGAAGAATTCCATCATAGCTGTGACGATACAAAATGTCTCCTATCAAGACATACTTAGCCGGTTTCTGCTTGAATGTTCATTTTGCGTCGTGCGTCAATCCAAGGGGAAGATTACCTAACTTGAGGTAGTCTCTAATGGGTAAATACCAGTCTTGTTGATCGGAAACCTCGATAGTATGAACATCCAATCCATTTTGAAGTTCTTCCCTAACAAATGCTGAATGGGATAGAACTTGCAAGAATAGCGTTGTGTTGCTATTAATGGGAGTAGGGAAAACAAGGACCCCTAGTTGGCACATTTCAGATGATCTCAGATTCGAAAGAAGTTATCCGAGGATGGTTCGATCTGGATCATGTGGATTCCTAGCGTCAAGTCTGAGCTTGCACGCTCCATCACAGATTGCGATAAGGTTTTGACTTGAATGGTTGTCATATCACCAGAAAGGTCTTGCGAAATTAGTGACCCCAAGGAGGCTATTGTGTCCACAAAATGATTTGATGATCGAGGGAGTGCCTCGATGTCATACCACTCAAGTTTTGCCAGGAATTTGTCCACAAGGGCTTTATAAGCTTGCAAAATTGGGCATTTGCATTTATATACCCATTTGACTTGATTGATGATTAACAGCGAATCACCAAAGATGTTCATGGTGATTGTTGTCTGAAGACCTAGGAGCAATGCTTCATATTCTGCATTATTTTTGGTGCACTGGAAGTTTAATTTAAATGACAGGGGCATTGGAGCACCCTGCAGTGTGAAGAATACAATTCCCGTGCCACCACCTTGCTCACATTTAGAACCATCGAAGAATAGGGTTATGTCGGCTTGTGACTCAGGCTCATCAGAATCTAGCGATTCTGAGACATGGAAGACCCCATCATCGGGTAGTTCTATGACTAGAGGTTGATCGTCTTCAAGAGGAGCCTCTACTAGTTGATCGGCTATGACTTGTCCTTTGATAGATTTTTGTCCAATAAATTCAATGTCAAATTCTGTCAACAACATGATCCATTTCACCGTGCGACTACTATGATAAGTATGACTCATCATGTATCGCAATGGATTCTCCTTAGACACAACATACGTAGTGTTGCTTAGCATGTAGTGGCATAGCTTTTTGGTAGCAAACACCACTGCCAAGTAGAGTTTCTCAACGTATGCATAGTTAAGTTCATAACTGACCAGGGTGCGGCTAAGATAGTAAGTAGCCTGTTCCTTGTGATGTTCATTCTTCTTGGGTGCCTAGTGCCACCTCAGTAGCTGATATGTATAAGTAGAACGACACTCCTGGTCTAGGTGGTGCCAATACTGGCGACGAAGCCAAGTATTGTTTTATTTTGTCAAAGGCTGACTGGCACTCTTCATCCCAATGAAATGTAACCCCCTTGTGCAATAATTTGTTCATGGGTCGGCATTTGTCAGATAATTGCGCTATGAAGTGTTTAATCGACGTGACTTTTCCTTGCAGACTTCTGAGCTGCTTAATAGTGGTTGGGGGAGCCATTTCAAGGATTGCCTTGACTTTCTTTGGGTCCACTTCGATGCCTCACTTTGAGACTATAAAACCCAAGAGTTTTCCAGATGTGACACCGAATACGCACTTCTTGGGATTCAGTCTGACCTTATGCTCTATGAGGCGATCGAGAATCTTGCTTAAGTCATTGATATGATTTGAGCGCAAGAGAGACTTGGCTAACAAATCATCCATGTAATATTCCAAAGTTTTGTGCATGTAATCATGGAAGATATACGTCATGGCACGTTGGTAGGTAGCACCAACATTTTTAAGGCCAAAAGGCATTACCTTATAACAAAATGTCCCCCAAGGCGTTGTGAATGCCATTTTTAGTTGATCCTCAGGATTGATATGAATTTGATTGTATCCTGAGAAACCATCCATTAGGGAGAGCATTTCGTGACCTTCTGTAGCATCTACCAACGCGTCGATGCTCGAAAAGGGGAAATCATCCTTAGGACTCGCTTTGTTTAGATCTCAAAAATCAGTGCATATGTTGATATAGAGCCGCACACAACACACAGCAAGAATGCATAATGAACAATGCCCCGACAAAATTTCAGCAAGTTTCATTAAAACAGAGGTCTCTCCTCCAATACACAGCTATGCCAAAAACCAAAAATAAAAAAAAAATCCCTCGCCAAAAGGTCTTTTCCTTTTTTTTTTGATACAATGCATGCGCCTCTTCTCCTCGGCCGCCACCTCCTTCTTTTTCATTATGCAAAGTGCGGGTCCTTTTCATCCCCCAGGCACGACTCTCTTTGGACCATCATTACTTGAATGCGAGACTCCCCATACCGCCCGCACAAATGCTCTGTCCCACCTGCATGATGCTGCCAGGTGCATCAAAACATCATAGCCTGTAGTGGCGGTATGCCCTGCAGCCGCCTGTTGATCCACTGCCAAGTCAATCATTCATAAGAATGCGCCATGGTCATTTGCAGTTGATGCCACGTGTCCTGTTGCCATGCTTCCTATAATCGCTTCATACTCTCGGGCCACCTGTAACTTCATGCCACGTGTCCCTCTGCACTGGTCCCTGTAGTCACCGGCTGGTCAATGTCGGGAGCATCCTGTCGTGATATCGCGACGTATTTGCCCCAACACTTTCTCTCTCCTCTTTGGTCGCAATATCGTGATGTTTTGACGTTAGGCTTCTCTCTCCTCCTTGAGACCACGATTTCGCTACATGTCGCGATATCGCGATGTCTAGGCCTTTCTTACTCACCTTCCTCCCTTGGGCCGCGAAACCATGACATGTCATGATTTCGTGACATCTTTGCATTGTGGAACCTTGCCCTCGGATATGTCACGATTTTGTGACATCTTTTCATTCCGTATGTCCTTGGATCGGAAGTGTCACGATTTCACGACCACTGTGCGTCCAGACCACGTTGCAACAGAAATGTCACGATTTCATGACAGTTTGGCATCCCGACCGTGCGTCTTCAGAAATGTCATGATTTCATGACAGTTTGGCGTCCCGAATGCGCTACTTTAGAAATGTCACGATTTCGCGACAGTTTGGCATCCCGACTGTGCGTCTTCAGAAATGTCATGATTTCGTGACAGTTTGGCGTCCCGACTGCACGGCTTTAGAAATGTCATGATTTC
The DNA here is from genome assembly GCA_028583015.1 of Wollemia nobilis. NCBI lineage: Eukaryota > Viridiplantae > Streptophyta > Pinopsida > Araucariales > Araucariaceae > Wollemia > Wollemia nobilis. Next base: position 22,434 of record JAQPPZ010013334.1, read on the forward strand.
GCGACAGTTTGGCGTCCCGACCGTGCGTCTTCAGAAATGTCATGATTTCGTGACAGTTTGGCATCCCGACTGTGCTTTTCAAAAATACGTCGCGATATCGCGACGGTTTGGCCCGTTGGTGCCCTTCTTCAAAAAGCGTCGTGATATCACGATAGTTTTAGTACTTAAGAAAAAAAATACATTTTGGGTGATGCAATATTACCAGCTTTTCCTCCGGATGCTCCTGCATCAGACACCCGGGGTGGGTTTGAGAAGTGACCTCACTTCTGATTTGACTGAGGTAGACCCAAACGATCAACCTCCGCCTTGGATAGCCAAGTCGCATCTTCTTTGGGTCGGCCCTTCCATTTGATTAAATACTCAGAATAACTCCTATTTCGAGTACTCCAGCCCTCACGCATATCCAAAACTTCTTCTATCTCGTCCACAACTGGGATGGCTGCTGGAATGCTCCATAACTCTGGGTTGGGTATCTCACTGCTTTCTCCTTCATGATACTCAACCAAATCTAAGATGTTAAACACGGGGGAGATGTTAAGTTCACTTGGTAACTCCACCTCGTAGGCATTACCCGAATCCCATTTGCCAATGATTTTGCATGGCCCAAATTTCTTCATTTTGAGTTTGTTGTATGTCTTTGCAGGGAACCGTTCCTTCCGCAGATGGACCATGACAGAATCTCCTACTTGGAACTCCTTAGCTCTGTGTTTTTGATCCGCCCTCGCCTTATATTGAGAATTCATCTTGGCAATGTGTCTTGTCACTTCCTCATGCACTCCTTTCAAGTGTTTGACAAAGTCTTCTGCCTCAGCACTGCATTTCTCCCTTGTCTCCAGCCTTCTTAACTCTGAAGCGTTTCGTGGGCTGCTCCCATAGATAATCTGGAATGGTGACTTGTTGGTACTCCGATTGACCAAGCTGTTATACGCAAACTCAGCTTGAGGCAGAATTAGATCCCATCCCTTGGGCTTGTCCCCTATCAAGCATCGCATTAGGTTGCCCAAACTTCGATTAACCACCTCTGTTTGGCCATCTGTTTGCGGGTGGTAAGCAGAACTAAACTTTAACTCCGTCCTCAGCTTCTTCCATAGGGTCTTCCAAAAATAACCTACAAACTTGGTATCCCTGTCCGACACAATGCTTCTTGGTAGCCCATGAAGGCGTACCACTTCCTTAAAGAATAGACCAGCTACATGGACCGCATCGCTAGTATTCTGGCAAGGGATAAAATGTGCCATTTTCAAAAATCTGTCCACTACCACAAATATGGAATCGTGCCCCCTCTGCGTCCTGGGTAAACCGAGCACAAAATCCATACTAATATCTTCCCACGACCGCTCAGGTATAGGTAGTGGTTGATACAAACCAGTATGCTGCCTCACGCCCTTTGCCATCTGGCAAATCCTACAACGTTGCACAAACTTTGCCACATCCTGCTGCAATTGTGGCCAGTAATAGTTTTCACTAACCAATGAGATGGTCTTGTCATGGCCAAAGTGTCCAGCTAAACCCCCACTGTGTTTTTCTTTAATGAGGTTCTCTCTCATTGAGATCCTCGAAATGCACAATTGATTCCCCTTAAACAAAATTTCATCTTGAATCAAGTAATCTAACCATCTAGTTCTATCCAACACAACAGGCGCAGTGCAGGCTTTCCAAGCTTCTACGAAATCGGGGTCTACAGGGTATAAGTTATTGAGCTCAGCAAACCCTACAACCTCCACTCTCATTTCTATCATTAGACATTGCCTCCTACTCAATGCATCTGTCACCCTATTGGATCTTCCACTTCGATGCTTCAGCACAAAGGTATAGCTCTGCAGGAACTCTACCCATTTCGGGTGTCTCCGATTCAATTTTCCCAGACTGTTAATAAACTACAGCGCTTGATGGTCGGTATAGAGAACAAACTCTTTCGGCAACAGATAGTGCCTCCATTTCTTGAGTGCTTTAACTATGGCATAAAACTCTTGATCATATACCGAATATTTTCTCCTGGCATCATTGAGCTTCTCGCTAAAATAAGCTACAGGCCTACCTTCTTGGCTCAAGACAACTCCTATCGCACTGCCACTCGCATCGCAGTCTACCTAAAACACCTTATTGAAATCTGGAAGTGCTAAAATGGGTTGCTCAGTGACCTTCTTCTTCAGTATAGCAAAGCTTTTATTGGCTCCAACTGTCCATTGGAATTCCTTCTTGTTTCCCTTCATTGTCTTAGTAAGAGATGCACAAATACTGCTGAAGTTTCTAATAAATTTTCTGTAGAAACTGGCCAGACCATGAAATGATCTAACCTCGGTCACACTCCTTGGGACAGGCCATTCGAGGATAGCCTTCACCTTTTCGAGGTCCATCTTGAGACCATTTGCTGATATGACAAATCCTAGGTATACTAGCTCCTTCTTCACAAAGTTGCACTTCTTCAGATTGATCAATAACTGCTCCTCTCGCAGTTTCTGAAGAACCTTCCTGATGTGCATCAGGTGCTCCTCTAAGGTTCTGCTAAAAATTAGTATATCATCCAAGTAAACATTAACAAATTTTCCCAGAAATTCCTTCAGAACTTCATTCATTAACCTCATAAAGGTACTAGGTGCATTGGTTAATCCAAATGGCATAACCAACCACTCATACAACCCTTCTTTGGTTTTGAAAGCTGTCTTCCATTCATCCCCTTCTCTAATGCGGATCTGATGGTATCCACTTTTCAAATCAATTTTTGTGAAGTACTCATCTCCACTCAAGCAGTCCATGATATCATCCATTCTCGGTAGAGGAAACCTGTATTTAATGGTGATCTTGTTGATTTCTTGAGAGTTGGTGCACATCCTCCATTCTCCATCCTTCTTGGGTGCTAATACTGCTAGTACAGCACAAGGACTAAGACTCTCCCTTATGAGGTATTTCTTCAACAGATATTGAACTTGCTGATTTAATTCTTCAGTTTCCACTGGTGTCATTCGATGTGCGGCCTTGTTTGGCAAGATCGATCCAGGCACCAAGTCGATGTGATGACTGATCCTCCTAACAGGTGGTAAACCTTCGGGAACATTGTTAGAAATGATATCGGGGAATTCTTCTAACGGTCCCATGACTTCCATTGGAATCTCCTTGCATCCTTCTTCCCTAACTCTAGGGATTATAGCATAACACACATGATCCGGCTTTAGGCCTTCCAAGAATCTTCTGCCATCAACTAGACAGACTCGTGCACTGCTGCATACTTTCTCATCCGCCTCTTTCAGGGGTTTTAACTTATGGTGAACTCCATTCTTTAACAGATAATATGTGTTGGCTCGACCATCATGAACAACACTTCGGTCAAACTGCCAAGGTCTCCCAAGCAGCAAGTGACATGCATCCATAGGTAAGATGTCACATAAAACCTCATCTCGATAAGTTCCAATATTGAACTTCACCAGACATTGCTCGCTTACTAGTGCCCGATGGTCCTTTTGCAGCCATGCAATCCGATAAGGGTGCGGGTGTTTTCTCCTTTCCAACCGTAGCTTGGAAACCATTTCCTCGAAAACCAAATTGTCAGTGCTTCCATTATCAATGATGATATTACAGACCTTGCCTGCGCACTTGCATCTTGTTCAAAACAAGCTATTCCTTTGGTCTGCCTTTTCTTCTTCATTCAGCAAGACTCTTCTGATAATCATGGTTTCCTATCTTTCTGCTTCCTCTGAATGCTCAGACTCTACACCTTCGTCTGCTACAGCAGCTCGGGCCTGACCCTCAGGTCTTCAATTTGGCCTCTCTTGATGTTGTGGGCAGTTGTATGCCCTGTGTCCTTCTTCATCGTAGTTGAAGCAGGTTCCTCTAAAAACACCTCTTCCAAACCCTCGCCCAGACCTACCTCTTCCTCTTGGGTAGTTGTTGCTCTGATTACGTGGGTGTCGATCATCCTCTTCTCTCACCTCTTTCTATTTTTGGCTGCTGCTAGCTTCCGCAGATTTTCCAAAATCTTTGTATCTTCCACCACTGCCTCTTCCACTAGCTCTTCCACCCCTATCCTTCCCTCTCTGCTTACCATCAAACCTTCTATTTAGTTTCTCTTCCACTTTTAATGCAAACTGATATGCATCCTCCACTGTGCTCATTCTAACCAGCCCCAGCTCTTCTTGAATGCTGGTTCACAATCCATTTATGTAACGTGCGACCTTCTCTTTGTTCACCTCCGAATGGCCGGTTCTGATTGAAATCTGGTAGAACTCCTCTGTATATTCCTTGACAGACTTACTAGCCTGTCGAAGACTCTACATTTTCTTCAATAAATCTAGCTCATAATCTGTAGGGATGAACTGCCTCTTTAGTTTCTCTACCATCCTATCCCATCTGGTGATCCTTTCCTTTCCCCTCCTATTTCTTTCTAACTGCACTCCTTTCCACCAGATGCTAGCATGCCCCTTCAGCTTGGTTTTTACAAATTTGATCGGATTTGGATCTGCGATCTCTTTGTATTTGAAGTACTCCTCCATGTCGTTGATCCAGTCTATTAATTCCTCAGGGTTGAGGTTTCCATATTAAGTCGAGACGTCAAATTTTGGCTTCTTCCCAATCTGGGAGATAGCCCTGTACAGCCTAGCCTCTGCTGGCTCCAAAGCCTCTTCATCCTCAGATGGAACTTCTTCTTCCCACACTTCATCTTCACTGGGTTCTTCCCTTCTCGGCTCGACTCCTCTTCTAATTTCCTCTTGTAGAGCCTCAACTTGCCTTTGCAGGGCTCTCAAATAGACCTCCTCCCTTCTTGCTCTTTTGTGCCTTATACCACCATGGTCTCTTCATGGAGGCATATTTCTTCTTCTTCACAACCCCACAACCACGGTCCTGGCGCAAACTGCCTCTCTGTTCGGTGATCGGTTTGCACTCTCAGAACCAACCTGCTCTGATACCACTTGATATAGAGCCACACACAACACACAGCAAGAATGCAGAATTAACAATGCCCCGACAAAATTTTAGCAAGTTTCATTAAAACAGAGGTCTCTCCTCCAATACACAGCTATGCCAAAAACCAAAAAATAAAAATAAATCCCTCGCCAAAAGGTCTTTTCCTTTTTTTTTGATACAATGCATGTGCCTCTTCTCCTCGGCCGCCACCTCCTTCTTTTTCATTACGCAAAGTGCGGGGGCTTTTCATCCCCCAGGCCTGACTCTCTTTGGACCATCATTACTTGAATGCGAGACTCCCCATACCGCCCGCATGAATGCTCTGTCCCGCCTGCATGATGCTGCCAGGTGCATCAAAACATCATAGCCTGTAGTGGCGGTATGCCCTGCAGCCGCCTGTTGATCCACTGCCAAGTCAATCATTCATAAGAATGCACCATGGTCGTTTGCAGTTGATGCCACGTGTCCTGTTGCCATGCTTCCTGTAACCGCTTCATACTCTTGGGAAACCTGTAACTTTACACCACGTGTCCCTCTGCACTGGTCCCTACAGTCACCGGTTGGTCAATGTCGGGAGCGTCCTATCGCGATATCGCGACGTATTTGCCCCAGCACTTTCTCTCTCCTCTTTGGTCGCGATATCGCAACGTTTTGACGTTAGGCTTATCTCTCCTCCTTGAGACCGCGATTTCGCTACACGTCGTGATATCACGACGTCTAGGCCTTTCTTACTTGCCTTCCTCCCTTGGGCCATGAAACCGCGACATGTCACAATTTCGTGACATCTTTGCATTGTGGAACCTTGCCCCCGGATATGTCACGATTTCGTGACATCTTTTCATTCCATATGTCCTTGGATCGGAAGTGTCGCAATTTTGTGACCACTGTGCGTCCAGACCATGTTGCAACAGAAATGTCACGATTTCGTGACAGTTTGGCATCCCGACCGTGCGTCTTCAGAAATGTCATGATTTCGCGACAGTTTGGCGTCCCGACTGCGCTGCTTTAGAAATGTCACGATTTCGTGACAGTTTGGCGTCCCAACCGTGCGTCTTCAGAAATGTCATGATTTCATGACAGTTTGGCATCCCGACTGTGCGGCTTTAGAAATGTCACGATTTCGTGACAGTTTGGCGTCCCGACCGTGCGTCTTCAGAAATGTCACGATTTCGTGACAGTTTGGCGTCCCGACTGTGCTTTTCAAAAATACGTCGCGATATCACGACGGTTTGGCCCGCTGGTGCCCTTCTTCAAAAAGCGTCGCGATATCGTGAAAGTTTTAGTACTTAAGAAAAAAATACATTTTGGGTGATGCAAGATTGCCAGCTTTGCCTCCGGATGCTCTTGCATCATATGTGAATCCTCCCGTCGGGCTTCTTGATGGGAACCATGTTGGAAAAGCATGGCGGATAATCCCTGCAGATGACAAATTGTGCATCCAACAGCTTTTGCAATTCATATTTGACCATCAAGGCCACTGTTGGGTGCATATTTCGTGGTTTTTGCTTTATGGGCTTGATTTTTGGATCAAGCATTAAATTATGCGTTACTAGCTACGGGTCTAGTCCTGGCATGTCTCTGTATGACCATGCAAAAACCTGCTTCTTCGCTTTAAGAAGGGCAATGTAGTCGGCTTGCTCTTTGGGGGAGAGACTTACCCCCAGCTTGACAATCTGTGGATTCATTGGATCTGTGCCAATATCTACGTCAGTCGTCTCCTCGACTGACATGTGGGATCCGTCTTCCAACTGATGTGGAGTTGGGATCAAATGGATATCATTAGCTAAATTTAGATCTGCGTTGGGAACCTCGGGTCCCTCTTCAGCTTGAAAAATATCCTGAGTTTTCCTTGGGGTAAAATGAGGCATTTCACCGAAAGGCCAGTACTATGATGGTGATAAAGGTGAATTGACGCGATCCCAGTCGATGGCATCTATGTCTAGATGCAATGATCGTGCTGGATCGGCCGGATTGCGGATGGGTGCGGTCAAATCAATGGAGATCATGTGGATGGAATGAATTTGGTCTCCATTACCGTGGGTGTGATAACTTGAATCTTCTAGATGCTCCCTATGCTCTGGATCTGGTTCTGTAGGGATGGGTATGAACGGATCGGCCCTATGTTCTAAAAGGAGGACAGGGTCTTCCCTCGGTACTATTGTCATGATAGGGTCTCGGGGGGGACGGTGCTCATCGTGAATTTTGAGCCATGGATCCAACACTTGGTCCCACCTCACTGGGTCTACCCACCATTCATGCCCTAACCTTATGCCCATCTGTCCCATCAGATCTTAATGAGTTAAAGTGCAGTTATGCTGTCGCGCATGTCTGAGATAGATCATCTCAGTTTCATTTTCTGAATCACTTTCGGAGATCCAAAAATTTTCATTCTCTTCAGCAACTGTTACTTGCGACATTGAGGGTTCCCCTTGTTCTAGCAAGTTAATCTGGTCCCATTGCAGTTGTTCCACTCTTGGTGGAGGGATCTGATTCTCTTGACACTGTATTAACTCAACCGAAACCTCTAAGGGGAACAGCTTCAAAAAGATGTCCGGACACCGTTGATGTTCTCTTTGGGGATTAATGTCCAAACTTTCACCTCTCTCTAGCAAAGGAGAGGGATTACTACTATTGCCAAGGGTGTTTGTTGACCATGGGAGGTAATCTCCCAATGTATATTATGTATTTGGGTTGGCATAAAGATCTGGTGCCAATCCCCCCTTGTTGCCTATTTCTAGGCCTTGCATATTTTCTACCAAGATGTCTAAGGGTAGGGGGTGGTTGAAACCTACTCCTGACTTATCATATGGCCTCTAATATCTTGGTTGGCAAAGGACACGCATCCCTTGCTCATATCTGCCTAGCACGTATCCATGCCAATTGCATTGGCCGAGATATCTTAGAGCGAAGTCTGAGTTTGACAGATAGTTGATATTTTCAACAAAAGGTTCTTCATCTGCTTCCTTTTGTTTGCATGGTTCAATACCATGATCAAGGCCCCCATGCACAAAATTTTTCTGGTTTGGTGGGTAGCCTAGAGGAACAACTGTCCCTATGGGAAGGCGAGGTCTCCCCATGTCCTGTACTAACTCTAATGCAGGCGTTGCCACAACATTCTACACTAAATACTCCCCCAGGCCCATACTGGCCATTTCAATAGTGATTGTTGATGCTTGGGAGGGAGGGAACGGTAGTCCTTCCTGAGTCCATTCCATGTTTAGTGGGTTAGGAGTCTCAGCTTTCGCTATGCAAGGTTTTTCTTCTGTTGATACCGTTGATATTGTTGGCAACCCTTTTTCTAGGGGCTGAGCCTCTTCCAGGATTTGTTTTCCCTTGTCCTTCTGTTTAGCCATGACAGGTGGCGTTGGTAGTGAAGGAGCAGATGATGAAGACTCACCTGGCTTGGATTTTGATGTTTTGGTCACCAGTGGTGCCTGCAGTATTGGACCCTGTTTAGATGGATTTAGCTAAAAATCCAAATGCGTTGAAGGGAGGGTCGATTGAGGCATTAATTGCACCGCATTGCAATACTTGAAGGGTTCTAAGTCCATTGGGACTACATGTATTTCTCCTTCAAATGCATACTTTAAGCACTGGTGAGCGATCGAAGGGACACACTTCATGTCCCTGATCCAAGGCCGCCCTAGCAGTATATTGTAAGCCATCTCGCATTCCAACACATGGCACAATGTAGGTATTGTCTTTTGTCCTACCTGGACAGGCAGAAAAACTATGCTGACTGTCGAGCATATTGCATCATTGAAAGCTCGTAGTGTGTATGTGGAGGCTGTGATATGAGAGGTTGGCAGCTTTAAATGTTTGTGCTACAGTGGTAATGATGTTACTGGATGAGCCAGTATCTACCAGCACTCTCTTGTACGGGATCCCATTGACCCGTGCGATAACATGCAGGGGTGGATCTGCCATGTCATTCGATATTGCTTTGACTTCATCCTCTCTGAAGGTGATGATCTGCTCCGTACATCACTTCACATGTCCCATGAATTTGTTGAAAGAATTTGCTTTATGATGCTATAATTCGATGGTTTTTAATATTTCCATAAGAGCTTCTCTATGAGGTGTTGACTATTGAATAAGCTTGTAAATGGAAAGCCTAGCCGATGTGGTCCGCAAACTCTATGTGAGTTTGGTCCGTATCGTGACCTCGGGTCTAGGCGAAGGCAACTGTGTTGGGCATTGTTGAGGCTGCGATGTTGTCAGAACTTTCCTCGTAGCTACCTCGGGGGCAACTGCTGGGTACTTTTTGTTCCTGATCACTATGCTGATCATTCCTACAAATCATTGCATGGGAAGATTCTCTCGCACCTCATTAACCTGGAGAGGTTTTTCCTGTGCCTCATGGGCAGGCAAAGGTTCCTTGAATACCCCCATTTTTTGATTGTTTGGCGCTATGGGGTTGTCCATTTAAGTCATGTCCCCTGCATCTATGGAATCTACAATACAATTCCTCTCTGTATCCCTTAGGATTGGGAGCGTTAGGGTCTATAGTTTGGATTTTTGGCAGGGTGACTAAATTTGCCACTGAAAAGCGGTCAAATAGGGAGTCCCTGGACTCCGTATAATGGGTGAATTGTCGCCTAGGGTGACGCTGCTGATTCTGCTCCTGTCTTGTATTTTCTCTTTCATAACTAGGAGGCACTGCCTGGTAATTAGCCTTTTGGGGCTGCATTTCTTGCACAGGCTTGGGGACATTTATCATAACTTGGTTAACCACAGTGGGTTGTGATTGCGTAGTCCCGGTCTTAGTGGTTTTATTCCACTCTTTCTTTTTAGGCTTGGCGATTGCGCCTTCACCTATTTTGATCTCTTCTATAACTCTGGCTTGCACCAAAGATTCTTCTAAGTTGGTGTATTGTTGCAGCTGCAATAGCCCAGAGATCGATTTCAAGCAACTTTTTGCGAACATCTGTGTGAGATCAGACATAGGGGGACGGTAGGGTAGCTTAGAAAGCAAAGCCCTCCATCGATTCCCGTATGCTACCATTGTTTCTTCCTCATATTGCCTGAGGCTGGCCAGATCACTCAGTGATGCCTTCTTCCTTGTGTTGAAGGCAAAGCGTTCAAGAAATGCATCTACTAATTGATCTAGGTTGTTTATGCTGTGTTTTGGTAATTGTGTGAACCAATCCGAGGTAGGGCCTGCGAATGTGGTTATGAATGTTCTAAGCAATAATGCATCATTATCTTGGATGCCGAAGCATTGACTTAGGAACCTTGTGACATGTTCTTGTGCATCCTCTTCACCTTTAAAGACTGCCAATTGAGGCAACTTGAAATGTTCGGGGTAAAGAGGTGTTGGCATTGAGGGATGCACTGGATGACTGCGGAGTTGACGTAATGTGGGTTTTTGATGCCCAGCAGCTTTTGTCTCTACGGACTCCAAATGCTCTAATAGTGCTTTGTATGCATCGGAAGATTTTATTTCTTCCTCTTTTGTTTGCTCCCGTTGTGAGTTATGGGAGACTGGAGGCCTATGGGGGGGTGGCCGAGTGGCAGCCCTCCCGCCTTGATGGGGTGTTTCAGCCCATTCTATTTCTGGTTCATATTCCTCATAAATTTCTTGAGGAGTCTCTGGACGAGACCTATGACCCTGATTGAGTCCCCGCTGAGGGTAACCATCATTGTTTTGGGGAGTGGCCTCCCTCTCGGGTCTATAAGGTCTCAAAGGCAAAGCTTGACGAGGTCGTGGAGACCTATCCTGCACCAAAGTGTTGTGCCTCTCATATTGTTTTGCTCTCTAGGTGCAAGGGGTTGGTACCCTCTCAGGGAGTTTATAGCGCAACTCATCCACTTCGCGCTGCATGCGCTCCTTATTCAGGCGGTATAAGTACTCTAACTCCTGATGACCTTGCTCAAGTTGTGTGATTCGGGCTTGGCGGGCGGCATGTCTGGCGACTACCGGGTCAATTTGGTCTACCCTATTTTGCTCAGGAGGTTTGAATGTTTCTCCTATGTGTTTGCCTCGATTTTGATGATCTAAAATTTCAATGGGTCGCTTCCCTCTATCGAGGTAGGCGACATGTACTTGAGGCTCTGGTCTCGAAGGGTGACCATGATATCTAGCAGGTGCGGAAACGCAAGGTTCCCGTGCTGTATGTTGTTCTCGAGGAATGCAATGATCTTCCTCGTACTCCCTTTCATGGGTTTGAAAGGGGCGGGCGGAGTGAGCTCGCCCTGTGTGAAGAGCCCTGCGCTCTGGATTTTGTCTTTCTGTTCTAATGGGAGGCAAAGAAGAGGTAGCATGTTCACGCTGTCTCTCCTCATGGACACTATGCCTCTCTAGTGCTTCATCATGCTGCAGCCACTCAGATTTAGCCTCAAAATGCAGTTGTCTACTTACATTAATATCTACATGTAAAGTGTCTTCCCGAAAGGGGCTATGTTGAATGGGTATACTCCAATGAGGAGGGTCCCAATAATTCTTTTTTGATGTGGTCTGACATGGACCTTCTTGTGGGCCAGACCGCCAAGGGGGTATGACTAAGTCCTTAGGACTAAAGTGAAGGTGACTTGTGCCTGCTTCTTGTGTACCTTTCGGAGCTTCTGCGGGTGTACACCATTGTGGTGCTTCTCTACTATCTAAGCAAATTTTTATCTCGTTTATGATGATTTTTCTTTTTGTCTACACTAAGCAGAAATGAACACACACATACAAAAATTGTGATTATCTCTTTTAAGGGTTTAAATAGTGTGTCCTAAACTGTTTTAGTGCATTTTGATGTTTTGTTTTGTTTTTGCAAATTTTGAAGAACATTTAAATGCATTATGAAGGCTCATATAACTCCCAAAATGGTCGCCCCTTCAATATACCAACCAGGCCGATATACCAACCTCTCTATATACCCACCCTTACGAGAGGGAGACTATAGGTACGTGAGAGCAGATGGTACATGGTACGTAGGCGGTACGGAAGGGGTATTGTCCTGTTAATGGCACCTACCATAGAAGAGTTATCCTCACGTGCTGGGAATCACCCCAGCGACACTCGGTCAGCTTTCATTAGGATTTACGCCTAACAACAGTGACAATCAGGGTAATGGATGCAACTCAAGCCAAGGTGGTGATGAAATCCACCGATGGTCTTGATCAAGGGCTGGGGTTTTACGACCAGCTCCTTGGTTTAATTTTACCACGTGAAGTGTGTGTGGTTCTTTTTATTTAAAAATGAAACAGGCAGCAAAAAAATAAAACTTTCCCTAAGCCATACAAAAAAAATAGCAATCTGATAGAAGCTAAAATATATATATATATATATATATATATATATATATATATATATATATATATATATATTTTAATTAAATAAAGTAAGAAAATTGACGGAAACTTTCTCTACCTTTTAAACAATTAAAAAAAAAAAATTCATTTTCCTTGATTTTTTTTATTTTAATGAAATTTTTAAACATAAACGAATGAAAGTAAACATAAACAAAAAATAAATTTTTTTTTTTTTTCTTTTTAGATTAAGCTTTCCCTAAGAAGGTAAAATTAACAGGAAACAAGGACAGAAAAATGGACAAAAACAATGGGAACAATTTTAAAACCCTTACCTTTCTCTGCCCAAACTTGTTGTTTCTGACCTTTGGCTAGAAAAAATGTACCTGCTAAGCACAAAACACAGCAAATCAGATTAGTTTCTATGATTTAAAAATCAGGGAATGGTCCCACCATGATCGCCATTGAAAGCATGAGATTCCGGAAGAAAGAAACACTGAGATGCAATAAAAATAGAACTAGCTAGATGCATGAAATAACACGGATGTAATCACATCAAAAAGTAGGAGCACAACCCTTTTTATTCATGTGGTTCCAACTCGGTTACAATAGCATGATTTTCATTACAAAAAGTGCACAGTGATCTTCTTTCGCATGCCCACATTTGAATCGGGCGGACCAATATTGTCGTCGGTTGTGCTTGTTGAATCCTTGTTTCTTGATGCTTCTCCTACGTTCAAAGAACAACAAACCATTTAGCAGCACCTGTGTTAAAAGGAAACATATACTTCTTAAAATTAGTGAAAGGTATATGCCTACGGTTATTGAAAACAGTGAATAAAATGCATGTAAATGACCTACACGTTTAACAGAATAAACACGTAATGAACGAATATATTAAAATGACAGAACGTATAATGTAATGCATCTAACAGAATAGCGTAGAACGTAATGCTGCAAATATTCGATAACTTAATCGCTGCTGCAGAACATCACCAAAAGGCTGCTGCCTGCGACTTGCAACCTGCAACTAATCGCTGCATATATTCGATAATCTATTTAAGTAGTCTAAAGTGTGATGCTGGATATATATTCGAGCCGAAAGCATAATGCATGATAAACACGAAATGACGGAATGAATTAATCATGCAGCGAACGAAAAGATGCGGGGTGCCCAAGCGGGCCGCCTCGTTAAAACTTGATTTCGGTGCCAATCCACTAAGGATGGGCTCAAAACCCTAGATACTGTAGTGTCAACGAATTGATAGATTACTTTGATCCAATGTCGGGTTTGAAGGTTCGAATCTCCTTCTAGCAGCCACCAATAACCTCTCCTGCGAAAGAGATTACGGGTGCAGAAGGGATGAATAAAAAAGAAGCGCAATCTAGTCTCTGGTTTGATAGCACTTCACTATTTCAAATGCCTACCAACCTCATTTTGGGTGGAAAAATCCACCATTTTATAGACCCAGGGGGTCTCCTTGAATGGCGTGCATAAGTGCCATGCATTGGTCAAAGGTGCCATGTGGCGGTCGTGTCTCCTTGAGAGAGGAAAGTCCTCCATGACTCGGGCTTCCGTTAATGCCACTGTGATAGTCCTTCAACAGCCCACGCAACTGACTGTGGTGTCACTGCTAGTTGTCTAACGTTCGCTCCCAGTCATTTTAATGCTGCCTCTAAATGCCTTGATTTCTGCCTTGATGTTTGCCTTTGATTTGCGGAATGTCGCCTTTGGATGCTTGCCTTGATGTCTGCCTTTGAATGCTTTAATGATGCCTTGATGTATTTTAATGTCTACTTTAAGCGCAAAGATGTTGAAGTGTCACAATATCGCGACGTCGCGATATCGTGACACTTCGGCCGAGGTTCCCCTCAGGGCCTTAGGTGTCACGATTTTATGACGTCGCAAAATCGCGACACCCTCGGCCGAAGCTGCCCTTCGAGCCTTAGGTGTCACGATTTCGTGACGTCGCAAAATCACGACACCCTCGACCGAAGCTGCCCTTCGAGCCTTAGGTGTCACGATTTTGCGACGTCACGAAATCACGACACCCTCGACCGAAGCGGCCCTTTGGGCCTTAGGTGTCGCGATTTCGCGACGTCGTGAAATCGCGACACTCTCGGCCGAAGCGGCCCTTCGGGCCTTAGGTTTCATGATTTCGCGACGTCGTGAAATCGTGACGTCGCGATTTCGTGACACCTAAGGCCAAGGTTCCCCTTTGCTAGGTTTGCTTTAAAGTTTTGCTTTTGCTTAAAGTTTTGAAGTTTGCTTTAACTTAAAGGCTTGAAGTTTTCTTTATTTTAAAGGCTTGAAGTTTGTTTTAGCTTAAGGCTTGAAGTTTGTTTTAGCTTAAGGCTTGAATTTTGTTTTAGCTTAAAGGTTTGTTAAAACGACCAACTTTGCTCTGCTCACTTTTCGACCTTCTAAACTGCTGTGTGAGTGGCTAGGACCACTATTTGACCTCTGAGGGCTACCCTAAAAGCTGTGTATGTCAATGCGATAACTGTTTGGTGTCTACACTTAGAATGTGCCCAATAGGAGTAGTAATAAACTTTGGTGGCAGCAATATTCTTTGTGTAAACCTAAAACTTGTTGGCAAGAGAAAGGGGATGTGAGGCCCAATAGGAAATCTTCTTTTCAATTTGTCAATGATATACTACTAGAATGTAGAGAATGAGCTATGAAAATCGAAGGGTATTCCTAAGAATTTAAAATACTAGCCCCTTTGAAGCCAATACCGTAAAAAATATCTAAGCCAAGTAGGCACAAAAGATGAAGCAAGGAAAAACAAAGAGACTTGGACCATTGAGAGTTGGATACCAAGGCCTTACAATAAGTATCCAAAAAAACTGAAGTAGTTGAAACTGAAACCTCATACTCATTGATAGTGAGAAAATAATTATTCATAAAGTTCTTATTAACAAGTTGGGTGGACATGTCAGGCAAAATAATACCTTTGATCAACCCCTTAGATGCTTTATTGAAAGGAAGATAACCAAAAAATTCTATAGTAAGGATGTAAAGTGAGAATGCCAAAGGATAACCATGGTGAATAGAATGAAATAAACCAAAGTCCTCTGACCTATGTCCAAAAATAGTAAGGTAATCCAAAGCATCAACAAATAACATACTGACAACCCCAATAAAAAAGAGACCAAAACCAAGATCTTGGAGCATGGTGAGAATGAAAGGCCACTGAATAAAATCATAAGCTTTCTCAAATCCCAATTTAAGGAATAGGGCATTTTTCCAAAGATATGAGCCCATTCTAAATCTTTCTATATAGCAATAAGGTTATTCAATATGTATCGGTCTTTAATGAAACCTGTTTGCTCTAATTAGATAATCACAATGAGAATCTTGCAAATACATAGAGCTAAAGCTTTATCCAAAATATTGTAAGAGATATTAAGTAAATTAATAGGTCTTCAACTAGTTATAATATTAGAATTACCTTCTTTAGAAATAAATTTAATGTTTCCATGATTCATAGTGTTTCCTAGAGAATTTTTGGCTAACGCTTCATTGTAGACATTGAGCAGATCAAGCCCAATAAACTTCTAAGTGGCTTTATAAAATTTGTAGGGGAATACATTGTCATAGGGTCATTATATAATGTTCAGCAATTGAAATAGGAGCCTCACAAATAAGTTTATCAAAAGTAGATAACTTAGCAGGAACAACATCAAGACACTAGTGGAGCACCATCTAAAATTCCATTGAATATTTTTGTGCTTGAAAGATAAGTTTAGCATCCACAAATATCAATACAATATCAATAATATAAGTCATCCTATCATGAGAGACATGAGTAGTCTTGATCTGGATGTTGGACTTCCTAGAATGAAGAGATATCAAAAAGGCTTTGGATGAATGATCACCAATCCTCAGCCAATGTAGATGATCCCGAATTTGAGTCCCCTAGATTTATGTCATTCATGGACTATAAGCTGTTGATAAAGACCAATAATCCTAGTTTGTAATTGTTGGTCATACGGATCATATGATTAACGTTGTCCATGGTTTAAAGTGTATCACTTTTTAGATTGAAATGGATTCCATATTTGCTTTTACCTTGTTTAAATTTTTTATTATAAGATTAAAATAAATTAAGAAGGATCCTCACTAGGCCCAAGTAGACAATCCACAAGTTTGGAGGTGATAAAAATAGAAGCACTACCCCAACCATCTTCATGGTGAGTAGTGAAATGCATAAAATAACCTACAATACAATTGAGAGAAACATCTAACAAAAAATAGAGATCTTAACTTCTTGTAAAAAATAACATCAACATGGCCAATACTTTGAAGAACGAATCAATTTTTTTTGTTAATGACTGTATAAGTCCCTAAAAAATCTATGAAAGGAAATTCATGGAGGAGGATTATCCACGGAGGTATCTCCCACAAGGATTCCACCACTATTAGCTAGCATTGAAGAAATATTAAATGTAGAGGTCTAAGAAGGTTGAAATAATTTACCAACAATCGAGGGACTGCCCACACTATCAACCAAAACTAAAAACCTATTAATAAAGAGGTTTTATAAGGTTGAAATAAGTAACCAATATTTGAAGGATGACACTTAGCCTCCTATATTCCCCTTGATGACGGTGAGCCATCCCAATATGGACTACATGAACACTTGGAGGGTGGAGTTACTCGTAGTGAATTCCCTTCTTTGAAAGTTGATTTATGCTCGAGATATTTCTTAGCAAATAGAGCTTGGGGAGATAAAAAAAGATGAACAAGAACAATGGATGCTAAGATGGTAGCTTCACAACCTTATCTCTATTACAAAGCGTTAAATTAGGATTGGTTGACCCTTTCTTATTAGAAACTATGATCCAGTCACCCTAAAGAAATGGTTTGGGAGGTGCAGGTGTGGTATGAGGAGAAGGGACAACCATCAAAGGTTTTTGAGCAACCAAAAAATAATATTTGATATGATGCATGGTGGATTGAAACAAAAAAATTATTAGGTAAATTAAACTAAATTGTTTGCATTAAATGCTTTGTACCAACCAAAATTTTCATAAATTCTTTGAGATCCTATGTGAGATAAACCTCAACACAAAATCTTTTATTTGGCTATGTTGAGAAGAACCCCTCTTCTTCTTTATATATCACACGACCAATGGGTTTAACAATATTGTTAATAAATGTCCATAAGGGTAGTGAAATATCAGGGAGTTCAAGCCAAACTAGTAATTTCAAGGTAACTTGATTCAAAACTCGAAAGAAAATAATCCAAGGAGAAAGGACCATCAAAGTATAGTAAAGAAACCAAAAAAAGACATAGAAACCACAATTTTCACTTGCAGGGATTATTTAAAGGAATGCAAAAAAACCTATAGTAAGATTGTGAATACCTACAACCATAATGCCATAAGCTTCCCAATGAAGTTTTAGCCAATTTTTAATATAATATTGCAATGAAATTCAACCAAAAAATAATCTATAAGATAATGATTCTCATACCATTTTACAACTAAAGAAACAACATCAAGAGAGAGCACAACATCTAGAGAAGAATCATTACATCATCCACCACTTTCAAAATAAACTTTTGAGCTTGCTTTGATGCCATGAGTTCCACTAATTGTAATAACAGTTACATCTATAGATAGTGAATCCATTAAAAAGGAGAGCAACCACTTAATTGGTGGTAATATTAGTATTCAAAACCAAAGAAGTTGAATTTATGAATTATAGTAGGTCCAAATCTAGGAGAGCAATTTTCCTCATCAAACCCTAGCCAACCCAAACCATATTAATTTTTAAAAAGTTTGAATTTACGAATAAATGGATCATATAGATTAAATCTTGTATATCTAAAATTTCATATTTAGTGGTGGTCAATGGGTTAGTAACAAAAGCATTTAAAACCAAGAGAGGCCTTACATAGGGAGATCCTCTATCACCATATTTGTTAATTATTATGGAAGATATTTTTGGTAGGAAATTGAAGAAATCTTACAAATATGGGCTTATAAGTGGACTTAAGGCTAGTAATAGCATCGACAACATCACCCATCAATAGTTTGTATATGGTACCACCATTTTTGGTAGGACAAGGATAAATGAGGCCAAAGCTTTGAATAACTTATTATAGGAATATAAAAGAGCATCAAGTCAAAAAGTTAATAGTTCAAAATTCAAAATGTACTTCCTCAAAATTGCAACTAAAATCAAAGTAGGGATATGTAGGTTACTTCAAATGGAGCAAGCAAATTTACTAGAAATTTATCTAGGGATGACCTTATTTGAGGGAAGAATAATGATAGAACTATGAGTTCTAGTTATAAGTAAACTTTAGAATAAACTACTAGTATAGAAATGTAGATGATTATTGTTATCAGGAAGAGTGCAACTAATTAAATAAATCTTTTTTCTTCCCCAAGAAAAATAATTAGCTCGGGCCTTAGGTATTGAGGACAAACCTTCCATTCCTTTGCCCAATCCCAAAAATGGGATTTCTTGGGAGCCACCCCCCAAGGTTGGTTCAAACTAAATTTTGATGGTGCAGCCAAGGAGAACCCGGGAAGAGCTGGAGCTGGAGGAATAATTAGGGATCATCAAGGAAATCTGGTCAAGGCCTTCATTGAACCATTGGGAATCATAACTAATAACAAAGCAGAAGCTAGAGCCCTTTGGAGAGGGTTGCAAGTAGCCCAAGAAACTCAAGGTAAATTGATTATTGAAGGTGATTCTATGAACATCATCAACCTGTTAACCAATGACAAAAAACCTCCATGGAGAATCGAGGGAGTCATCCATGAAGTGAGGATCCTTTTTGTGGCAAGACAGAATAGGAGGGCTCGTCACATGTACCGTGAGGCCAATAGGTCAGCTGACAAATTAGCCAACATAGGTGTTGATGTTGGTAGTTTGGTGACATGGACACAAGGTGTGCCACGTGAAGTGGAAAACATTATTAGTCATGAAAAGAAACCTACCCATTAAATAGAAAGATGAATGGGTTTTTTTTTCCCATGGAGCTGGTAATAACTATGGGGTTTCCCTCTAAATCATACCAAATTGTAAATGAAGGTAACAGGGTGTAAGCCTTGGAAAATTCTGATAGAGAATAGGAAATGGGCAAGCAACAGGTTTCACAAGTGCAAAGTTCCAAACTTCAATTCCTGTCAATGTAAGTATTGTTTATAGTTATGTTTTTGGTATGGGTGTGCTTTGTTAGTAAGGTGTTGTAGGGGATTCAACACAATTTTTGGTAAGAAATTTTCAAGGATGACTAGGATATACAATCTTAGCAGAAGGCTGGACATTGTAATAGGTTTTGGGTTAACCTGCAAAACCCGGTAATTAATGAAGACTTTTATTTACTAAAAAAAAATTAAATAAATATTTTAGGCCATTCCAACATATTATATGTCCTTGTATACTATGCCAAAATTGATATTATGCAATAATTTTTGTTGTCATGAGTACATGATAAAATTAAACTTCCTTTGGTAAAATAGATCAAGGTGTGTGATGATAAACTATGGGTAGCCTTGGTTGAAGAATTCTTATAGATGCAAAATTAGATCTTAGGGGAAAAGTAGTTTGGATATTTTGCAAAGAGAGTCAACGAAAATGGGCAAGAATTCTTCTAAGTATGTTGAGACCAATGACCAAAGCTTAATATTTAATGTATTCTCTTTACAAAGTTATTTTGCACTATGGAATAGTTTAAAAATTTAATTGATTTAATGATTAAAGGTTTAATATGGGTGGTGGGAACTGGAGGAAAAACTTCTATTTATATGGATACTTGGTGTGATAAAAAACAACTCAATCTAGATCTAATTTTAAAACCATGTATAAGATTACTTCAAGACGAATATGGTGATAGGTCTTTAAAAATTTTGTACAAATATTAGGAAAGAAGATACAAATGGAGAGAAGAATTTTTTACAAGTATATAAGACATTGATGCTAGGAGGTAGTTGAGTAAAAATATAAAAAAGTGATTATTTTGAGAGAAGCCAAGGATAAGCTGACTTGGGAGTTGAATAGCTCAAGAGAATACAAAACAAGAAATGTATATAATATAAAGCACCATCAAAATAGGAATATTTAAAGAATATTGATAGATATTTGGGATAGCCTAAGCATTCATAAAGTCAAAATATTTTGGCTATTAGGTCATAGAATAATTTTTTCCTAGAATAACCATATGAAAATGGGTTTTCATGGCCCTTCAAAATGTATTCTTTGGAAAATGGAGGTGGATAGTATAGACCATATCTTGGGACACTACTCAATAATATGGAAACTATGGCAATAGATTCTTAATATGTTTGTTAAACATATGGTGATGGATGACAACATTGAGGAATTATGAAAGCAATGACAAAGCAGTTTTAAAAGTGATGCTTTATAGGCAATCTAGGATATATCAAAAGATAAAATGTTTTGAACTGTTTGGCTAGAAAAAAAATAGAAGAATAATTAAAGGAAAGGAAATCAATTTAGAGGTAAAGAAAAGGAATATTTGTTTAGCCATAGATGATTCTAAACCAACCTTATCAATGGATCCAATCCCTAATATAAAAGTAGATATCCTTGATAGGTGGAGTCAAGTCATCAAATAGAATTATGATATTGGGGACATGATAAACAAAAAGAAAGCAAATAATATAAAATAGAAACCACCAGATGTAGAGTTGGTCAAATTGAATTTTGATGAAGCATCTAAAGGAAACCCAAGACCAACTAAAGGAGGAGGAATAATTAGACATAATAGAGGAGATATTTTAACTCATACCATTTTAAATAGTGGATTGAAGATAATTAATGAAGTTGAATCTTGAGTATATTTCAAAGGATTAGAAATATACAAACAAAAAAAATGGAATAAATTATGGATGGAAGTTTATTCACTCACAGTTATAAATACAATTTTAAGTAAAGCAAAGGTTCCATGGAACATACAAGAGATAATGATGGAAATTCAAGACCTTGCTATAGAGTTTGAAGAAATCAGGTTTACACATACATTAAGGAAAGGACAAATGTGCAGATAGACTAGCGAGTAAAGTGGTTTTAATTGAGCATCATGAAGTTAAATTCTCTTTTCCTTGGTTAGAGGAAGTAGTAATTTTATCTAAAATTGACAAGAAAATATTGATTCCTTTAATTAAGTAATTATTAAGATTTACTTTAATGTTTTACATTGGTAATACATGCTTTATTTTATTACATTAATGTTCTTTCATATATATACTATTTATTACGATTTTTGTAGTTGCATTTATGCTTTATGAGGGAAACTAGTAATCTAGATTTGGTAAAGCAAGCTATTATAGTGCGATGTTTTAGAAATATTACTCTACTAAGATGCAATGCATAGATAATAGAGGTGAAGTTTTGGTATTATGAAGGTTTTTGCAGGAAATATCAAGAGGATGTTGAAATTTGGAATATTTGCATTCACATATAAAATTGTAAATGTTCCAAAAAATAAAAAATCAAGAATTCACACATTTTATGTAAAATGAAGTAGGTTTCTAGTTATAGCAACTCAATTAATACGGGAATTTAATATACTTGTAAAATCTCATCCTCTAAAGAAGAGAGTTGTAATTTGTCAAGGGTGGGAGATCCAAGTATAATCCCTTATTCTCCAACAAAAATAAAAAATAAAAAGCAATAATACAATTAATTTTACAAGATCTAGTGAGGTCTTGCTTTAATATGTGAGATATGGATGATTGTATTCCAAAACAAGGTTTAAATCTCAACAATATCAAAAAGGTTGTATAACTTAGTGTAACTAGTAGTACCT
Organism: Wollemia nobilis; assembly: GCA_028583015.1. NCBI lineage: Eukaryota > Viridiplantae > Streptophyta > Pinopsida > Araucariales > Araucariaceae > Wollemia > Wollemia nobilis. The sequence continues at coordinate 44,363 of JAQPPZ010013334.1, forward strand.
AATGTAAAAAATAATGTAAAAAGAAAAATTACTAATACAAATGTAACCAATAATACAACAATTTAAACTAATAAAAAATAGTCTACTTAATGTTTTAAAAATAATCTTATAATCTTAAACCTCTTAAACAAACATTTATTATTATTATTTTATTTTTTGAAAGAATCACTCTAACCTATAGGTATGCACAAGAAAAATAGATAAGGTTTTCCAAACCTATTCAATCATTAGCAAAATAATTTAAGTTGCTCATATAAGAATAGACTCTATACAATTAAAAGCTTATTTTATATAAAACAAAATTTATTTAAAATATAAATATTCTAACAATAATGATTTTAAATTTTTAATTTAAAGGTATAAGGTTATATTTTAAACTTGAGTATAACCTTATTTTTATAAATGAAATTTTAATTACAATATAAATTAAAAAATTTAATTGATTATATGTGATTGATATGTTTCACTTGTATTACATAATTATTACATAGCGATATTATAATAGTTTTGATATTAACAATTTTGGGTTTTGATATTATCCATGTTTAACTTGATAAGATTGAAATTCAAATGGTGAAAAATCTAATTGATTGAACTAATGTCAATTTAATTAAAATATAAATATTATAATAATTTAAAAAATTAAACTTTAATCTAAAAATATAAAGATTAATTTATTTTTTAAATTAAAGTAAGGTTTTGAGTTCCATTCTATTTTTTATTTATGGTGAAAAATAGGGTTTTGAAAGGTCTCAAAAAGAGAAAGGTAAGGCTAATTAAGCATTTAAGGCCAAAATAAACAGAGATTGAATTAAAACAATCATCTAAAAGCAAATATCAGCCCACCACTCAGTAGGGCGTATGTTGAACTAAGCATGACACTGAAAGGGACGGTGAATCAGTGTATATTGAAAATTTAATCCAACTACGAAATCAAATCAAAACATGTAATCACACAAACATGCATCACATAACACCAAATTTATAGTGGAAACCCAATGTAGGAAAACCATTGTGCCAATGGACTTTTTGGACTCCCATCCAAATCCAGCCTCGAAAATTTTTGTTCTTTACAATATTTTTGCAGCACCAACTATAGGGAATGACACCAACCAACCCGGACTTTAGCAGCACCAACTATAAGGAGCAACGACCCCTGTTGCCAAGCATCGATCCAACAAATTTAAAAAGCTCTAATAAAAGTATTAAATATCATCAAAATATCCTGAGTTTTCTTGCTCACAAATATTCTCCTCTAAAATCTGATGTCTAACCTTTTCAATCTTCTCAACTTTGCACATTGATTATCTCACACCTTGCACATTTTTTCAATCAAAATGCCAAAGAAAAAATTCTTCACAACATGCACTGGCAGTCCTTTCTTCAAAAAAACTCACTTCTCCTTTTTTTTAAAACATATATATGCTTCACATTAAAAAATATAGCTATTTTTTTCAATTACACAAAAGTACCACTCAACCATTACATTCTTCAAAAATGGTACCAGATAGCAATATGTTTTGTGCGAGAATGCATAACCGGATTCTTTGAGATATTGATTGCATTTGTATTGTCACACATGATTGATATGGGCTCATTGAAATTTATTCCAAGATCCCTCAAAGTTTATTTCATCCAAAGTACTTGTGTACAAAATGATGTCATTGCAATATACTCTACCTCTGCTATGGATAATGAGGTTGAATCCTACTTTTTGCTATGTCACACAACAATATTATCACCAAGATAGAATGCACCTCCATTGGTAGTCTTCCTATCATCTACATATCTTACCCAATCTACATCTGAATACACAATAAGGGTGAAGTCCTTACCTTTCGAATAACATAATCCATACTCCATAGTACCCTTGAGGTACCCAAAAATCATATTCACTGTTGTCACATGAGTCTCCTTGGGACTAGCTTGAAATTGTGCTACCATGCATACTGCCTGCAAAATATTCGATCTAGTAGCTGTCAAGTACATTAAGTTCCCAATCATGGATCTATACATAGTTTTATCAACAGGTGGAGATTTTTCATCCTTGCTCAACTTACAACATGTCGTCATGGGAGTGCTAACTAGCTTGCAATCCTCCATTGTGAACTTTTTTAGCATCTCTTTCACATATTTAATTTGAGAAATAAATATGCCCTTCTCCTTTTGATTAACTTGCAATCCAATAAAATACTAAAGTTCACCAATCATTGATATTTCAAACTCTTTCTACATCTTATTTGCTAAATATTTACACATCTCATATTTGTTGATGCCAAATATGATATCATCTATGTATACAAAAATAGTAATATGATGACCATTTTCTATTTTGACATATAAATTATTGTCAACCATATCTTTCTTGAACCCTTGCTGAGTAAGATAACTATCTAGCCTTGCATACCATGCTCGGGGTGTTTATTTTAAGCCATATAACGCTTTATTCAACTTGCAAACCAAGTTGGGATCATCACCAAGCTAAAAATCATCTGGCTGCTCAATATAAACCTCTTCTTCAAGTTTCCCATTCAAAAATGCTGATTTCACATCCATTTGATAAACTTTGAAATTCTTGTAAACTACTAAAGTAAGAAACATTCTAATTGCCTTTAGTTTGTCCACAGGTGCAAAGGTTTCCTCAAATTCAACACCTTCAACTTGCGCATAGCCTTTGCATACCAATCTTGATTTATTCCTGACTACATGTCCATATTCATTCAATTTTTTTTGAAAGACCCATTTAGTATCAATTACATTTTTATTTTTGGGTCTTGGTACTAACTCCCAAGTCTTATTTTTCTCGATCTGTTCTAATTATTCATTTGTTGCCTTTACCCAAATTTCAGCTTTGCTTGCTTCGACAACATTTTTGGGCTCAATAATAGATAGTAAAGAGTAGTTACTTACTAATATTATTCTTGTCTAAACACTAACTGTGGGGTCTCCAATTATTTGCTCTCTAGGATGATCTTTCTGCCAGCTACATGTTTTGAATTTCTTGTTTTCTTCCAATTCTAAACCACTTTTTGAATCCTCTAAGTCAATTCTTGATTTCTTTTTTGTTTCCTCTTCCTTATCTCCTTCAATGACCTCTTCATCAACTTTAACATCGACACTTTCCACAATTTTTCTGAGCCTCTTGTTGTAACATTTGTAAGCTTTACTTTTTGACAAATAGCCAAGAAAAATATCTTCATCCGCTCTATCTTCAAACTTACCAAGGTTTTTTTCAGTTCTTTTGATGTAACACTTGCTGCCAAAAACTTTAAAATATCTTGTTGTTGCCTTTTTACCGAACCACAACTCATAAGGAGTTTTCCTTTCATGCATCTTCAACATGCACCTATTTTGAATGTATATCATAGTATGGACTACCTCTTTCTAAAATTTGTCTACTACTTTGCTCTCAGTAAACATAGTCCGTGCCATTTCTTACACTATCTTATTATTTATTTCTACCACACCATTCTGTTGAGGTATCCTGGCTACTAAAAACTATCTCCTAATACCATATTTTTCACAATACTCTGTGAAATCCTTTGAAATGAACTCTCCTCCTTTGTCTGACCTTAAACATTTAATCATTTTTTCTATTTGATTCTCAACTTGGTTTTTGAAAACCTTGAACATCTCAAAAGCTTCTAATTTATGCTTCAAAAACAATACCCATGTCATCCTAGAATAGTCATCTATACACAACATGGAATATTTATCATCGTTTATGCTTTGTGTTCGCATGGGTCCACATAAATAAGTATGTACTAGTTCCAAATGTTTTCTCGTGTAATACTCTTTTGTTTTATATGAGACTCTAGTTTTCTTCCCTTTTTGATATGAAACACATTATATTTTATGGTTTGCCAATGGTGGGAATATCTCTCACTACTTTATTTGAACTGAATTGTCAAAACTGATATGACTGAGCCTCTTATGCCACAATCAATTCTCTTCTTCCTATCCAATCAAACAAGCTTCTTTTGAAGTCTCTAATTGTACAGGTTGCTAGATGTCCTTGATCCAACTACTATCAACTTCCCACTGTTTGCCTTTCTGATTTCACAACCCTGCTTCTTAAAGATCACATCATGACCTCTTTCACAAATCTAACTTACGCTCAACAAGTTATGCTTTATACCAACCACAAAAAGACTTCTTCTAACCTAATTTTTCCATCACAAATCTTAGGTGAACCTCTACCAACTATCTTAGCTCCATCATTGTTTTCGAATTTCACTGAACCACCTTCATATTGCTGCAACTTCTCAAATTTGTGTTTGTCACCTATCATATGACTAAAGCATCCACTATCAAGTATCCATAGTGTAGATTTATTTTGTGCTTTAAATTTCATTTGTACGATAAAGGATTCCTTTTCTTCCTTAGGTTGTTATTTTTCTTTCCACTCTGGTTTTATTACATTTTTGGGCTCTTGTTTTGTCTTTTCTTTTTCAGTAGCTTGTGCATGTTTTTCAGGAAATTTTCTATTTTGTCTTATTCCATTTGGTTGAAATTTTCTTCCGTAAAATTGCTTTGATGCAAATTTACTTCTACAATTTCTTGCAATATGCCCAAATTTATGACAGTTATAACATTCTACTGCATAATCCATCAAATGTGAAAAAGCATTTCTACTGAAAAAAAAAATTGGTCCTACATTATACTTTCAATCTGAAATCTTATGTCCATAACCATTGCATTTAAAATAGTAGCCAAAAAATGGATGATTGGACCTGGGTGGTGGTCTTTACCATGTTGTAGGAGCCATAAATCTTCTTCTTCTTTGATGTGTTACATTGGTGAAACCATCATTGTCAATTCTCCTTTCATGCCTTGCATTATTGCTTTCCTTTGCATGATTCATTTTTTCTTGATTAACTTATTTATTTTCTTCATTCTTTGTGGATTCTTCATTTGTGACCTTTTATATATTTTATGATTCTCTTTCATCAAAACCCAAACCAAATTTGATGTCTGTAGTCGTTTGGTTCTTTATGATATTATCCAACTTCATAGAACTCTCTTCACGTTTGTGATAAAAGCCAATTTTCTAATTCATCTCTTCTAGCTGCATCCTTAAACCAACAATATCTTATTCTAACTTGCTACAATAATATATTTTCATGGTTATTTACACTTCGATATCTTCGAATATCTTCTTAGATTCTTCTATATGCACTTTCAAACTTGTTATGATTTCATTTGCATCCTCAAGTTTTCTTGAATTTTTCTTATTCCTTTTTGTTTCTCTCTTCAATTCATCCAGAGTTGTAATTAGTTCCTCTTCCAAATTCACTTTTGTGTAAATATCTTCTTCATCACATTCCTATTATTTTTTTGGTTTTTCTTCTTTGAATGTCATGAAGATCTCCGCCTGTTTATTTTTAAAAATCCTCACTAGAGTTGTCTTTTGATTAACTGACCTTCTTAGTTATGAAACTTTTCTTCTTGAAGTTGCATTTTCTAAAATTTGATTTTTTATTCCAGTCACTTATTTCTCCATGCGATCCTTCATAACTTATGTTCTTATAATTAAGTGGAAATTTAGCTACGAAATGCCCAACGCCTTCATAGTTGAAACATTTAAACAGTAACTTTCCTCTGTATTTTCCTTTCCATTTTTTAGTTTTTGAACAAATTTTACTTCCATTTCATTAGATGTCTCTTCTTCCTAAGATTCTTCACATTTGTGATAAAAGCCAATTTTCTAATTCATCTCTTCTAGTTGCATCCTTAAACCAATAATATCTTCTTCTAACTTGCTGCAATAATCTATTTTCATGATTATTTGCACTTTGATATCTTCAGAGATCTTCTTAGATTCTTTTATATGCACTTTCAAACTTGTTATGATTTCATTTGCATCCTCAAGTTTTCTTGAATTTTTCTTATTCCTTTTTGTTTCTATCTTCAATTCATCCAGAGTTGTAATTAGTTCCTCATCCAAATTCACTTTTGTGTCAATCTCTTCTTCATCACATTCCTATTATTTTTTTGGTTTTTCTTATTTGAATGTCATGAAAATATCTCCGCCTGTTTCTTTTTTAAAATCCTCACTAGAGCTATCTTTTGATGAACTGACCTTCTTAGATATGAAACTTCTTCTTGAAGTTGCCTTTTCTAAAATTTGATTTTTTATTCCAATAACTTCTTTCTCCATGTGATCCTTCATCACTTCTGTTCTTATCATTAAGTGGACATTTAGCTACAAAATGCCCAACACCTCCATAGTTGAAACATTTAAATAGTAACTTTCCTCTGTATTTTCCTTTCCATTTTTTAGTTTTTGAACAAAGTTTACTTCCATTTTATTAGATGTCTCTTCTTCCTAAGATTCTTATTTTGCTTTTATATTTTTCTAGGCTTTAAAATCAACTTCTCTATCTATGGATTTATATTTTTCTATTCTCATATCATATGCAATCAAAGAACCATGCATCTCATCCATACTAAAAGAATTTAGATCTTTAGCTTCTTCTATAGCTAAAACTTTAGAATCAAATCTTTGTGGAAGGGACATTTATACCTTTTTCACGATGACAGAATCTTTGATTTCCTCATCGAGTCCTTTAATCGCATTAATGAATTCATTAAATCTCAACATATATGCCTCTATATTCTCATCCTCATTCATCTTTAATCCTTTGAACTGAGCTCAATGTGTTTGTAACTTGGCCTCCTTGATCTTAATGTCTCCTTCATGAATGCTTTTTAGTTTGTCCTATATTTTCTTTGTCATTTTACAACCCATAATCTTTACCAGTTCGATGTCCACTAATCCACACATGATAGCATTATTTACTTTTGAGTCATTCTCAAACAGTTTCTTACCAACAACATTGGTTGGAGAAGTGGTAGGTATTGTGTATTCAATGTTTACTGAATTCCAAATGTCATATCCCAAAGAAAAATGATATATATGCATCTTGAGTCTACAAAATACGTAATTAGTTTCATCAAATAATGGTGCTTTATTTGATTAGAAGCCTTCACCAACTGTCATTGTGTCACTTCCAAGATCACCCTAGTCAGTTAAGTCTATTCAGGAACTTTGCTTTGATACCAATTATTGAATTAAACATGACATTGAGAGGGGGGTGAATTTGTGTATATTAAAAATTTAATCCAAATACAAAATCAAATCAAAATAAGTAATCACACAAACATACATCACATAACACCATATTTATAGTGGAAACCCGATGTGGGAAAGCTACTGTGCCAATGGACTGTTTGGACTACCATCCAAATCCAGCCTCAAAAATATTTGATCTTTAAAATATTTTTGCAACACCAACTGCAGGGAATGACACCAACCAACCTACACTTTAGCAGAACCAACTACAAGGAGCAATGACCCTTGTTAGCAAGCACTGACCTGACAAATTTAAAAATCTTTGATAAAAGTATTAAATATCATCAAAATACCCTGAGTGGTCTAGCTCACAAATCTTCTCCTCTAAAATATTCTATCTAACCTTTTCATTCTTATCAACTCTACACATTGATTATCTCACACCTTGCACATTTTTTCAATCAAAATGCCAAAGAAAAATTCTTCACAACATGCACCAACAGTCCTTTCTTCAAAAAAAAACCACTTCTCCCTTTTAAAAAAAAAACATATATATACTTCACATTAATAAACATAGCTCTTTTTTTTCAGTTACACAAAAGTACCATTGAACCATTACATTCTTAGAAACTACCAAAAATGCCAAAAAGAGCTAATAGGGCTTTTTGTAACAGTCATAATTTCCTCCTTAAATTTCCAAATGGGCTAAAATTTGAAACATATATTCTTGGATAAACCGAATACCTTTAGTTTAAATTTCATATTTTAACTCTCCATGGGTTATTCGTAGTACCTCCGACAAAGTGACCTCTGACACTGATTTTACACCTCACATAAACTGAAAAAGTGCTCTAGAGCCATTTGGAAATGCTCACCGTTTCTTCTTATGGACTCCATTTGGGCTGAAATTTAAAACTTAAGCTCTTAGTATATCTAGCTATATCCAGTAAAAATTTTGATATCTAATTTCTTATGGATTACCTAATATTCCTCCCACAAAGTAACCTCTGGCACAGATTTTACACGTCACATAAACTAGAAAGTGTTGCGGAGGCATTTTGCAATTGTTGTTGTTTCTTCCTTGGTTCTCTGTTCGGGCTGAAATTTAAAACATAAGCTCTTCGTACATCAAAATACCTCCGATGAAAATTTCAAGCTCTAACTCCTCATATATTACTTAATATTCATCCTATAAAGTGGCCTTTGATGTAGATTTTACAACTGTTCAACTAAGTGTAAAATTGTCCAACCAAGTACCGACGATACAAATGATCGATCCAAAAATCGATATGACACCTCCAATACTATTCTAACATGTTTCCCAACATGCAAACATGCTTTGACCTGTCTAACAATGCACTGGAAGCAAGGAGCGCACCTTTTTGACAACTTTTGCTACTTTGACAACTTCTTGACTATTTTTGCAACTTTTACAAATTTACACGAACAACCTGTAACAACTTCACCCAAACATCAAAAACATCCTCATAAGCATTGAATAGTACTATACATACTCTGAACAACCTTCGAATAGTTGTCCACTGCATCAACCTATCCATCTAAGTGTGTTGACAACAATGACAATATTGCCGTTGCACCTTGCTCAATAGCATAAAGAGGTTAATTAAAGACATCCTAGCCTACAAGGCCAAAAAAAACCAAAATTAAACTAAAACTATAATCCAAAAGCAAATATCATTCCACCACTTAGTAGGGTATAAAAGAGAATATCAAGATGCAGATAACAAAACTCCAAACTCAGAGAGCAAGGATGAAGGTAAAACACCAAACATATTCTTAGAGAGCAAGGATGAAGGCAAAACACCAAACATATTCCTTGAGAATGGTAACCACCATGGAGCAAAAGGAAGAGCCTCCAAAATAAAAAAGACCCCCCAAAGAGAGGATCACTAGAAGACAATTGAGATCACAACCAGAGAGAGACAATAAAAATACTTGTTGGAGTTCCTTTCTGTGTTATATATCACCTTAGTCACATCAATTTATATAACTTAATTGGTGGCTGAAATTTATATCTTGGTGTAAGCTACATCATCTATATATTTTAACCATTAAACCATAAATTTTAACATTTAAAAAAAAAATTAAATACAAAATAATATTATATTTAATATTTTAATATAAATAAACAAATATATAAATAATTTCTATGTTTCATATAATAATAAAATAATACAAAAATATATTGAATGGACTGTTACTTTACAAATATAATAAGACAAAAAAATGAGAATAAAAAAAACACATTAATATAATGATTCTATAAGATATGGGGTTTTCATGTTGTGAACTTAAAATCTTATAAATTAAGATTCCCACCGCAAGATTATTAATTTTATATGTAAGACAAAAATCATAATCAAAAAATACATAAACATAATGATTCTATAAGATATGGGGTTTTCATGTTGTGAACATAAAATCTTATAAATTAAGATTCCCACCGATTGCCAATATAAATCTTTCGAGAAGTACACGAAGGACAAATTTGAGACTTAAAGAATATTATAGTGTTTTTTATTTAGATTTATTTAAATTTGTTGTTCTATTAACTTTGTATTGACTAAAAGTTACAAAATTTCCTTATCCAATTAAGATTTGACAAAATACGGATTTAATAAATACAACAGATGGACGTAAATTGAGATTCAATAAATTCACAGCTTCCGAATTCAATAGCTTTAATAAAATGCGCTGCAGCAATTTGCTTGCGTTGGCAGCGCTCACCCCAACTGTATTCCAACACTCTATGCATAAATAAGAGAAAATGTCTCTCATTGTGAGAGGTGTATGTTTTGTGATCCCGCGAGTTTGGTTCTATCATTCCAATGGCTTTCGTAACGACAGCGGTGATCTCTTCCCTTCTCCTTCTCCTTCTCTCCGGGTCATTATTGATAAGTGCAGACCCAGAAGATATGAAAGCAGCTTCGAGTGAGTAATTTCATGAAAGGGCTGCCATGCCTGAATCCCAATCAAGTTTCTGGAAAGCACTTCGTCACGGTTGTCGAGGGTTAAAATCATAAATAACTATGTGAAATGTTATGGAACTTTTTTACGAGGATCAAAAAAATTTCTTTGAAAGTTATAAAAATGGATATAGATATAAGTTGTTAATGGAAGGGAATTATAAATCACACTCTAAATTATCATTCAATATTAATTTATTATTTATAAATATACTATAAAAATATCATTAGTATATATTAAATAATATAATATATTTTAACATTATTTCAATGTATTTATAATACATAATTAAAATCTAATAGAAACAATAGTACAACAACATATGTTAGAGTTGGATAGCTTAGTTATTCCATCAAAATGATAAAATAGTGTTAGATATTTCTTGTTGTGCATGATTGAGAACAAAGCTTAGTATGCAAAATGTTATGTCACAAAAGGTTTAAATTTTAAAGAATCTATTCAACATCTAAGAGGTTGAAATACATGATTATAACATAGATTAACTCTTCAATGAGAATGAACTATTTTATATGATTTTATTGAGTGATTGTATTAGGTAATGAAGGATTGTTGTATTAAATTATTTGAATGGTTGAAAATGATTTTCTATGAACATATGGACTACTAACTTAGGAGAATTAGTAGTTAATATTTTACAACATATTTTGATAACTAAAACATATTTAAACCATATAAGTAAACAATATCTCCACAAAGATAATCCTATATGCCCTCTAACCTTGAAGATATTACAAACTACTTTATATATACAGTCGTGATATATACTAATTTTTCTTTATTTCAATTTGTTTTTTGTTTTATTTTCTACTATGAGCATGTCAATTTCATCTTCATGAGTGTCATCCTGCTGCAATCAGAATACTCATGATACTGATATTGGCCAGATTCTATGTTGTTGCCCATTTTGAACTTCACTCTCCTCTCAAGTTCTTAAGTTCACGTGAGGGGTTTCTTATCCTGTAGGGCCCATATCACCTAGAGGTGTGATGTATACTTTCCTCATGTCTTGATATGATCTCATGTGCTTATTTCATGTAAGATGTAGCACATACATACTCAAGGTAGATGATCATCCTTATCACATGGAGCATCGTCTAGAGTTTTATCAATTCCCTGGTAACCACCCGGTGTTTTGTGTTGACTAACCAACATGATATCCCATACCATCATGTTATCGGGTTTACCTAGTCAAGCATAATTTACCACTCATTACTAGTAGGGTTAACCTAGAATGGATGCCCATACAACCCTTTGTTACCTCTCATTCTACCCTTTTTCTATCATAAGTACAATTAGAACCATGAATTTGTAATGGTTGTCTACTTGCAAGTACCATTACTAATACTCAAGCAAGATTGCCCCACCCACAATCTTGTAATAATTAAATGTAATGACAGTTGCCTTCCAGCAAGCATAATTTACAAATTATTTACTAGATTGTCCCTCCCACAATATTTAAATAGTTTCAAGGTTGCCCTACCCTCAACCTTGGGTTGCAAAATATGATTGCCACTTCCACAATCTTAAGTTTTCTTATCTTATACTTTTCCTAGGCATTGTTCAATGGTTTACTATTGAATGTAGTTTTGATATTATTAAAAAGACTTGATAGGTTTCCTAAAGACTTACCCATTTTTCATTTGACTACCCCAAATGTTTATAGCAAAAACTATAAGAAAAATATGCTATCACAACATCACATTTAGAGCTAAAGTATTACTCTTTTGCTGAAATAAATTAAAATAATAATCTTAATATTTCCATTACTTAAAAGTGTAAATTTCATTATAACTTGTGTCATTAGTCTCTACCATCTCATTATTCTCTAGAGAATTTATATATCAAGTAATGAGCTAAAATAACCAGTTTGCAAGCTTAAGTAAAATGGCATCTTCACATTATGCATAACTCTAATATTTAATTTAAATATAATATCAAAATATGGTATTTCACTATTACACTATTCAGCAACCAAACAAGAATTTTTCACTCCACCATATGCAATCATTATATGGATCAGTTTTAAGTGTTTTCATTACACCAAATACGTTATGAATCTAAGTTCAGTTGAAATATGTTTACCAAATCAAATTTAATACATCCATAGTTTATGTCTAATTTTTTGGACTTCTATTGTAATGTATATAATCTCTACATCATTCTATTTTAAGGTCAAAATAGTCTCATTGAGGCTAATAGTTTCCTAATAATTTTTCTCAATGTTTTTCAATGTAAAATTTTCAAACACAGATTCAGTATGTGTCTCTTTCCAATCCTAATAATTATTCATAAATATTTACCACATTTCTATATTTATTATATTGCCTAGCTACAGTTTTCTTCAACTATCATGAATATTTTCTAATGTATGTCATGTTTAAAACATACACTCTCAGATACTATATTACTTTTAATCCGGTAAGTAATTTTCAGGCAAAATGTTTTCTATATTTACAAATGAAAACCAATGGAGAAGAGAAAAATATTATTACATAAATTCACGGTTTCAAGAAATAGTTTTTGTGTTTCCATTACACAGAGTCACATCCTCCAAAAACTAACACAACCATTGCATGATTTTCAAGGCATCATAAATCTCTATCCATAGCCATGATTATACTTGATAGTGTACATCATGTATGTTTTCAATAACCAAAATTTTTGCTTAGAATTTAGAAACATGCACTATATAAATCATAAAATATTTCAAATTGATATTGCTTCAATCCAAAATCAAACCATACATTTAATAGAGATATTCACAAATGGTTCACAAAAGAAAATGTAACACTATTTCTAGAATGCATGTAAAATATTCCATGTTAAAAAGAGTAACGTCTGCACTATCTTTTTTCTTTTTTTTAAGAATTTAACAAGTCTATTATAAGTATCCTTCCATATCCTATGTTGTTTGGGTATTACATATAAATTAACTCTACATAATAATTACACCTACGACATTCAGAGTTCTCCTTTCTCGGACAAATAATAGTTTTCAAAAATGTTTCAAATGATTTGTTCCTTGATTTAAAAATTCATTCTTCAATTCTAGAGCATAGATTTTTTCATCCAATAGCATAAATGAAAGTACAACATTGAACCATCAATCTCTAGTTTGCACTCATAGGTTTTCGGTGATAGTTCAGGGGTTAGAGTGGTCAAGCTAAATTGATATGTAGCTACTCCTAGCATGCATGCATTTTAACATAATTCCACACATCATACAATAATTTAAAGTAAATCCTTCATTACACTATGACCTTCAAACTCGCACACAGATATTATTGTCATATTTCCTTTTTACAACATGCAAAAGAAAATTATATTGTTAATAAATATTCTATGCATTCACTAATACTTTTCTTTTTCCAAGGCATCCAAATGCATGAGTCTCAATTTATTGCATGCATGCACTAAATTCTTTGAATTTACTTCAGTATTTCACAAAGCATGGAGATAAACACAACACAAAACATAATACAAATATTGCCATACATCTGTATACTTATTTTCTTCCTTTATCTCTTCATGACCAGCAAGCAATTACCATTTTGGATGTATAATAGAGCATTCATTTTGCTTTTACTAGCAAACATAAAACCAAATCAAGTGCAACACAGAACACACACATTTTGGTTAAGCATTCAATCATCATTAATCCTAATTTTTGCTAGAATATCTTATTGATTTTCGTAGATTGATCTCCTTTTTTTTTCCAAAGTCCTCAGCTTGTTGTTGCTTATTCTTCTTCTTGTCGAATACCAATAACCAAACTTCACTGCTCTCCCATTATCCATACAAAATCAAAAAACATCCTCCTTCTCCTTCCTCCGTGCACCTTGTTCGTTGAAATTCCATCTTGTCAAAACATGCCAATTGCCAAGTGTTTCCCTTCCATCCACGTCCAACAAACAAGACCTACTAATCACTCTCGTTGTTGTCGACCCTTAACATATTATGTATTTTATTATTTTTTATTTACAATACCCAAAACCAAAAACTTTGACGCCTATAGTTTCATATATATATATATATATTTTTTCTAAACAAAAATATAAGTGATCATAATATTTGGCGTCCCTTGCTCCAAAGCAATATTTATATATATTTTTATTGCCATTGTCTTTTTATTATATATATATATATATATATATATATATATATATATATATATATATATATATATATATATATATATATATATATATATATATATATATTTTACCTATAGTAGTATAAATATATATGTTATATATATAGATATATATAATAAATAAATACCACCTAATGTTATGCATTATTACATTTTTGTTAATTATTTTTTCTAACCTCTATTTATTTTCACATTCTAGTCTTAACATATAATAACCATATCACCATTCCATTTGTATTTCTTATTCAAAACCAAGGCTCCTATGCATTTTAGCATATTCATCACCAAACAAATATCACAATTTGAAAACAACCGAAAATTCCTACGAATGCAACTACATGTTATTCAACTACATGAACCACTAGTGAATGCATTACTTATAGGGTTATTTTTCCCTATCAACCGATGAATACACCACCGCTTATCATTTCCCGAACTTACCTTACATCGAACAATCTTGTTGTCCATCAAGAAGTCATCCTTCTTTTGCATCATCTTCACCAACAACAAAACCTATCCTCTACATCCACAAATAAATTAGCAGTATCTCATCTTTGTAGATAAATTAAGCATAGTAGAGTTTTAGAGGGGCATTACATACTCCCCCCATAAGATTAAATACAATCCTTGTGTTTAAATTCTCATTGATACATTAGAAAGAAATAATATAGACATGAATAATAGAAAATCGTTACAATGCATCATTGAATTTACTTTTTCCAAAATTGAATCATCATGTAGCAATAATATCAAACATACACACCGCTAAATATACTTATCATGCTTCACAAACTAAGATATGATAATATAATTTTTTAAATAATACAGAACCATGCTATGGAGTTAACACTATTCAAACACTACTAAAAAAAAAATGAAAATTGTCTTTTCATGATGGCCACATCTTCCCACGTGGCACTATTTTCAGAAAATTGGTCCTATTAGACCTTGAATTGTTCAATATTATGCTTTCTCAGTTGTTTTGTGCAATAACCAAGGATCTTAATAGGTCACACTTCAATGCATAGGGGATCGTCCATATGCAAATGTTCAACATTCCAAACATGCGAAGGGTAAGGAACATATTTCTTCAATAGGGACATATGTAACATATCATTAATTTTTTAAAAATTGGGTGGCAAGTCCAATTTGTAGGCTACTGTGTTTAATTTATCAATAATTTCAAAAGGCCTTACAAATTGTGGGCTAAGCTTAGAGGATTTAATTGAACTTTTGGTGGGTTTAATTCTTAGGAATACTCTATCTCCCATAGTGAATTCCCTTGGTGTTCTCTTAATATCTACATAACTCTTTTGTCTATATGAGGCTTCTTTGAGCATTTAGCAAATTTCATTAAGATGGTATTCCATTTACCTGACCATATTTGGCCCGATCATCACCGGATCCTCCGTATTACTCCATGTTAGTGACATTATGCACCTCCTCCCATATAGAGCCTCGAATGAATCTATATCTAGGGAAGTATGGCAACTATTATTGTAAGCAAATTCTACTAGAAAATGTAATCTTCCCACTTTGTCTAGTGACCCATACAATACATACAAAGTATATCCAATAAGACTTGATTCACCTTTTCTATTTGTCCATTTGTATGAGGATGATAAGAAGTACTAATGTTGATTTTTTTTCCACATGCCTGATGCAATGACTGCCAAAATTCATATATAAATCAGGAATCCCTATCCAATATAATTATTTTAGAAAAGCCATGTAGTCGTACCACTTCCCTAGAAAATTGTTGGGCTATAATGGGAGCTCCATATTTAATATTTCTAGGCAAAAAATATGCCACTTTGGTCAATTTATCCACTACCAACAATATGGCATCATGTAGAAAACAATTTTTAGGCTGCCCAACAATAAAATCCATAGTCACAACTTACCGCTTGTGTTGAGGAATGCCATGCAAAAACAAACATCCATATGGATGTAAGTGTTCCACCTTCACTTTTTGGCATTTGAAATATCTAGCCATAAACTCAACAATGTCCCTTTTAATTCCTGGCCAATAATATTCCTTTTTAAAATTCATTTTATCATTTTAGCATCTTCATCACCAAGCAAATGTCACAATTTAAAAACAACAAATATTCCTATGAATAAAACTACATGTTATCCAACTACATGGACTTTTGATGAATGCATTGCCTATAGGTTTCTTTTTCCCTATAAACTGATGAATACACCATCGCTCATAATTTTCCTGACTTATCTTAAATCAAACAATCCTACTGTCCATCAAGAAGTCACCCTTATTTTGAATCATCTTTGCCAGTAATAAAACCTGTCTTTTGCATCCACAAATATATTAGCAATATCTCATCCTTGTAGATAAATTAGACATAGTATATTTTTGGAGGGTCGTTACAGAATTATTCTCAAAATACTACTCATTGGTCTCTCTCTATATATCTATATATATATATATATGTGTGTGTGTGTGTGTGTGTGTGTGTGTGTGTGTGTGTGTATCAAATATTAATATTTTAAGTTAAAATTGGTCTTGGTCATTCTTTTTCAAGATAGAAACCTTCTAGTTTATTTCAAATCCTAACAACAAATAAAATCATGCAAAACAACCTTAGAGGAGTGTCTGAGAAAGAAGGGTAGCAAACAAAATACTAAAAATAGAAAATATATGCAAAGTAGTGTTAGAGGAGTGGTTAAGGAAGAAGGAAGGGCTATAAACAATGTTAAACAAAAAAATAGTTGAGGAAATAAGGATTGGATAAGGAATAATGAAGGCTTGCAAATGAATTAAAGAAAAATCTATAAACCCTAACAACAAATAAAGACACAAAGAGAAACATCAAAGGACCACATAAGAAAGAATTAAGGGCTATATATGGATCTAAGAAATAAATAAAATAATGATAAAAAATATTTACAATAGACAAAAATATGCAAAGTGTCATCATAGGAGTTGTTAAGGAAGAACTAAAAGCTAAAAATAGATTTGAAGGAAAAAATATTTGAGAAAATAAGGAGCGGTTGATGAAGAAGGAAAGGTTGCAAATGGATCTAAAGAAAAATCCAAAATCCCTAACAATGGATAAAAGCATGCAAAGACATCTAGTGATACAAGAGACGAATCTACAATAGAAGCAAGAAAATCCATACCATGTTCAAGAAAATTAAGTATGCCTATGTTATTAGGGTTCTCATATTTGTTGCTAAATTCAATGGTGTATTTGATGTTAAATCTATTAAAGGTAACTAGGAAACTATAAGGAGGATTTAAATAAGCCTTGATAGAGGGAGTAAGTATTCTAGAAAGTAGTGATGGGAGAAAAAGATATGGATAGAAGCTAGAGGTATAGAGGGTGTAGACACCAAAACAACACCAATCCGATTATGTGACTGCAAACACTAATCGCTTTGACAAACACAGCCCCCAGGGCAGCCCTCAGAGGTCAAACAGTGGTCCTAACCACTTTCATAGCAATTTTGTAAGGTCAAGAAGCAATTTGGCACATTTAGACACTTTGCTCAGTATTCGTCTCACCCAGGGACGAATACTAACTGGAATTCGTCTCACCCAGGGACGAATTCTGAAATCGTCTCACCCAGGGACGAATTCCAAGTTTAACGGGCAAAAAGAAGAATGGTGCCAAGTGGCAGCCCAAGACAGTCAGTTGATGACTCTTGCCTCGCACACGTGTGTGGGTGGATAGATAGGCCGTTAGAGGACTATCACAAGGGCAGTTATGAGAGCCCAAGTCATGGAGGACTCCCCTCCCTCATGGGAAGACATGACTGCCACATGGCACCTATGACCAACACATGGCACTTGTGCTTCCCTCTCAAAAGAGACCCCATGGGTCTATAAAAGGTGGGACTTTTCTCACCCAAAAGGAGAGATTGAAGGAGATTTCAAGCAACGAAGTGCTGCCGAGTTGAACACCCACTTGCATCCCCTTTGATTCACCTTCTCACATCCACCAATCTCTTTTGCAAGGGAGGTTGTTGGGTGGCTTTTGGAAGCTTGAATCTGACCCAAATCCAACATATGGACACCTGAATCAACCAATTTGCAGACATCCCAATCCTAAGAGGTTTTGGGCCCATCCCTAGTGGATTGGCGCCAAGATCAAGTGCCAACGGTGGGAGGCCCACTTGGGCACCCCCGCACTTTCTAAGTTTTATTCCAAAAGCATTCTAGATTATTGTTTCATGTTGCATCTCATGTTATTCTATTTGGTTAACTCATAGCTTCAATTTCATAACATTCTGATCAGATTTTATCATGCTTTGTGTCGCTTTGTTGTTTCACTAACTTGCAGGTGGCGATATCGAATTCCCGAGGATAGAGGCCAAATTGGGAGAATCCGACCATCTGGGTCATCCCAAAATGGCCCCAATTACATAACCCCTCTGTTTGCAGGCATTTTGGAGGTCCCGAGATTCGACATTGGAGCAAGAGCGAGTCGGCTTTTCCAACACGAGAGAATTCGTCCCACCCGGGGACGAATAGCGATCGAAATTCGTCTTGCCCAGGGATGAATTCCAGTTGAAGGCAGATTGGCCGATTGTTTCAATGGCAGGTGGCCCTCTGGTGATGTCTTCTGTCCTCTGTCAGGTTTTCAGGTCATTTAGAGTCATTTTGTCTATCGATTTGGCTAATTGTTTACATGCATCTTTTGGCGATTTTAGAGAACAAACACTTACTATTTGCAACAGGTGCTACTGACATATTTGTTGTTTCTTTGTTCGCGGGAGGAGCAGCAGAGGTCAAGGACTCATCGACATCGGCGGCGGCATCATCTTGGCCCGCCCATTTCAAGTGTGGGCACGCGGAAAGAGGAACCTTAAGTCTCGATTGTAGTCAAATTCTTTTAACGCTCCTAGCCCCTGAAAAGGGAGGAGGCGTATTTGTAACAGAGATCAAGAAAGTTTAATGAAAGGGCTGTGTTTTCTCCATTTGCTTGTGTCTCTTCCAATGCGTTTCTTTCATTTCATGCAATTTACATTTCTAGGACTTAAGCGTATTTGATTTTGAATGCATCGCAATTAGTGTTTCCTTCGCCCGAAATCTCGTGCTTTCAGTGGCGATCACGGTGGGACACTGTTCCCTGGTTTTTAAAATCACAAAAACTGATTAAATTTCTGTGTTTTGTGTTTGACGGTACATTTTTGGTTTTTGACTGTTATTCGTCCTTGACTGTGGCGATTGCTTTACTGAAATTCGTCTGACCCTGAGACGAATTCAAATTCGTCTCTGGGAGGGACGAATTTTGTTCTGTAATTCGTCTCACCGAGGGACGAATTTCTGTCTGCAACTTTTCAGAGCAAAAATTCAGAAGCAACCGGTCCGAGCGAGAGAAGAGGTAGGGATTTTCATAATCTCTGTTAAATTTTCTGTTTCTGTTTCTGTTTCTTTAATTGTTTTCATTTAATCCTGCATTGCATAAGGAAAGTCATTTATGCTTGTTTCATTTTTGTTAAATAAAATGAATCACACACACTTCACGCAATAATTTTAAACCAAGGAGCTGGTCGTAAGACCCCAGCCCTTGAGCAAGACCAACGGTGGGTTCATCACCACCTTGGCTTAGCTTTGCATCCATTTCCCGATTGTCAACTGTTGTTAGGCGTAAATCCTGACGAAAGCTGACCGAGTGTCGCTGGGGTGATTCCCATGCGCGCGAGGATAAGTTTTCTATGGTAGGTGCCATTAACAGGACAATCCCCCTTTCGTACCGCCTACGTACCATGTACCTTCTGCTCTCACGTACCTATAGTCTCCCTCTCGTAAGGGCGGGTATATAGAGAGGTTGGTATATCGGCTCTGGTTGGTATATTGAAGGGGCTACCATTTTGGGAGTTATATGAGCCGTCATAATGCATTTAAACGTTCTTCAAAACCTACAAAAACAAAACAAAACATCAAAATGCACTAAACCAGTTTAGGGCACACCAATAATCCTTAAAAGAGATAATCACGGTTTGTGCATGTGTGTGTTTATTTCTGCTTAGTGTAGACAAAAAAAAAAATCATCATAAACGAGATAAAAATCTACTTAGATAGTATAGAAGCAACGCAATGGTGTACACCCGTAGCCAAGCCCAATCAAGGGTAGAAGCTCCGAAAGGTACACAAGAAGCAGGCACAAGTCGCCTTCGCTTCAGTCCTGAGGACTTGGTCATACCGCCTTATCGGTCTGGCCTACAAAAGAATCCGATTCAGAATCCTCGGTGGGGTATGCCCATTCAAAGCAGCCCCTTTCGGGAAGACGCCCTACATGTAGACCTTGATGTAAACAGAGAATCGCCTTCTGAGGTTAGACATGAGTGGCCACAGTGCGATGGAGCGCTAGAGAGGCACACTATCCATTTGGAGGGACAACGTGGATATGGCATCCCTTCTTTACCTCCCATCAGGACGGAAAGACAAAATCCGGAGCGTAGGGCTCCTTACACAGGGCGAGCTAACTCCGCCCGCCCCATCCAAACCCATGAAAGAGAGTACGAGGAAAGCCATCGCATTCCTCGAGGACAACAAATAGTGCGGGAACCTTGCATTTCCGCACTTGCTAGGTATCATGATCATACATCAAGGCCAGAGCCTCGAGTACATGTCGCCCACCTCGACAGAGGGAAGCGACCCATTGAAACTTTAGATCAGCAAACTCGAGGCAAACACATAGGAGAAACATTCGAACCTCCTGAGCAAAATAGGGTAGACCAAATTGACCCGATAGTTGCTAGACAGACCACCCGTCAAGCCCAAATCACGTGGCTTAAACAAAGTCATCAGGAGATAGAGTACCGACACCGCTTGGATAGAGAGCGCATGCAACGCGAAGCGGATGAGTTACGCTATGAACTACCTGAGAGGGAGCCAACCCCTCGCATCCAAAGGGCCAAACAATATGAGAGGCATAATTCGTTGGTGCGGGACAGGTCTCCACGACCTCGTCAAGCTTTGCCTCCGAGACCTTATAGACCCGAGAGGGAGGCCACTCCCCGAAACAATGATGGGTACCTTCAACGAGGACTCGATCAAGGTCATGGGTCTCGCCTAGAGACTCCTCAAGAACTTTATGAGGAGTACGAACCAGAAATAGAATATGCTGAAACTCCCCATCAAGGCGGGAGGATTGCCATTCGGCCACCCCTCCATAGGCCCCCAGTTTACCATAACTTACAACGGGAGCGAACAAGAGAGGAAGAAATAAAATCTTTCGATGCATACCAAGCGCTATTAGAGCGTTTGGAGTCTGTGGAGACAAAAGCTGCTGGGCATCAAAAACCCACATTACGTCAACTCCGCAGTAATCCGGTGCATCCCTCAGTGCCTACACCTCTTTACCCCGAGCACTTCAAGTTGCCTCAATTGGCAATCTTTAAAGGTGAAGAGGACGCACAAGAACACGTTACAAGATTTCTAAGCCAATGCTTCGGCATCCAAGATAATGACGCATTGTTGCTTAGAACGTTCATAACCACATTCGCAGGCCCTGCCTCGGATTGGTTCACACAACTACCTAAACACAGCATAAGCAACTTAGATCAATTAGTAGATGCGTTTCTTGAACGCTTTGCCTTCAACACAAGGAAGAAGGCATCACTGAGTGATCTGGCGAGCCTCAAGCAATTTGAGGAAGAAACAATGGCAGCATATGGGAATCGATGGAGAGCTTTGCTTTCTAAGTTACCCTACCGTCCCCCTATGTCTGATCTCATGCAGATGTTCACAAAAAGTTGCTTAAAATCAATCTCTGGTCTATTGTTGCTACGACAATACGACAGCTTAGAAGAAGCTTTGGCGCAAGCCAGAGTTATAGAAGAGATTAAGATAGGCGAAGGCGCAATCGCCAAGCCTAAAAAGAAAGAGTGGAATAAAACCACTAAAATCGGGACAACGCAACCACAACACGCTGCAGTCAACCAAGTTGCGATAAATGTTCCCACGCCTGTGCCAGAAATGCAGCCTCAAAAGGCTAATTACCGAGCAAGTGCCTCCCGCTTATGAAAGAGATAATAGAAGACAGGAGCGAGAATCAGCGAGCGTCGCCCTAGGCGATAATTCACCCCTTACACGGAGTCCAGGGACTCCCTATTTGACCGCTTGTCAGCGGAAAATTTAGTCACTCTGCCAAAAATCCAAAATATAGACCCTAATGCTCCTAAGCCTAGGGGATACAGAGAGGAATTGTATTGTAGATTCCATAGGCGCAGAGGACATGACTTGAATGGATGCTGGAAGTTCAAAGAATTAATCCAAGATTTGATCGACAATAGAACATTGGCCGTGGACAACCCCATAGCGCCAAACAATCAACAAATGGGGGTATTCAAGGACCCTTTTCCTGCCCACGAGGCATAGGCAAAACCACTCTAGATTAACGAGGTGCGACAGAATCTTCCCATGCAAGGATTTGTGGGAATGATTAGCATAGTGACAAGGAACAGAAGGTACCCAACAGTTGCCCCCGAGGTAGCTACGAGGGAAGTTTCGACAACATCGCAGCCTCAACAACGCCCAACGCAGTTGCCTCCGCCTAGACCCGAGGTCATGATACGGACCAAACTCACGCAGAGTTTGCGGACCACATCGGCTAGGCTGTCCATTTACGAGCTTATTCAACAGTCAGCACCCCATAGGGAAGCTCTTATGGACATTTTAAAAGCCATCGAATTACAACCTCACGAAGCAAATTCTTTCAACAACTTCGTGGGACATGTGAAACAATGTACGGAGCCGGTCATCACATTCAGAGAAGATGAAGTCAAAACAATATCGAATGACATGGCAGATCCACCCCTGCACGTTATCGCGCGGGTCAACGGGATCTCGTACAAGAGAGTGTTGGTAGATACTGGCTCGTCTAGTAACATCATTACCACTGCAGCCTTAAAACATTTGAAGCTGCCAACCTCTCACATCACAGCCTCCACGTACACACTGCGAGCTTTCAACGATGCAATATGCTCGACGATCGGCACAGTTGTTCTACCTATCCAGGTAGGACAAAAGTCAATACCTACACTGTGCCATGTGTTGGAAGGCGAGATGGCTTATAATATACTTCTAGGGCGGCCTTGGATCAGGGACATGAAGTGTGTCCCTTCGATCGCCCACCAGTGCTTAAAGTATGCTTATGAAGGAGAAATACATGTAGTCCCAATGGACTTAGAGCCCTTCAAGTATTGCAATGCGGTACAATTCATGCCTCAATCGACCCTCCCTTCAACACATTTGGATTTCCAGTTAAATCCATCTAAACAGGGTCCAATACCGTAGGCACCACTGGTGACCAACAAGGCAAAATCCCAGCCGGGTGAGTCTTCATCATCTGCTCCTTCATCATCAATGCCACCTGTCATGGCCAAACAGAAGGACAAGGGAAAACAGATCATGGAAGAGGCTCAACCCTTAGAAGAAGGGTTGCCCACAATTTCAACGGTATCAACAGAAGAAACACCTCGCACAACGGAAGTGAAGACTCCTGAACCACCAAACATGGAATGGACTCAGGAAGGACTACCGTTTCCTCCCACCCAATCATCAACAATCACTGTTGAAATGGCCAGTACGGGCCTGGGGGAATATTTAGTGCAAAATGTTGTGGCGACGCCAGCATTGGAGTCAGTACAAGACATGGGAAGACCTCGCCTTCCCATAGGGACAGTTGTTCCTCTAGGCTACCCTCCAAACCAGATGAATTTCGTGTATGGGGGCCTTGATCATGGTCTTGAACCATGCCAACAAAAGGAAGTAGACGAAGAGCCTTTTGTTGAAAACATCAACTATCTATCAAACCCAAACTTTGCCCTAAAATATCTTGGTCAATGCAATTGGCATGGATACGGGCTAGGAAGATATGAGCAAGGGATGCGGGTCCTTTGCCAATCAAGATATCAGATGCCATATGACAAGTCAGGAGTAGGGTTCAACCACCCCCTGCCCTTAGACATCTTGGTTGAAAATATGCAAGGCCTAGAAATAGGCAACAAGGGGGGATTGGCACAAGATCCGTATGCCAATCCAAATATAGAATACACATTGGGAGACTACCTCCCATGGTCAACAAACACCCCTAGAAACAGCAGTAATCCCTCTCCTTTGCTAGAGAGAGGCGAAAGTTCAGAGATTAATCCTCAAAGAGAACATCAACGACTTCCGGACATCTTTCTGAAGCTGTTCCCCTTAGAGGTTCCAGATGAAACAATACAGTGTCAAGGGAATCAGGTCCCTCCACCAAGAGTGGAACAACCACAATGGGACCGGATTAACTTACCTGGAACAAGGAGGGTCCTCAACGTCGCAAGCAACGAGTTGCTGAAGAGAATGAACATTTTTGGGTCTCCGAAAGTGATTCAGAAGATGAGACTGAGATGGACTATCTCAGACATGCGCGACGACATCACCGCCCTTTAACTCATGAAGATCTAATGGGACAGATGGGCATACGGCTAGGGCATGAATGGTGGGTAGACCCAGCAAGGTGGGACCAAGTATTGGATCCATGGCTCCAAATTCAAGATGAGCATCGTCCACCTCGAGATCCCATCATGACATCAGTTCCGAGAAAAGACCCTGCCATCCTTTTCGCAAATAGGGATGAATTCGCACCTAGGGAAGATCCATTCGTGCCCGTTCCCGTAGAGCCAGATCCATAGTATAGGGAGCATCTAAAAGAATCGAGTTATCACACCCACGGTTCTGGAGACCAAATTCATTCCATCCACATGATCTCCATTGATTTGACCGCACCCATCCGCAATCCGGCCGATCCATCACAATCATTGCACCTAGACATAGATGCCATCGACTGGGATCGCGTCAATTCACCTTTATCACCATCAGAGTATTGGCATTTCGATGAAATGCTTCATTCCACCCCAAGGACAACTCAGGATATTTTTCAGGCTGAAGAGGGACCCGAGGTTCCAAACGTAGATCTAAACTCAGCTAATGATATCCATTTGATCCCAACTCCACATCAGTTGGAGGACGGATCCCACATGTCAGTCGAGGAAACGACTGACGTAGACATCGGCTTAGACCCAATGAATCCACAGATTATCAAGCTGGGGGTAAGTCTTTCCCCCGAAGAGCAAGCCGACTACATTGCCCTTCTCAAAGAGAAGAAGGAGGTTTTTGCATGGTCATACAGAGACATGCCGGGACTAGACCCGCAGCTAGTCACGCATAATTTAACGCTTGATCCGACAATCAAGCCCGTAAAGCAAAAACTACGAAAGATGCACCCAACAGTGGCCTTGATGGTCAAAGATGAATTGCAAAAGTTGTTGGATGCATAGTTTGTCATCTACGTGGATTATCCGCCATGGCTGTCCAACATGGTTCCCGTCAAGAAGCCCGACGGGAGGATTCGCATATGCACCGATTTTTGAGACCTAAACAAAGCGAGTCCTAAGGATGATTTCCCCTTGCCAAGCATCGACGCGCTAGTAGACGCTACGACGGGTCATGAAATGCTCTCCCTAATGGATGGCTTCTCAGGATACAACCAAATTCGTATCAATCCTGAAGACCAACTTAAAACGGCGTTCACAACGCCTTGGGGGACATTTTGTTATAAGGTCATGCCTTTTGGCCTTAAAAATGCTGGCGCTACCTACCAACGTGCCATGACATACATCTTCCACGATTACATGCACAAAACTTTGGAAGATTACATGGATGATTTGTTAGCCAAGTCTCTTTTGCGCTCAGATCATCTCGGTGACTTAAGCAAGATTCTCGATCGCCTCATAGAGCATAAGGTCGACTGAATCCCAAGAAGTGCGTATTTGGCGTCACATCTGGAAAACTCTTGGGTTTTATAGTCTCAAAATGAGGCATCGAAGTGGACCCAAAGAAAGTCAAGGCAATCCTTGAAATGGCTCCCCCAACCACTATCAAGCAGCTCATAAGTCTGCAAGGAAAGGTCACGTCGATTAAACGCTTCATAGCGCAATTATCTGACAAATGCCGACCCATGAACAAATTATTGCACAAGGGAGTTACATTTCACTGGGATGACGAGTGCCAGTCAGCCTTTGACGAAATCAAACAATACTTGGCTTCGTCGCCAGTATTGGCACCACCTAGACCAGGAGTGCCATTCTACTTATACATCTTAGCTACTGAGGTGGCACTGGGCGCCATGCTAGCCCAAAAGAATGAACTTCACAAAGAACAGGCTACTTACTATCTTAGCCGCACCCTGGTCAGTTACGAACTTAACTATGCATACGTTGAGAAACTCTGCTTGGCAATGGTGTTTGCTACCAAAAAGCTACGCCACTACATGCTGAGCAACACTACGTATGTTGTGTCTAAGGAGAATCCATTGCGATACATGATGAGTCGTACTTATCATAGTAGTCGCACGGCGAAATGGATCATGTTGTTGACGAGAATTTGACATTGAGTTCATTGGGAAAAAATCTATCAAAGGACAAGTCATAGCCGATCAACTAGCAGAGGCTCCTCTTGAAGACGATCAGCCTCTGGTCATAGAACTACCCGATGATGGGGTCTTCCATGTCTCAGAATCGCCATATTCTGATGAGCCTGAGTCACAGGCCGACATAACCCTATTCTTCGATGGTTCTAAATGCGAGCAAGGTGGTGGCGCGGGAATTGTATTCTTCACACCGTAGGGCGCTCCAATGCCCCTGTCATTTAAATTAAACTTCCAGTGCACCAACAATAATGCAGAATATGAAGCCTTGCTCCTAGGTCTTCAGACAGCAATCGCCATGAACATCAAACGATTGAATATCTTTGGTGATTCACTGTTAATAGTCAATCAAGTCAAAGGGGTATATCAATGCAAATGCCCAGTTTTGAAGGCCTATAAAGCCCTCGTGGACAAATTCTTGGCAAAACTTGAATGGTACGACATCGAGGCACTCCCTCGATCATCGAATCATTTTGCGGACACAATGGCCTCCTTGGGGTCACTAATCCCGCAAGACCTTTTCGGTGATATGACAACTATTCAAGTCAAAACCTTATCGCAATCCGTGATAGAGCGCGCAAGCTCAGACTTGACGCCAGGAATCCACATGATCCAGATTGAACCATCCTCGGATAAGTTCTTTCAAATCCGAGATCGTCTGAAACATGCCAACTGGGGGTCCTTGTTCTCCCCCACTCCCATTAATAGCAACACAACGCTATTCTTACAAGTTCTATCCCATTCAACATTTGTTAGGGAAGAACTTCGAAAGGGATTGGCTGTTCATACTGTCGAGGTTTTCGATCAACAAGACTGGTATTTACCCATAAGAGACTACCTCAAGTTAGGTAATCTTCCCTTTGGATTGACGCACGCCGCAAAACGAACATTCAAGCAGAAAGCGGCTAAGTATGTCTTGATAGGAGACATTTTGTATCGTCGTAGTTATGACGGAATTCTTCTTCGTTGTTTGGACCAGCAAGAGTCCACTTGGGCAGTCGCCCAAGCGCACGATGGTACATGTGGTGGTCACTTTAGTGGTATGGCCATCGCAAAGCGCATTCTCCGCATGGGCTATTATTGGCCATCTTTAGAGCGAGATTGTTGCGAATATGTCAAGAAGTGCGTGAAATGTCAACATCATGCCAATTTGATGCACGTACCTTCCCAGGCCCTACAGATAGTCCAATCTGCTTGGCCATTTTCGTAGTGGGGCCTCGATCTAATCGAAAAGATCTCCCCTGCATCGTCAGGCCGTCACACGTTTATCATAACGGCCATAGAGTATTTTACCAAATGGGTGGAAGCAATTCCGTTAACCTCAACGAAAGGACCCCGCATTGTGGAGTTCATCTTGCATAACATCATATGTCATTTTGGTATTCCATCCAAAATAATATCGGATAATGGGCCATCATTCAAGAACAAAGACGTGCGTGCTTTGACCACAAAGTACAAAATTCAGCACAGCTTTTCAACGCCCTATTATCCGCAAGCAAACGGGCAAGCAGAGGCATCAAACAAAACACTAGTGGCCATCCTTAAAAAGATAGTCACAGACAGTCATAAGGATTGGCACATACAAATCCCACTTGCCCTTTGGGCTTACCGCACTAGCATTCGGACGCCAACTGGGGCAACTCCATTTTCGCTCGTGTATGGCTCAGAGGCGGTAATGCCTCTCGAGTTGGAAATTCCTTCCCTTCGCATATCAATGCAGGAGTTCATCGATGATGACACTGCGCGGCGAGCCCGGTTAGACCAACTTACGTTGCTTGACGAACGACGCGTGAATGCTCTCGAGCACTTACGTATCTATCAAGAGCGGCTTAAGAAAGCTTACAACATGAAAGTTCACCTAAGGGACTTTCGGGTTGGTGATTTGGTTTTGAAGGAAAACCAACAGAACTCTAATTTGCCGTCCCACCTAAGGGACAAGTTCACGGCAAATTGGTTAGGTCCATATGTCATTGATAGCAAAATAGGACCCGGGACGTACCGGCTAGCTTCTCTTGACGGTATCAAGGAAACAGAACCCTTGAATATCAGTCATTTGCGACCATTTTATATCTAAGAGAGCCATATCCCAAAAAAAGCTCCAAGGATCCATAAAATCACTTGGTCAAAAACACAAAACTCCAAGAACCAATCACTTGGTCAAACCAAAAAGCTCCAAGGATTATCGCAATCACTTGGTCAAACCAAAAAGCTCCAAGGATTATCGCAATCACTTGGTCAAACCAAAAAGCTCCAAGGATTATCGCAATCACTTGGTCAAACCAAAAAGCTCCAAGGATTATCGCAATCACTTGGTCAAACCAAAAAGCTCCAAGGATTATCGCAATCACTTGGTCAAACCAAAAAGCTCCAAGGATTATCGCAATCACTTGGTCAAACCCAAAAAGCTCCAAGGATTATCGCAATCACTTGGTCAAAACCAAAAAGCTCCAAGGATTATCGCAATCACTTGGTCAAACCAAAAAGCTCCAAGGATTATCACAATCACTTGGTCAAACCAAAAACTCCAAGGATTATCGCAATCACTTGGTCACCCAAAAAACTCCAAGGATTATCGCAATCACTTGGTCACCCAAAAACTCCAAGGATTATCGCAATCACTTGGTCACCCAAAAAACCAAGGATTATCGCAATCACTTGGTCACCCAAAAGCTCCAAGATTATCGCAATCACTTGGTCAAAAACAAGGAAAAACTCCAAGGATTATCGCAATCACTTGGTCACACCCAAAAGCTCCAAGGATTATCGCAATCACTTGGTCACCCCAAAAGCTCCAAGGATTATCGCAATCACTTGGTCACCCCAAAAAGCTCCAAGGATTATCGCAATCACTTGGTCACCCAAAAAGCTCCAAGGATTATCGCAATCACTTGGTCAACCAAAAAGCTCCAAGGATTATCGCAATCACTTGGTCACCCAAAAACTCCAAGGATTATCGCAATCACTTGGTCACCAAAAAGCTCCAAGGATTATCGCAATCACTTGGTCACCCAAAAAGCCCCAAGGATTATCGCAATCACTTGGTCACCAAAAGGCTCCAAGGATGTCCACAATCACTTGGTCAAAAATAAAAAATAATCAAAAACAACAAAAATTTGCATCTCATATCTAGGCATACTCAAATTCATCAATCGAGAGCTCTTCTCGCACCTCATATTCATATTCACAAAAATAAATCCATCAAAAATACAAAAACATGTAGCTGCATTAAGCATTGCATCCATACGTTGCATATTTGTGGTTGTATAGGTCAAAGGCACCATAGGCTGTAATTGCTCTGATAGACCATCTTATTCCACACTGTTCCATTCTACGAAAACAACAAAAACACCATGCATTGCTTTTACCGCACTAGAATCAGTGGTCTTCTAATGTATCAAGAGTTTTCATGATTCAATCATCATTTTGCTCTTTAGCCATGTAATGTATCAAGTCAAACAGATTTTACGAAGGTAGAGTCATACTTGAAATACACCTTGTTACGTAACATCCCAACACAAATTAAAACACATAAAACAATTCCTAAGTTGTGTGAACGAAAGATGAAACCCGCACAGTAATCCAGGTCACCAAAAGCGAAACGGTTATCTTGCTCATCCCCCCGTGCGAATGACCCCAAGAATGCTGAGAGTTGGCAAAAGGACAAGCATCCTCCCTACCCAATTCCCTAAGAATCCCTAGTTCTCAATAGTTGCAAAACATCAAAAATTTGCAAAATGTCAAAAATCAAATATTTGACATCATACAATGCACACATCAAACGGCACAAACGATAGTGATTTTCATCACTCCATCTCCCCAATCCCTTGCTCAAAAGAAAAACAAATCAAAATAAACAGTGATCTTATCACTACAAACGAGCAAGTATCCCAATACAATTGAAGAAAAGAAGGGAGTGGAACTTGAATCCCTGGAACTCTCAGCATTCTAAAAGGTCATGAGGCAAGCCTCGATACTCGGTTTGGTTGATAACCTATCGGTAACTGGTGGTAAACCTCTCGCATGACGATATATCTATCACATTAACTTGCGTACGGATCAATGTTTGCATGTGGATGAGCTAGCTTATGGCATCCTGGATAACACCGCAGATTAATCTAACTAAATACAACAAAGGAGTTAGTGGAGCTAATTAGGTGATCCTCGATATAGGTTCGGTTGAAAGCCCATCCGGCACTCGGCGGTATCCCGACAAATA
Organism: Wollemia nobilis; assembly: GCA_028583015.1. Taxonomy (NCBI): domain Eukaryota; kingdom Viridiplantae; phylum Streptophyta; class Pinopsida; order Araucariales; family Araucariaceae; genus Wollemia; species Wollemia nobilis. The sequence goes on from JAQPPZ010013334.1 coordinate 75,256, forward strand.
CCACATAAATGAACTCAATTGCACACACAGGGATGTGAAATAGCTTGGTCAAAAACAAGTTCGATTCATACCTTGTTCAAAAGTCTTGTAAGACAAAGTACAGTCGTGGCTAGTGAGTTAAAAACCGTCTGAGTCTCAGAAAACCTTAGCTACATTTCTAAACCAACTGCGCTACTTTTCATCCTTACAATACCATCAAAAAATACAAAAAAAGAGAAAAACCACATGTATACATACAAAGTCATGCATCACAGCAATCGCCTAAAAACAAAAAAATAGAGTTCTAAATAGTCTATGGTGCCATAGCCAAACATCACAAATCCCATTCATCCATTTCATCTCTCGCATATCACATATAAATCAAAAACATTTGTATTCATCATAGCATATGCATCCATCAAAATAAATCAACATGCATATCCATCCATCAACCATCATGCAAGCACCAAAGAAAATCACAACAACAACACAACAAAAAAAATGACAACACAAACAAGAAAATCAAAACAACAAAACAACAAACAAAGGCAACAAACAAAAAGCAATAAACATTGCCAGACACAAGTGCTCTTGCACTTAACCTCTTGGCATAGAAAAATTGATGTCGGGGTTTACATTGTCACTATCCTACTCCCTAAGAAGGCTACCATAGCCGGACCGCTCCATGGGAAGACGGATTTTTGACAATTTCACCCCCAAACAACATCACAAAAGGGTCAAAGCCCACTCAAAAACAACAAGAAAATCAAAACAACAAAAACAACAAAAAAATGCAACAACAAAAGCAATAAACATTGCCAGACACAAGTGCTCTTGCACTTAACCTCTTGGCATAGCAAAATTGATGTCGGGGTTTACATTGTCACTATCCTACTCCCGAAGAAGGCTACCATAGCCGGACCGCTCCACGGGAGGACGGATTTTTGACAATTTAATCCCCAAACGACATCACAAAAGGGTCAAAACACATTCAAAAACAACAAAAAAAAAATGCAACATAAAAACAAAGCAATAAGCATTGCCGGACACAAGTGCTCTTGCACTTAACCTCTTGGCATAGAAAATCGATTTCGGGGCTCAAATTATCACTCTCCTACTTCCCCAAGAAGGCTACCATAGCCGGACCGCTCCACGGGAAGACGGATTGTCGACACTTTCACCCCATTATGACGTCACCAAAAGGGTTAACACCCACCAAAAATAGGTCCAAATGTTGGAAAAATTGCACATTCTTAAATGGTAAAACATCTAAAGGCACCCTTGCACAAGTCATCTTGGGTCAAGCGACTCGTCGCTTTTCTCATGAAGGTCATTCCCTCATCGATTCGTCGCTTGAGGGGGTAGTCACACTTAGTCACCAATCAACAATCACACACCCAATTAAGGAAAACGACATGCATTCAAAGAATCATTGACAAAGACAATCACGCTCCCTGCTTGGGGTAGTAAACAAGCAACAATCAAATCAATCAAACACTTGGCATTTCGTGAATCATGAACACAAGGTTCCCCTGAGGATAAAAGGTTGCGCCCTTTGCCTAATCATGACTGATCAATGTCCAAGTTCAAGTCACACCTCACCAAAATAGGTTAACACTTGAAATCAAACTCCTTAGCTCGTCGAAGCAAGGATTCAAGAATGCATGCCCTTTCCATGCTTGGGGCATCAAAAGTTGGTTAGGTTACCAAGAAACCCTAATCATTAGTGCTTTGGTTATCTATTTTTGCTCGACGCTGCGCTATGCACAGCGCATCCCAAAAAGGGGCATCTATAGACACCAAAACAGCACCAATCCGATTATGTGACTGCAAACACTGATCGCTTTGACAAACACAGCCCCTAGGGCAGCCCTCAGAGGTCAAACAGTGGTCCTAACCACTTTCATAGCAATTTTGTAAGGTCAAGAGGCAATTTGGCACATTTAGACACTTTGCTCAGTATTCGTCTCACCCAAGGACGAATACTAACTGGAATTCGTCTCACCCAGGGACGAATTCTGAAATCGTCTCACCCAGGGACGAATTCCAAGTTTAACGGGCAAAAAGAAGAATGGTGCCAAGTGGCAGCCCAGGACAGTCAGTTGATGACTCCTGCCTCGCACACGTGTGTGGGTGGATAGATAGGCCGTTAGAGGACTGTCACAAGGGCAATTATGAGAGCCCAAGTCATGGAGGACTCCCCTCCCTCATGGGAAGACATGACTGCCACATGGCACCTATGACCAACACATGGCACTTATGCTTCCCTCTCAAAAGAGACCCCATGGGTCTATAAAAGGTGGGACTTTTCTCACCCAAAAGGACAGATTGAAGGAGATTTCAAGCAACGAAGTGCTGCCGAGTTGAACACCCACTTGCATCCCCTTTGATTCACCTTCTCACATCCACCAATCTCTTTTGCAAGGGAGGTTGTTGGGTGGCTTTTGGAAGCTTGAATCTGACCCAAATCCAACATATGGACACCTGAATCAACCAATTTGCCGACATCCCAATCCTAAGAGGTTTTGGGCCCATCCCTAGTGGATTGGCGCCAAGATCAAGTGCCAACGGTGGGAGGCCCACTTGGGCACCCCCGCACTTTCTAAGTTTTATTTCAAAAGCATTCTAGATTATTTTTTCAGGTTGCATATCATGTTATTCTATTTGGTTAACTCATAGCTTCAATTTCATAACATTCTGATCAGATTTTATCATGCTTTGTGTCGCTTTGTTGTTTCACTAACTTGCAGGTGGCGATATCGAATTCCTGAGGATAGAGGCCAAATTGGGAGAATCCGACCATCTGGGTCATCCCAAAATGGCCCCAATTACATAACCCCCTGTTTGCAGGCGTTTTGCAGGTCTCGGGATTCGACATTGGAGCAGCAATAGGTCGGCTTTTCCAACACGAAGAATTCGTCCCACCCAGGGACGAATAGCGATCGAATTCGTCCTGCCCAGGGACGAATTCCAGTTGAAGGTAGATTGGCCAACTGTTTCAATGATGGTGGCCCTCTGGTGATGTCTTCTGTCCTCTGTCAGATTTTCAGGTCATTTAGAGTCATTTTGTCTATCGATTTGGCTAATTATTTACATACATCTTTTGGCGATTTTAGAGAACAAACACTTACTATTTGCAACAGGTGCTACTGACATCTTCGTTGTTTCTTTGTTCGCAGGAGGAGCAGCAGAGGTTAAGGACTCATCAACATCAGTGGCGGCATCATCTTGGCCCGCCCATTTCAAGTGTGGGCACGCGGAAAGAGGAACCTTAAGTCTCGATTGTAGTCAAATTCTTTTAACGCTCCTAGCCCCTGAAAAGGGAGGAGGCGTATTTGTAATAGAGATCAAGAAATTTTAATGAAAGGGCTGTGTTTTCTCCATTTGCTTGTGTCTCTTCCAATGCGTTTCTTTCATTTCATGCAATTTACATTTCTAGGACTTAAGCGTATTTGATTTTGAATGCATCGCAATTAGTGTTTCCTTCGCCCGAAATCTCGTGCTTTCAGAGGGATTCATAAGAGAATAGAGATAGAGATTGAATGAATAAGGGTTTCAAAGGAGCTTATAAAATTAAACCCCTATCATATAAATAAGGGAAGAGGTAAGATAAAATATTTTATAAAAAAATGAAAGGATATAGCTAAAATGAAGGTGGAGGGACACCTAATGCTTGAACAATATTACCATTGAAAGATAAATCTTTGGTGGGAAGGTTCATGATACAATTGATGAATACAAAAAATATCCATGATTGTATAAAGTCAACATGGTTGGAGTTGCTAGGATGTCTTCCAACGTACCATGTAATGACAAAATATTGGATAGCTTTTGTATTCTACAAATAAAAAAAAACCAAAACTACAAAAAATGAAATATGGATATGGGGTCACAATATCCTTACTCTAAATAATTGGACACCTGGGTATGACCTTGGATCCAATAGGATAACTATCAAACCTATTCATATCAAGTTACCTACACTACCACTAGAATATTTGAATGAGAAGATGCTTAGAGAGATAGAAAAATATTTGGAATTTTTTCTTCAAGTGGACATAAAAGTTTTAAATGACATTCAAAAATTGGTAGGTTGGATCTTAGTGGATATGGACCTAAATTTGGAATTACCTGAGAACATGGAATTTATAATAATAATTTGGTATCACACAGTTAATTTAGACTACATTGGAGTCCCCTTTCAATATAGTTTCTACCACCAATATGATAGTCTCAAAGCAGAATATAGAGTAGAAAGAAGTAGTAGACACATAAATGAGCACATAGAAGTTGAAACTCCCATTTGGTACAAGTAACAAAGAGAAGATAATAGTAGAAAAATTTCAAGTAGATAAGGGACAAGTAGCAATATCAAGAGCTACAAAAGAGCAGTCATTGATATTACTCAAATAGTGGAAGGAAAATGACTAGTCAACTAGACAAATATTCTTGGGAGTTACATAAGAGAAGAGGGATGTTTTATAGTTAGTTGACAAAGAGCTTGGAGGACTAGATTTAGGTAGTCCAATATTATCTCTATATAATTATTTGAGTGATACACATAATAAGTTTATTTCCTTATATAAATATGGCATGGAATCAATTTAGATGATCAAATAGAGAATAATCCTAAGAGAAGGATAAAAGAAAGGGTTTATCCCTCAATACAGGAAAGTAAGAAGATAATGGAGGATAAACAAGGAGAGGGATGAAATAAAGATTTAGTTTAGGATGGAAGAAGGGAAAATATCTCTAAGATCATGGAGAAAATAAAGAGAGGAAAAGGAAGTAAACTAATGAATCATGGAGAAAATAAAGAGAGGAAAAGGAAGTAAACTAAGGAAATCCCCATTAGTAGGATTTTCTCTCCCTCTAGTCCCTCATATCAATGTGAATTTTTACCTCTTGTGGGAAGATATATTTTAATATCTTAGAAAAAATAATAGTATATGACATCTTATAGAAAATTCAAAGGGGACTAAACTTTGAAGTCAATCAGACTTAGGATTCCTCAATAGGTAGGATTTCCTATCTAAAAATAGCCCAAAAACGAGTTGAGAAAGAAATTATTTTGGTAAACAAAGATCTATATAGGGGTACTTAGAGAAGAATAATGTCTTAAGTTATGTAATCTATGAAAATAATATCTCTAAAAAATAAGGGATTGTGGGATCCTCACAAAAATATATCTCTAAAAATACTTATTAAACTATAGAAGACTAATATTAGCTTGATTCAAGAAATCATGTCAAAGGTAGTGTTGTGGTTATTTTCTGCATATTTTGATATAGGGGTTGTCATGCCTCAAAAAATCACTGATTTACAAGTAAAATTATAGGCTTTGATAGACCTACCTCTTTAACCTAGGAATATAGTATTATGCAATTCTAGACAAATCAGGTAGGGTAAGGATACCCCTGAGGTAAACTTAAATATTTAAAGATATAAGTTCATTCTCTTCAAAATTTATAAAAGAAATTAACTTCTTTGTTATTTTGACCAAGCATTAAACAAATCCCAGCCTAAGCTTCAAGAATGTTGACTGATGCCTTATCTATTGGGTAATTATAGAAAGAATTAAAATTATTTATGAGATAGAGTGAAAAAGAAAAAAAATGGTTTATTTGTGTTCATTCAAATTATGCAATAATCATAAGTTATTATACCAATGAAATAACATTCCATTCATACATTCATATGATGTCATATATAAATGGGTAACATACACACATAAGACACAAAGAATAGCAAGAAGGAAGACATTGGATCTTTTATATTAATTTTTTATGAATATTACAATATTGAGTCTAGGAGCATGTCAAGATCTCTATAAAATTCAATACAGCTTCACTCTGTTCAAATGATATAACAAATGAATTCTAACTCTTCATCCTAATGTAGTGATAAAGAGCCTCCAATATTTGACTCAGTCGTTGAAAATGATCTCAGATGACTAAATGCACCCTCTATAATTCCTACACAAATTAAGGGAAACAATAAGAATGGGATAGAAATGAGATACACTAAAGGAATACACCTAACCAAAAGACTAGGGCACTCAAGTATACCTCTTGAGGAATTTTTCTATGCAATGCTTGATATAGATTTTTGTTGCGGTAGCTCCTTATGTAGCCCTGAGTCCTTTGAATATATTATAATAGACATAATCTAGGCTCTTCACTTGGCATCATGCTCTACCTCTAATCATCTAAATGGAAAAAAAAAATTGTGCTAGGCTACTTTTACCTACAAAATATTTCTCTCTTTGCTGAATTTAGATTTTATGAATATTGACTTACAATTATCTTGCACTTTATTATGGACTCATCTCCTGGCCAATAATTTTAACCTCCTTGACCTTCACTCCCTTAAATAAATAAAAAATTCATTGTTATCCTTACCCTGTTATTGGATTGACATATTTATCTTTTCTATGGTGGGTCCACTATGGAGCTTACTTTTATCTTCTTCTATTAGTTTCACTCAAATTTTCAATATTTTTCTTGGAAAGATATGAAACTTAGATTACTTGTTTGGATGCAAACACTTTCTAAATTGAAATAGAGGTATATCCAATGCACTGGAGGAGGAGCAAAGGTTCATACAAAAAAGTGAATACTAATGGGTACTGAATGAGGGGGATATAAAAAGACCAACCTCATATAGCACATGAAATGGTGGTGAGGGGACACACATTATATGAAAATCCCAAAAAATCAAAGAAGGATACCCAAAAAGGATGGATATGTGGTTTTTTTTATATGCGAATGAAAAGAAGAAGAACTAGGATATTGGGGATAAGCAAAATATAAAAAAATGAGAATTGGAGGTACACAAATCAAGGTAATTATTAACAACAAAATACCTCCACAACTATATTCCATTGAGGTGATATCTCCATAACTATGTTCCATTGGGATACAGGGCTAGTTCTAAGGTGGACGAATTTCCAACTTAGGTGATCATCTATCTGGTCTACATATCCTGCATTTCCTAGTGCTGGCAAACAAGAACTTCTTGAGTAGCTCATATTCTCTTCTATAACTTCCTACTTATGTATTCTGATGCATATTCAATGATGAAACTTTCATCTTGATCTTGAATGGATGTCTCTATTTATATAGGACTAAACTGAGAGGAGGCTTTCCATCTACTGATAACTATAGAATCATGCCCCTTTGACTTAAAATATTTGGCTTGCTCAAATAGGCATTCACACGTCAGTTTAGTCTTTTACTCGTGGTAATTGACTTATGAGCTGGCCTCACCCTGCACAACTCATAATGTTTCTTATTACTTAATCAATCTCACCCATGTGATTCAAAAAATTTCTCCTGCTACTTTTAAACTTTGTGAAATATTTTATTCCTTTTGTTGTATGTGCTCATCTAGGTGTTTAGACCACTTGCTTTTGGTTCTTATTTGCCACTTTCATCTAGATCCCAACTATTTTATTTCGAGCATGTACTAGAAAGTTGATATCTTTTAAATTTTTCTTGATTTGGAGGCTTTCCTCAACTCTCTCACTAGCTATCATTGTCAAGTTCTGATTTTGATGAACATTATGCATAAAGACTTTTACGACATGATATAACTTTTTTGTTCGTTTCTCAAGCTAAATCCAACTTTTCTTTAGTCAAAATAAATTCAAAAAGCAATTTGAACTTACGATACTCATCCATGGTACAAGTCCTTTGTATTTTCTACCAGCTAGTCCTCTCTTGGCATCATTCTTCAATAAGAAAATATGGACCATCCACTAGCATCTAGGCGTATCATGGCAAGAAAACCATTTTGGGCCAATCACCATTGAATGTCGAGATATAGACACTTAAATATGAGTCATCCATATTTTTCTTGGTGAAGACAATTTGAGCCAATAATATTTAGCCAATCATCATAAGGCACCAATGTAACCAACATCCTATTTGAACTTTAGACTCTTGACTTTAGACTTCATGATAAAAAGTAATTTAAAATAATTCATGGTCACCAATGGCACTATCCATGACTTTGTTATATTTCTTCCTTCTCCAATTCTATCGAAATTAAAGTAATGATATTGGTTATGACTTCTCCCTTATTCTTCTTTATCATATTGGTTATGATTTTGACTGAGTTTTCCATGATGTCTTCTTTTTGAATACTATTATTTTTAATATATTTTTAGATTAGAATTTCTTGTCACCCTAATTCTATATAAATAAATGTATATATACAAATAATTTTTTTGACATCAATAAAAATATATTTAATCTATAATTCTTCTTAATAAACATTCAGTAATATATAATCCATTTGAAAAAATTTCTAATGTTTTTTAAGTAGGAGTGTGGCTTGGTTTCATTTGAGGTTTTCAAAAGTAGTATCTCATTATTAATTAAAATTTTAACTATGTATTATCTAATTATTTATTTTAAATATGGCAAAATTTTTTGTTAAAAAATAAAATGTATGGAAAGTTTATATAAAAAATAATGTAATATTTATAAAAAATAATTTATCAAGAACATTAATTTATTGTTGTACTAAATTGGCATCCACCTATAATTTAAGATGGATATTTTATTTGGAAGTATTATGGAGAGCCTTTTCAAAGGCAAAAATGGAAATGAAAATCAAAGGTTTTCAAGTTTCAAGTCATTCTTTGCAGTCATGGAGTTTAAATCAATAATATCATATTGTGAGAAGGATACTACACAATTGGTAAATGCTTCAAAATCCAATATTTTTTTTTGTTAAAACTACCCTAGATTTACAACAAATTATTTCTAATATTTTAGGGTTTAAAATTGAAAAATTTCCATCAACCTACTAGGGTATTCCTTTGCATGATAAAGAAAATATAAAGGATCTTTGGATCGCTTTTTTGGATAGAATGAAATCTTGCTTGGGAGGCTAGAAAGGTAAGCTCTTTATCATGGAAGGAAGGCTACAACTTATAAAGACTACATTAGAATCCATTCTCATTTATATGATGTCACTTTCAAGACCACCAATAGGTATTGCATCAAAAATTTATAAAACTTCAAGAGACCTTTTATGGAAAGGTTGTGAGAAAAAAATTAGGTTTCCTATTTGTAAGTGGGATAGGGTTTTCAAAGGAAAGAATATTGAAGGAGCAAGCTTGTGGAATTGCAGATTTATGAATTTGGAACTAAGAACAAAGGCCGGGTGGAGATTATTCAAAGATCAAGGAAAGAATTGGGAAAAAAATATTACTTCAAAATTTATAGGTTTTCTTCATGAAATGAAATTATTTAGGAAATTAACTCTACCCGAAGGATCATCAACATGGAACTTCATATTAGATAGTTTACAATTGATAAATAAATGTATTGGATGATCAGCGATAAGGGTAGTTATACAAATTTCTGGTCTCATGCCTGGTTGAAGCCTTATCCTCTTATCTCTGACTCAAAATGACAACCATTGGATCAAGCATGCCTAGAATGTAAAGTTCCAAAGGTCAAAGACTATATTATTATGAGCAAAAATTTAAGATCATGGATTTCTTAACCTAGTTGAAGACTCAAACAAATTTTAGATGAACTTCAAAAGATGATTCAAGAATTTTATTAGTCGATTTTTACAGTAAAGGATGAGTTTTTTTGGAATTTTTCAAAGAGTGGTGGATACTTGGTCAAGTTGGGATGTGAGGATTTAGAACAATTAGAATTTCCTTCTCCCAAATATTTTAAAGACCATTTGGTCATTAGAGGTTCTCCCTAAGGCCTCAACAATTCTTTGGTTAGCAGTTCAAAGTAATATTCTTAGTAAGATTCTTACAAGAGAGAGTATAAAAAGAAGAGGATATTATGGGCCCTTCAAATGTGCCTTGTGTGAGAATATTTAGAAACATTTGACCATTTACTTATTCATTTTTCATTTGCTCATGCCCTCCATAAAGGTTGAAAGATAAAATATTGGATTAATTATATTAAAGTGAAAGCATATGACGATAGATTAGGGAGCTACTCAAAATCCTTCCTAAAAAATACCCAATGAGAGTGTGACTCTCAAACAAATTGCAAGCTTTATCAAAATCCTACATGGATAGGACTATATTTGGCATAGATAAATTACCTCATGCAAAACCCTCGAGAAAACTTCTTGGATCTTTTGTTTGGTGACATGGCTCTTTATAGTTGCAACTTTATCAAACAATAAAACAAATGCCATAATAAAAGTATAAAAGTATAAGCCCCCTCTCTCAGAAGAGTTAGCACATAGAATTGCCTTGAGATCCCTAATGGTATGACCACCAAAGAAAAAGCAAGCAAACAGTAACAAATGCAACTAAAAAATCCTAAACTATAAATTTAATTAATCCAATATATTACATTAATTTAATACAATAAACTTTTATATAAAAAATACAAATGAATTTTTTATCCTTCATTCGTCATGCATAAAAGGGCATTATCCCTTCTCAATCCTTATAAAAGGGGATGCATAATTGTGACATTGGGATTATCTCTAACGAGGGTGACAGAAACTCTAGAAGAGGGCAGCCTAGCTAATGGCATTTTTATAGATATTATCATAAAATTGAATGGAGTTAATGTAAATATGTATGGAGCTTCAGCTATATCAATTGAATGAGCATCACGTTGAGAGATGATTTTTGCTTTTCCACTTATTGACAAAGATAAATAAATAGATATTTATTTTGAAAAACAATTGTTATGTCTACATTATTGATTGGCAAAGGGGAATATGAATGAATGAGTCATTAAATCTTAAGGAGTATTGAGGGCGCATTCAGGGAGAATTTTGTGGAATTTGGTATAGTCTATACAATAATCATATGTCATGTAATCTCTCCTGATGCATCGGAGCATTAAGCAGTCAATCCTTTGTTGCCCAAATCCTCCCACCACGAAGACGAAGGTGGACAGAATTTTTTTTATTTTGATTTCGATGTTAAAGTATCCGCTTCTGCTGTAATTTGTGTTTGTTTTTGCATTCGTGGAGGCATTATCACTTTGGTTGCTTTTGGTGGCCATCACTCTGCATGGTGAATGGAATTCAACAAAATGCAAACTATGGGTATTATGGGACAAGAAGTTCTTAGAATTCTGAGCGAATCCTCCTACATGGTTCGCTCGGTGTAAAAGCATTGACTTAGAACTCTAAGAACTTCTTTTCCCATAATACCCACAGTTTGCATTTTGTTGAATTCCATTCATCATGGATAGCGATGTCCACCAAAAGCAACCAAAGTGATAATGCCTCCACGAATGCAAAAACAAACACAAATTACAACAGCATTATTTGTTGTAAGTATTTTTGTCTGCCGTCCCCCATGCTGGCGAGAAAGAGAGAAATAGAGACAAATCATTCATTTATTCGGTGTATTTGTTTGGGTGTCCAGGTTCTCAGTGGATGAGGTGCCAATCAGAGTGTTCAAAAACTCTGAGAAGACGGTGGGAGTTGCTTACCCGTCCCACCGTCATGCTATGGACGAAATATAAAACTTATATAATATGTAAAACGTATGCTATGAATAATGCACTCTTCATTCTTAATTACAATGTTAAGTTATATATATATATAAAAGTATGTGACTCTTCACTTTCTTATCTTAAAAATATACGTACATTTGCATGATAGATACTTATACATATACACAATTAATTAAAAATATTTAATTAAAAATACTTAAGTGATTATACATTTTAACACTTGTACATTTTTAAACTGCTTCACGTAAAATAATAACACTTGCATTACTTCTTTCTCCTATAATACACTCTGTATTCAAGGTGATAATTTATCATGCACCAAATATTCTAACGTAAACATCTAAGAGCGCATCAAATAAACCTTATGGTGACCTTATTCGTAACCATTTTTCATGAATATTAAACAATACATGTAACGAGGCGTGCTTCAATTACAGTTTCTTTTTATTTGCTTTCACACTTCCAAAACTATAAGCCGGATGACCTGTGCGGCCTTAAAAACTATCTGGTGGAGGCTGCTTTTCTCCGGAGAAACATTTCATTTACAAAGGAAGACGTGCCTTTCACCTTAGCCTCAAGTTACCTTTCACTATAAGATATAGTAGAAGGCTACTAACGTTTATAAATATATTCTAAAATTTTTTACCTATAGTTGAACAATATTTTTTATTGAATACCCAAAAATATTTTTCAATGTCAAAAGAAAATTTTATATTTATTTTAATAATATAATATGTTATTAGACTTGTGTCAGATAGAAAATAAGAGGGTCAACCCCCTACACACATGTCCAAATTTTGAAAAAAAAAAAAAAACATTTTTGTATAGGATTGAATGGAGTATAAGGTATGTTTTTAAAACTCAATATATTTATGGATATAGGAAAATATAATTTAAGTGGATATTTAATTTTTTTTAATAATATTTTAAGTAGATATTTAATTTTTTATATATTAAAAAAAAATTAAAAGGATTATTTTTTTAAATCAACTAGTTATATTTATACAATCCTTTATCCACTTTTATTAAGTGGATATTTAATTTTTTTAAATCAACATGTTATATATTTTTTTTTTTATTGGTGGTGGCCACAAGGGGTAAACAGAGTGTGACCACGAGGGAACCATTACATAACATATCCGCAACATGTGAGGCGAGAGATTTGAACCTGGGCCTCTCAGCAACTAGAGAGGTTTAACTACCCACTTGCACTCCAACTCCTCTACATGGGCGGATAAATTAATTTATAGTGGAAAACACCCCTTTCGGGGTGCCACTTTCAACAGGTTGGGCAAAGGAGGAATGAAGCCTTGTCGGCATCTACCAGCACATAGGGCATTCCTAACTATACTATATATCTGCAGGATGGAGACAAGGGGAGTGGAACCTGGGTCGGCCTCTACCAGCACCCAGGGCATTTACCACTGCACCACAACAAGCAGATGATCCATTTGCTTCAATTGTTGAACCAAGTATTATTATTTTTTAATTAATATATAATATATTTTTTAATCAATTAAGTAGTGAGGGTTTTGAGAGGATTCCCACAAGCAATTACAAGAATTTCCAAGGGAGACCAAAAAGGATCAGAAACCCCAAAGGGGTCCCCAGCCAAGACAAAAAAAAAAAACTAGTTATAGGAAGCTAACAAAGGATGAACAACCAACCCACAAAAAAAAACCAACTTAACAAAAACTGAACTAAGAAGCTCAAGGCTATAATTGAGAATTATCTAGAACATTCAGTCCCAAGGAGACAAAATTCAATAGGCCACCTATCCTTCTATTCACATCCTCAATGAAATCGACAGTGATCTTGAGCGTACCCAACACGGATTTTTGCTTATCATCAATAGATTTGATTGACTATAACAAGAATTTTATAGATTCCACCCTGGAAAAGTCCATATCTACCACTCCATCTAGCCACGCCTGTTGATTCCTATTAGGAAGGACCTATGGTTTTGAGAAGGAAATCCTACAATTTTAGACCTCCTTTAAATTTTTCTTTTTCCACAGTCTTAAGGAGCATCTCTTTTTACAATAAATTATATTTTTTATTATAATATAAATGATTATGTAATAAAATGATGCATATATGAAAGAATGTTTAATGAAGCTTCTTTTATATGAAAATGATTTCATTTTGACTTGGAGGTCAGTATAGGAGTTAAGAGAACATTTAAAGGCCCTAAAGCAGTTTTGCAAGAACTTTGGGATTGAAGTAAATACCAACAAAACCAAGTACATGATCTTCTCCAACCAAAAGAATAAGAATCCATTAAATTTTTATTTTGAAGTAATAAAGTATAAATATCTTCACCTAGACTTCAATAAAATGGAAATCATGTAGAATAAAGAGAACTTTGAGAGGATGAATGACACTTTTTGCATTACAAAATAGAATTAGAGAGGTTCAATGAAGGGACTACAACACTATACAAATTGTATTTGAGCTATTAATTGTACCATGGTGCTACTAGGTATGAAGTGTAGGCTAGCAACACATCATCATACTTAAAATAGAGACAAATAAATAAATTACAAGTGTTTAATTACAAAAAAAAAAAAAAAAAATCAAAATAATTTTTTTAATTTCATATGAAGTTCTTCCATCATAAATAAGTACCTTCTATATAGGGCAATTTTTATTGTTTATTTTATGAGATATATAAAAATTTAAATAGATGGATGTAAATAGATGCCTCAAATTTGTAAAAGAAGAAGATATGAGCAAAAAAAATTAAATAAAACATGGATGAAGCAAAAAAAACAAGTGGATAAACAAATGGAATATCAAGGTGAATCAATGTCCAAATAATAACAAAAATGTTAATGAAAATTTTAGGGTAGTTGTGTGGGAAAACAAGTTAGGAAGAAATAATAATAAAAAAACTATCTTTCTAAGTACAACCCTACATACCACCACTTCCAAAAATCATATATAGGAGCAAATACCAATTAAAACGCAAAGATGCCCATGGCCCAAATAAGGACTAACTCACACAAACTTAGATGTGAATATATAGATGGAAGAGACCAAAAGAGGAATAGAATAAGAGGATATATACCTTTTGTATATTAGGGCTAATGCATACAGTTATATAGTTATAGAGAAGAATTTTATTTTTAAATGCAATGCATACAATTATATGCAAGCTAATTATGCTAATATTATAGTATTTATATTATTGTAATAAAATTTTTTGAAGATAAGAAAGAAAATAATATAGGATAATTCATCATCAAAAGTACTAACAAAATTTCAATGTTGTAAAATTCAAAATAATTGGATGATTTTTTGGGGGTTGGAAGCCATAGTTCTTTGTAAAATTCATGTCTCATAAGCTATATTTTTATTTTGGTACTATTAAAATAAGAGGGTTTTAACGGGATCCCACAACCACTACAAAGAAAGCCACGAGTGCAAGAGGGTTTTAACAGGATCCCTCAACCACTACAAATAAATCCATGAGGGCAACAAATACTGAACCATATTTGAAAAAGGCCAGAGGCAATCAAGACATACTGAACCATCTTCGAAAAATGCCAGAGGCAATCAAGATAGAATATGGAAACCCAACCCTAAGGCCTCAAAGAAGGGAGAACTGAGAAAGTTCTACACAAGCAAAGAACACCTTGAGTTAGATTTACTGCTAAGCTAGAAACAAAATAAAAAACAAACTAAGCACCCCCCAAGAAAAAAAAAATTTGACAATGTCACAACTCCCAATAAAGCAGCCACCAAAAAAATTGAATGAATTTGAATAACAACACTTTCACAAGGGGCTATCAGAATAACTAACACACCACCAGAATACAATAATGGTAGTAATGAATGAATTTACAAACACAAACCACCAAATCAAGAAACTGCCATCCGGATCAAGAGCGGAAGGAAAATTGAAAATTAAAATTTAAACCGCCAAACCGCTCCAAACCGTTTGAGAAGGAAGCCAAAAAAATAAAATTGGACCCTGCAGATAAAACCACCAACATGAAGAACCCTAGCATCTCTAGAGAGAAAATTCTCAATGCTCAATAGCTCCCACAAAAGCAAACCCACCAATGGAGTATCTGGACCAGCGACACTAACAAAAATGGAAATGAGTACAGCCAAATAGATAGGAAACCCCAACAGATCCTGTTTCAAATATAGACCATGAACGATAGCTCCCACGCAATAGCAAAACAACTACCAAAACTAGTGGAAGTAGAGAAACAACTCCTCAACTGAGGACCACAACATCTCCTCCAAGGACCACTCAAAAACCAACAAAAGGAAAAAAACCCTAAAGTGAAAATTGGAAGCCAAGGCCTTGGAGAAGGAAACTATGCAGCAGGGTGAAAGAACCCACAAAGACAAAACCTAGCCCAGTTGGGAAACCATGAAGGTAGTACTCCCTCAAAATTGGAGAAAGGAACTTTGTAGCCAAGACTACCAACCACCACCCGAGCAATGGAACTTGACCTAGCACCAACCAAGGAAAATAGTCAATGCTACTATAGCAACAACACCCCACATTCACCCCCATAGGTTTGGTTTGGCCTTTGATCTGATCCCCTTCCCACAAGGACCTCGATAAAATATTCAATGGCATACCAAAAACCATAATAAAAGCAGAGACGATTGACCAAGATCCCCAGCAAGTAGATCCAAAAAATTGAAGCTCACAAAGCCAAGCAGGTCAAGTACCGGATAAGGTTCCAGTAACAAAAACCATCCGCACAACTACCAAAGCCCCAAATCACCCCCATAGGTAGGGTCGACATGTAGCTCAATCCACCTGGTGGCCCCCAGGGAGCCAAATTTTTAGTGTCTTACCGCACCCACAAGAGATTCAGAGAGAACTGGTAAGGCCCCTTGACCAACACAAAACACTACCAACCACCACCACAGCAGAGAATAAAAACCTTGAAGAGCATCTAGAAATAACCAGGGAGTACGGGGGCCTCTCAAAAGGAAAATCGCCATAGAGCAGAGCAGGAGTGAGGCCCCTTCTCATAAGCTATATTTTTCCCTCTAGACATTTAAAATCCTTTTATTCTATTCTATGTAATATGGTATAAAGTTAAATGATTGGTTGACTTCATTAATTAGTCATACTAAGATATCTATTTAAAAAAATAATGATAATCATATTTTTAAATTCTTTAGAGTAAGGCATCCCCTCCTCTAACCCCCCTCTTCCCAACCTAATAAAATAAACAAAAAAAATTATAATTCCATGTCAAATTGATTCAAGTATAGAGTTTAATAGTTTTAAATATTGACATATATAAAACTAAGTTATTTATTATGACTTATATATATATATATATATATAAGCAATCACTACTATTTTTGTATGATGGGTATATCATTAAAAGAGTATTATCTTTTATTATAATAAAAATGATAAAGTAATGGGATCAATATACATTTTGGAGAATATGTAATAAGTCTTTTTGATATGCATATGGTACGTAACGTTTTGGTTGTAAGGTCCTTGTAAAAGAACAAGGGCTAAGAGGGCATTTAAAGGCCCTAGGATAATTTTACAATAAGGTAGCTACATAAAAAAATATGACTAAAACAAAGACCTTGATCTTATCCAACTAAAAGACAATTTTTTTTTGAAAGGAATATCTTAAAAGTAGTAAACTATAAAAATCTTGATATAGACTTCAATAACTAGCTTAAGTGGGAAACATGTAGAAGAAAGAGAACTTTGGAAGGACAAAGAGTATTAATTTCATTTTAAATAGAAGAAAGGAATTACAAGACTATATATATTTTATTTGAGCTATAAGTGGTAGTAGTAGCACTATATAGATGTGAAGTGTTAAATATAAATATTTCTAACATAAAATGCAGAAAAATAGAGACGATTCAAAAGTGTCTAACTACAAAAAATTAAAACAAAAGTTTCAACTACATGTGAGATTCTTGCAGAATAAATAAGTGCCTTCCCTATAGAGGTAGTTATAATGACTCATTACTTTAGCATATCTAATTAAATTGAACAAATGAATGCAAATACATGGCCTAAGGTTGTCATAAAGAATATTTAAACAAAATACATAATATATGGATGAAAGAAAACAAGTAGATGAACAAGAAAAATGTTAACTTGAATAAATTCCCAAATAAAAGCAAGAACATAACACATTTGTTGAGGAAAACTTAGATCAACTATATGGGAAAATAATTTAGGATGAAATAGAGAATATTATCTTGTTTAATTTAACCCTACATATGATCACCATCAAAAGGACTATATAGGAGCAAACATCAATTGCAAAGAATATATCATCATGGTCCAATTGAGGAATAAGTCACACCAATGTAGATATGAGACAAGAATATTGAAGAGACTAAATGAGGAATATGATGAGAGGACATATACCCTTTTTCACATTAGGGACAATAAGATAAAACAAAACACATTATTTTTTTATTTTTTATCATATTTTTAGCTTTTTATAATGATACATCAAGGGATGTCATGTGAGATATGACTAGAAAAATCAAACCTTACTTTTATGTATGTCCAATATCTATGGTTTTATTATCAAGAGACAATCCTTGAGATTTAGGAATAGTTATGACCCATGCTAACATAGGGTGATTTATGACATGCATTTTCATGTTCTAAATTGATTGTAGGAAATTATTTTAGATTAGTCTATTTAAATGCTTCTCCATAGTTATCAAATTCCACTATAACATATTTATGAGAAAGAGGAGGTGTTCTACATAATTTATGGATAATTTTTCAAGCATATCCAACATCATCATTCACAAGTCCTACCTCCATATACTAAATGATTATAAGCATAATATTATTTTATTTTCTAAGTAACACTTCTAGTTGTAAGTAATCCTCACCAATCTCATTAGGGTTTTCTACAACAAGATATTCTAAGTTTCCAAACAATATTATTTTTTTATATTCTTTAACATCCTCATAAATAACAATAAATATGTATGTAATCACTAAATATCTCCTTGGTAGGGTCATCTAGATTTTCATTTTTTTCTAGAAATCAATAGTTTCCAATCATCAACTATGGGATGAACATCTACAAGATTAGTTAGAAGTACTTGAATTTTCTATTTTTCTTCACTTTTTCCTTTTATAAAGTAACAAGTATGAATAATTCCCAAAGTAGTTTTTCTTCAGTTATGAAAGAATATACATGTGTTTATCCCATACCAATGAAGTTTTCCAAGGTCACTCAGCTAATATGATGGGTGTACCTCTAAACTATCAATGGATTTTTATATAGAAATGCTTAATAAATATGCCAATATATATTTTTAAGTATAGTTTTTTTTATCAATTTGAAACTTCTTTCTTCTATCAAATTAAATGTAGAATATTGTATATCCTCTTAAAATTTTGATAGTCATATGTCCTATGAGTTTTCCATATCTTTGACAAGAATTCATGATTTTCAGAGTATTATGAAGGATCCACTATTAAAATTTACCATCCCAATTGGTGCAAAAAGTGGAATTAGACTATGAATTTCCTCTTAACATTAGTAAAGACATATTTTTGCTTTATACTAAAATTTTAAAGATGTATATCCAAGGTTCATATTAACGTATTTGTGAATCATTTTTTTAAGTTTAGAGATGAATTGTACAAGTCTTTGTTTGTATTCACCTCCTTGATAACTGGAACTCTATTATGATTCTTCATCAATATCTCATTGAACCATAATTTGGACTTTTATGTTTGGAGAAGTTAGTAATGATGAAGACTAGTTGTAACCTTCCAATCATATTCTATAGTGTCCTGTTGGTTTATAAATTCATTTTCATATGTAAATTCCAATTGATATTTATTATTTTTTCATTTTACTATATCACATGCCCAACATGTCATGGATTATAATGAAATTCAATTTATTTTATTTTGGGAGGTTTTTCATCAAGACTAATACATCTCTTGATGTATTAAAATGACTAGTATGTTAAAAATTTTAAGCAACATTCTTCCACATATTTAATAGAATCCTATTTAGAAACCTTAGTGAATTTTAACCACACTCAAATGTTAGTTGTCATTTTTCTCAAAATTTATTTATCCTTATCTTCATTATTGGGATTATATGGCCATGATATTACTACCCTAATAAGTGGAATATATTTTGTCCTATATATCTTTTCTATATTTCCATGTTTTATTGTCTCATGTATTTATTTTATCCTCACTTCTAAAAATATATTTAAAAATATTTCACCCAAATCCTTAATAGAAAAAAATATTTTACTTCACTCACCCAAAAAAGTTCAAGCAACATATGACACTCCTATGCCTCTATATTATTTTCCAAAAATATATTTACTGTCAATGTGTATATATGTGCTTATGTAATTGAGATAACAACATTTGATGATAAATTTATGAGATATTTTTATTTGGTTACATATTTTGCAATCTAGTTTTTTAAGACACTAGAGTGAATTGTCACTACACTTGGGAGGAGCAATGCCTTGACCATTAAAAAAAAAATGGCTATATTGGGAAGAAAGATATCCTAGATATGGATGAAATTTGAGACAAGACCAAGTGTAAACAAAAATCAAATCCCCAAGGAAGATGTGCAAAAATATTTAAACTCAACCCTGAAGGTTGAAAACAACATCAAGGTAGGAAATCAAAACCCTGATAAAAGTAACAAACATCAGTGCACATAGAATAGTTAGAATTTAAAATAAAATTGGGTGCTCCTATCAAATAAAAATATTTAGAAAAACTCAGCCTAGTGATAATAACTAGAATACCGAATGACAGGAAAGATAAACAAATCCATGAGGAATGTCATTTGGACAATAAATATATGAAAGGCTAAAGACTAGAACTTTGGTCATAGGAAAAAGAGAGATTGCACACAAAAAGAGTGACAATCTAGATTTTAGTTAGGCTACCTCCAACCATGCTCCAAATTTTTTTGGACCTTACACATTAAGCTAAGATGTTTGGTCTTCTTGGGTGTATGGTTATCCTCTTGCAAATAAGTACAACATTAAAGGCATCTACCTAAATATTACCAAGGAGTGGCCATAGACTTAACATCAACTGCAAGAGATATCTACATCTAATCATAGTAGATTTCCATTATGAGTGGTAGGGTCTCACCTTCAAAAAACTAATCCCCCCACCTTAATGAATCTAGATCTAGAGACCTTGTGATTACACACAATCAATGTGGATGACCTTAGGCAAGATTTTGAATTTTAGAAGAGAAAAGTTTCTAATTTTATCTATAAATAGTCATATTTTCTACATTGTAAAGTACAGATAAGTTGCTAGTTTGTCATGCCTAGTATCTAGCACAATTAGTTTTTTCTTCTCATTTTATCTTGTGTATTTATTTGGAATTGAGCCCTAAGTCATTCTATGTAGAGGCCCCTTCAAACCCTTTCAATATAGCATATGTAGCTCACTATTTTTATTGTGTGTGTGTATATATATATATATAATATCTATGGTTGCTTGCTTTCTACCATGTTATTTGTGTGTATACAAGTTTGTATGAGAACCTTATGACTAGTATTTATCCCTTTATTTTACAAGCTTTGTAAGAAAGGATATATGCAATAATAAGACATATTCACTTTCCTAGCATGGGTGGCTCATGTATTCCCTAATAAAATCACTAAATAGAGGAATTTTATATTTATTGGAGCATATCCACCCCTTAGCTTAGGCTAGATAGATTTATTTATATTGTTTGTTTTTCTCTCTTTCCTTTTCCTAGACACAAACCTAGTTGGCTAGGCTAGAGTAAGAAGTGTGGTAATAAGACATCTAGACAAGGATTCAACCTTGGTAAAAAATCCTAAATTTTATCCTTAGAGCCACATATCATGCTCCCTAAAATTCCAAAATTATATGCTCTATGTGAGGCATAAGCATCAAACGCATCCAACAAACATAATGAGTGGTCATTGTTCTAGAGCATGGGCTAGAGCATATTTGGTTCCCAATAGTTAAACTAGCACACTCGATGGGATGAATCACATGAAAAAGATCTTAGTCCAATATTTCAATGAAGGTCTTGGTTTATTGCCTATTGATTCATCTTGAATATTCACTTTGTAATTCTATTTAAGAACTAATATCTAGAAGAAGTCGCTTGAAGGACATCAAATTGGAATTCTAGTGAAGATCTCAATCTATCAGCTTGAAGAGCAATGTAGTATTCACTTGATGTCTTAGCTTAAGATAAAGGATCCAAAATATTATGAATGAAAAGACTCGACATCAAGTCCTTTGTTTCTAATGACCACTCCACCACCCTAGAGTTTCTTGACATGAAGTAATACAAGCCCATTGTGAATTTCAATACCACCAAAATTATGGGATGATATTCTAATGTCAACACTCAAAATTGTGCCATGCTACTGATATGGAATGAATGATTAAATTTTAGCATGATATTAATTAAGACCTAAAAAGGAACATGATTGTAAATGTGTCAAGGGGTGACATTTAATATGTTCATATCCTTAATCTATCTTTATATTAGTAGCTAGGCCATGGAAAATTAATGAAATCATATCCTTCACATACCTTTTACTTATTGTCAACACATAACAATTAATATGATCCTATATAATATCTTCTTATAAGGATCCTCTAAAAACAATGTATATGGATATTTATAGCCTAGTTTGCAATAGAAATAATCAGCTTGGTTTGTTTCATCCTAGATCCTATTTGGGTCCTTTGGTGAACTATAACAAGATATGATAGCCCCACTAGATCATCTATAGGATATGATATTCCAATATCAATTGCATAACATCACAAAGAATATCATAGCCCTAGTTCTAGTGGCATCACTCAAAGGCTAGGATTATGAGGGGTACAATTATCTTTGTCTACACTTAATTTTTGAATAGGATCAACTTGTTGCCCTATTCATTGATGGATTTAGAGAAAGAGCACATTTGACTCCAGTTGTCCAACCTGTCACTCCCATGATTCTCCTACATACCAGCCCACTGCATATAACTAGATTACTATAATCTAGGATGAAAATGAGTATGTGGAGGAAGAGGAAGTAGATTCTCTAGCATCTAATGTATTGCAAGACTAGATTGGTTGTCATAAGGGCCATTGGATAGCAGAGGTAATAATTTTAATTCCTTTAGAGTGCTCAAACATGCAAGCACGAGCACTCATAAGACCTAATAGGGGATCCCCTCCATATATAGAAGCATAGAAGAGGAAAAGGGTCTAAGCTAGAGGTGGATGATGCACTCCAAAAATGTTAGGACTAGAGAATTCAAATTTGGTACTAGCCTACCTATGCCAAGAAAATTTCTCATTCCTAATACCAACCTACCTACAATAGGAGGATTTCCCAAGAGTCCTAGTTATTTTAGTATAAAAGTGTTTCTTCTAAGGAACTGGAAAAGAAAAATAAGAAATGAAAGACTCAAGAAATGGTTGGGGACTTCATTTAATTCCATGTCCAATGGATAAGGCCAATCATACATCCCTTGTATATATGTATTATATTTAGTGTAGGTTTTAATTTATTGTATGCAGGTACCAACATTTGGGAGTGATCCTAATTTTTGTGAAGTGATTGAAATAAGAAGGCTACTCAAGTCCACTCCCAACAACCATCCTAATTTTAACTCTATACCCAATGGATAAGGAAACAATCTCTAGGTTTCTTATCTTCATCAAGCTAAAGATCCCTTATGAATTACCAAAACTATAGTAAATTATCATGATACTCAAGAGAGGTAACACCTTAGATAATTTTATAAAATATGGTTCCAATTGGAAGTAAGATATCTAAGATCTAGATGAATTCTAGGACAAAACCAAGTGTAAAAAAAAACTGGATCCCCAAGAAAGAGGTATAAAATTATCATAAATAGACACCAAGATTAAACATGATATTAAGGTGGTGAACCAAAATCCTTGTAAAATAATGAGACATCACTACACATTGAGAAATTAGAATAAATAGTAAAATTGACCTAAGCATACCTGCCAAATCAAAATATTTGATGAAACTCAATCCAATGTAATAACCAAAACATTGGATAAGAGGAAATATAAATAAATCCATGAGGAATGTCAACCATTAGAACTATGGTTGAGGGAAAAGGAATAATATGCACAAAACGAGTGACAATCTATATTTTGGTCATGTTGCGTTCAAACCATGCACATTATGCTACGATATTCAATCTTCCTGGGTGTATGGTTATCCTTCCACATAAAAGTACAACATTAAGTACGTCTACCTAGATATTGCTAAGGAGTAGCCATAGACCTAATAATATTTATTGCAGGGTGGTAGGGTCTCACCTTCAAAATAATGAAGCCTCTATAACTTAACAACTCTAGATCAAGAGATCTTAGGATTGCACATAATCAATGCAAAAGACCTCAAGTGAGATTTTTAATTTTAGGAGGGAAAGGTCCAAATTTTATCTATAAATAATCATTTCTTCTACATTATAAAGTATAGAGAAATATCTCATCCCTTATGCCTAATATCTATCTCAATTAGATTTTTAATTATTATTGTTTATTATGTATTGATTTGGACTCAAGACCTAAGCCATTCTATGTATAGACCCCT
The DNA here is from genome assembly GCA_028583015.1 of Wollemia nobilis. Lineage (NCBI taxonomy): Eukaryota > Viridiplantae > Streptophyta > Pinopsida > Araucariales > Araucariaceae > Wollemia > Wollemia nobilis. Next base: position 99,311 of record JAQPPZ010013334.1, read on the forward strand.
TCAAACCCTTTTATTATAACATATGTAATTCATTATTTTTAGTATATATATATATATAAGAGTTGTGGTTGCTTGCTTTTTGACATGTTCTTTGTATGTATAAAAGTTTGTATTGGAATCTCACAACTAGTATTTGTCCCTTCCTTGTGCAAGCTTTGTAAGAAAGGATATATACACTATAGCGATATGTGTTCACTTTTTTTGACATGGGTGGATCATGTGTTCACTAATTGCATCACTACATAGAGGGTTTTTATATTTCTTGATGCATAGCCACCCCTTAGCTTAGGCTAGATAGGTTTATTGATTTTTTTTAAAATATATCACTTTCATTTTCCTAGACACAAACCCTATAAGCTATGCTAGAGTAATAATAAGTGTGCCAAGAAGACATCTAGACAAGGATCTAACCTTGGTAAAAATCATTGGAGGTTGTCCTTGAATCCATGTCCCATGCTCCTTGAAGCTTCAAAACTAAATGCTTTATGCGAGGTGTAAGCACTAGATGCACCTGACAACCAGAACATGTGGTTAGTGTGCTAAAGCATGGATTGGATTAGATCTAGTTCCCAATAGACACCCTAGTAAAAATGGTTACAAATATATCTACTCAAAAAATATAAACCTATATTTGGGGATGTTGCTCTCCAAACTTGAATGTTCAAACTCACTTGCCTGAATCCCATTGTTACTTGAGTTATTTGGTGGGGACCAAGGGCTCACCAAGATTTTTTAATAGATTCACTCTAAATCCTATATTTTGATGTGTGTATTATGCAAGCATCTAAGTTTTGAAATCTAGATATTTAACGAGCTATATACTTCAAAACAAATATTTGAAATGGGATGCAAGGAAGATAATGATACAATCAAACAAAGTCTAAGTATTATATGCCCTTTTAATTCCTTTTGAGGACTACAAGAAATTAAATGAGAATTAAATAAATAAAATACCTTTTTCTATTTTGGCAAGGGAAAAGGGAAACAGAAAAAAACCCCCGCCCAAAAAAAAAAAAAAAGAGTTCTTTTATATTAACCCAAAAAAAAAAAAAAAAATAACTCTTTGATTTTTCCTTTCTTTAATATATCTCAACTAAATAAATATTTATATTACTTGCAAACAACACACAATATCTATATTATTATTGCTAAAATAAAGTGAGAAACTAAGGTATCCAAGAATATGTAAGAGATATATTTGTATCCTGAATGGTTGTTCACTACTTGAGATAAGTTTATTGCCTACACACCAACTCATTGTCTATGACAAGTTTTCCATATTTTGACCTACAAGTTTGCAAAAAATATTGTAAAAGGAAAAATAATATAAGTGTTATTTTTTAGGGGGCTACTTGATGCTTGGGAAGGTGTTAAACTTCATTATTTGTAGTCAATCCCCTTGCTTATTTTTACAAAATATAATTTGACCCTTTATAAGAAGATAATTTGAATTTGATAGAAATGTGACTGATACAAAACCAAATTGGGTGTGATTTGAATATGATAGGTTGTCCCTAAACTTTGTTATATATTTCCTAACTCTAAAATTTACATTAAGGATTAGCAAAATAAATTTACAATATACATGATTAATTTACAACCTGACAAGCTCATGGCTTGCAAATTATGTGACTTGCAAACTTGATTTTGAAGCTAAAACAGAGGGGGTTTAAAATACAAATATAATGGATTGGCTAAAGCATGTCATATATTTAGGATTTTATTAAAACCCAAGATAAAGGATGACATAGATGAATTTACATCCTACTCATCCTATAGGTTGTGAATTCATAGTATGTTGTTGCAAATTCCAAGTTAAGGCTAAACCCAAGATATCTTGATGAAAAAGGATTGTTAAAAAGTTCCTAAACAATACCTATAAGTCCTATGAGAAATATAAAATAACATATTTAACAATCTAAAAAAAACCATATTAGCACAATAAAATAAAGTAATTGATTCAAGCATAAGAAAAAGGATAAAAGGAAAGGATAAATCAAAGTTGTAATTAAGATGTATCCCCTTTCACCCTTGTAAGAAACTTGTGTAAAGTATAAGGCATGCATGCAAGGATTGAGGATGCTTGGAAACTATAGTCCAATGCAAACTACCCACATAAATAGGTCCTAGCAAAGTTTGTTGAAATATCAATTTTATAAAATTTGGTTTCTTAAACACAAAAGCAAACTACCCATATAGATAGGTCCTAGAAAATTTTGTTGGACTATCAATTTTATAAAATTTTATTGCTCAAATGTAAGGAAACCTTCCCAAAGTTGATAATTTTTATATATGACTTCAAAATCTAAAATAAATCTTTTCAGGCTCATAATTTTGCTAAGACAAATAAGTTCAACCACTTCTTCCTATATCTCCCCATTAGTAAGGCTTAAGGTGATCAAGAGTTTCATGTTGAAATATATTGCATCATTTGGTTCTTTACTAATGTACCTTCATGGGTACATATTTAGATTAGAATTATATTAGAAGATAAATAGTTTATTAGAGTAATTTAATAAATTCACAAGTGTTAGAATGTGCAATGATATAAATGTGCATGTAGTCCACATGTACATAAGTATTAGGGTTGAGTGAGAGGCAAGGAATATATATTTCTATATAAATACCTCATTGTGAGTGTTTGTGAGAGGTTTTTTGGAGTGCAAAGGTGATAGTAGTAGTAGGTACAATGTAGCTCCATTTTGATATCATGGAGGAGTTGTAAACTCCATGAGAGGAGCATTGTAATTTTTGTGAGATTTTTATATGAGCATTTCTAGAACTTTGTATCAAGTTTTATATCATATTTTCATGCATGTTAAATTTTCATTATCATAGTTATAACATTGCATGCTTATTTCAATACTTGTGATTGAATTTCCTTTATGTTTAAGGCTCCAAAATCTAATAGTGGTATCAGAGCCACGGTGGATCAAAGGAAATCCATAAGTGATCACCATTGCTATTGTTGATTATTTGAAAACTAGATCAACCATAGTGCATCGTTGCATGCAAATACCATCACAATAGATTTTTGATAGAAGTAGCTCTAGGTAGAATAATAGAAAGTAGAGAAAGTCACATGATTGATTTGGCTAGAGTTTTTCCATAGATTTGCAAAAACTTGTGGAGACTAGAACTCAGCATTGCATCCACTAGATTGGCAATCCAACTAGTGAAGATTATCCTCTTTAGAGTCATAGGAATTTTTATTATAATTTCTAATATTCCATTGCAAGAGAGAAAATATTTTTTTAGAAAATTATTGGGTTACTATCATCTATGTTTTTCTTATTGCAAAAAATTAACTCTCAAAATTTGGAAAGCTTCCTACAACAGATAGAGAAGAACTTCATCTTTGTTGCCTAAAAGTCGATGCACTTTCCTCATGCAAGGATTAATTCTTTATTGCAAAAAATTAAGGATTGAATATTTGGAGGCCTAAGGAGAAAGGTCCCATTGAGAGATTTGTATATTGAAGACTCCTAGTTGAAATTTTGAGGAGAGATCTAGTGGCCAAGGAAGCCACATTGAAGATTGAAAATCTAGGAAGGAGGCCCTAGAAAGAAGACCCCATTGAAGATTGAAGAGACTCAAGGAGAACAGTCCTAGAAAATATTTGAGATTGGTGATCTCCATTGAAGACTAAAAACTTCACATTGAAGAAGAGGTCCATTGAAGGCCCTATTGAAGAACTTCCATAGTGGAATATTGGGCATTGAAAAGAGCTAACAAATATTCTAGTAGCAGCAGATTTTAGTAGCAGCAGATTTAGGATATCCAAGGAGAAGATCTCTCTATGAAACTTCCATAGTTGAAGATTGAAGAGGCCAAGGAAGGTCTCATTGAATATTTTGAAGTTGTAATATTGAGAACCTTGGAGAGGTCTCAAGGAGAAACAATAAGAAGGCTTGGTGAGCCTCATTGAAGGAGTTCCTAGAAGAACTCATTGGAGAAATTACTACCAAGGGAGAAGCTAGTGATAGCTAAGGAATTGGGACAATTGTTGTCATCCGAAAACAAGCCCAAAGGAAAAGGTTTGGCAAGAATATTTTCAAATCATAAGGTAGTTTGGAATCGATCTCAATATTGATAGATTATTTGAGGAGGAGATCTAGTTTGAAGTCAGAATTTGGCAAGAGAAAGGAGATAGAAAAACCACCAAATCTGAGATATTTGGGGGCCATCATTGAAGGGTTCTTGAGTGAACATATCATCTATGATTTGGGGAGGGATCCTACCAAATTTTTGGGATTCAAGGATAACTTTTTAGTGAAGGTATTGACTACTTTACAATCTAAATTTTTTTAGATTTGAGGACAAAGAAGGTAGCAATTTGGGCAGTGTTAGTGACTGCTAAAATTCATATTTCAGAGGTACATTCTAAAGGAGCATTTAAGCCACCAAATTATAGTATTGGGAAATATATTAGTCAATTTTTGAAGTTGCAAAAAGTTGAGCAAGTGAGTTGTTTTGGACAGCCTAGAAGAGCTGCAATAACATCTACAAAAGGCAACAAATTTAAGTGACCAAAGTCACTATCATCATCATCATCTACAAGGAAAAATGTATGCAACAAAAAGGTGCAAAATTTCATTAGTTGATATTTTTATATTTGGATTTCTATTAAATTTTTAAAGCACCAATTACAAAATTTTAAAGGTTGCATCAAAATTTTCATTTCAAGTCTTTAAAGGTAGTGCAGAATTTATAGTCTACAAGGTTCAAACCTACACATAGAATAAAATAGAAGTTAGGTATATTTCAAGAGAAAGAAATGTATCAACATTCTATTGTTTATTCTAAGTAAAATAATACCTTACAAGTTTGCATATACAATAGTGCAACACATCATTGGAAATATTGGGTTATTAAGCATAAAAGGAACCAAGAAAAAGGAATATTACCTAAGTTTTAATGGCAATAGTAATATCATTATTATTTCAGCCAAATCAGGGAGTTAAAGGCAGATTTTAAAAGAGCTCTTTTGAAGAAGAAAAATATAGTTTACTTGCAGAATTTTATGGCAAGGAGTAGCCACCATAAATGTTAATAAAAGTTTGTTAGCTTGAAGGGAGATCGGGGCATCCAAGCGAATAGAAATAAAGGTTATACAACAAGAAGGAGATGTATCAAAATATCCAAGTGGGCATTCTACAAAACCCTAAAAAAGATCCTCAGGAAGCAATAGGAAGATTCATCCAAAGGGCTAAAAAATTCAGCCATCTAAGGTGTCTAAAGACACCCAATGAAGCACCATAGCCACCAGAGTTGCCACCTACACAAAGTACAAGAATCAGACCTACATAGAGCCAATACAAGTGAAATAATACAAGGATAGAGATGAGGTCATAGTGCAAGTATTTTATCATCACCAAGGAGGAGCCACCATTGTTGAAATAGGTAGGAAAGTAATAGTATGCATGTCCATAACACCATTGAAGATAGCCTAAGTGTTCTATCCAAGAAGAATACGTAGACAACAAGGATTACCACTAAGAAATGATGTTGGAAAAGCATCGAAAATAACATTGGACAAGTTCAAGGGAGTTGAAAAGAAGATAAGAATATCTTGACATGTGAAAAAAATCATTGCATGCACATAAGAGGGAGAGTGCCATGTTGAATAATTAAGTTTGAGCATCCAACATCATATTATAATGCTTCATATTTGAAATTCCAATGAAGATAAGACAACTAAAGCGCTCAACATAAGATAAAGAGATAAAATATCATTGATAACGCTCCATATTTGAACAACTAGCATGGAGAAAGAAGGTGTAGGTATTGAGAATAGATATCAACCACCAAAAGGTAAGGAATCAAACACCACTTATCATAGGCATTGGGAGGAGGTGCAATAAGAACCATTTTCAAGAAGATAGGAAAATACAAGCACCACTTGGCACTTCCATTTCATAATACATCAAGGTTAAGAATGTGCCTTTTGTAGACACCAAAACAGCACCAATCCGATTATGTGACTACAAGCACTGACCGTATTGGCATACATACCCCCTAGGGCAGCCCCTAGAGGTTAAACAATGGTCCTAACCACTCCCAAAGTAGTTTTGGAAGGTCAGAGGTCAGTTTGGCACCTTTTAAGCACTCTGCTCCCTATTCCTTCCACCCTGGGATGATTAGAATCCTATTCGCCCCACCCCGGGATGATTAGCAGCAATCGCTCCAGGGTGGGACGAATAGCAGGTTTGACGGGCAAAAAGTCAAACCTTGACAAATGGCAGCCCAGATTCACCACTCAACTCCACCTTCAAGGCATGGGAGTGCGAGTGAGCATTTCAAATATCAAAGAGGCAGTCATGGAGGCCTCAATCAAGGAGCCCTTAATCAGGGAGGAATCTTCTCTCCCCTGACAAGGCATGATGGCCAAGTGGCGCCCCTGCATGCGCATTCAAAGGAGACCCTCAGGTCTATAAAATGGTGAGCCTTCTCACCCCAAAAAAAAATAGAGTAGGAGCATTTGGAGCAATGGAGTGCTGCCAAATTATACCCTCACCCCTCATTGTGCTTCCTACATCCTTAATCTCTCTTTCGGAAGGGAGGTTATCGGGTGAATACTAGGGACGCAATTCAGACCCAAAACCCAAACAATCGGCCACAATCCCACACCAAATTTGTCGACACAACCCCCTAGGAGGTTTTGGACCCATCCCACCTGGATTGGTGTCAAAACCAAGCCCCAAACGGTGGGCGTCCTGCCCTCGGTGCCCCCGCACTATTGTAGTCCTAATCGCCCCACCCCAGAGTGATTAGAAATCTACATTATATTTCTTTACTATTATTTTTGCATCATGTTGTATTTGATTTACTTATGCTTTTGTTCAAGTTTCACTGCATTCTGACCTGTTTTGACTGTGTTTTTATCATTTTACGTGTTTACTAACCTACAGGGAGTGCCTTCGGATACAGGACAATATGGGTAGAATATGCCAAATATGACCTTCTGGGTCATCTCAAAATGCCCCATTTTGTCTAACCCCAAGTTTGCAAGAATTTTGGAGGCCTCTGGATAGGACATTTGGGAGGTCACTTTTGCACATTTTATGATAGTCCCCAGCGTCCCACCCTGGAGCGATTAGAAATCCATGCATGATTTCTCGACTGTTATTTTTGCAATGTGTCCCTGATGATGTCTAGATTCTTCTATAAAATTTTGAGTTCATTATGACATGTTTTGACCATCATTTTTGCTATTTTATGTATTCACTAGCCGGAGGCCTTGGGGATTGCATGTTTCCTTCCATCCGCATATGCTATTAACCATTTGTTATTTCTTTGTGCATAGGATCTCAATGCTAGGAACACCAGAGGGGCAGAAAGGAATGACGGACACACTCACACAAGCGGTGGCAATGTTTGGCCCACCCATTTTGAATGTGGGCACGTGGAAGACCCTGGAAGCGTACCATCCATTGATGTAACAAAACTGTATCAAACGCTCCAAGCCCCTGAAGGGGTGGGGGACGTATTGTAACTAGATCACAAGAAACATTAATAAAAGAGGCTTCACTTTTTTTTTTCTTACATCTCGTTTTATGCATCGTTTCCTTCATGCATTTGTTCTTCGCATTTCGTAGGACTTAGCGTTTCATACCATATCTATTTTGTTTGCATCGCATCCGGTACGCCGTGCTTTCGTAGACATGCTTTCAGTGGTGATCACGGTGGGACCCTATCCCCTGCTATTGGGATCAAGTTTTTGATCCAAAATTTTGTGGTTTCTTTGCAGGTGTTACTCCTTTGGGCGTTGGACTGCTACTCGTGCCACCCTGTGATGAATACAGACCTGGCATTCGTTCCACCCCGGGATGAATATGTATTCGTCCCACCCTATGATGAATACAGACCTGCTATTCATCCCACCCCGGGATGATTAGAGCTCTATGCATTTTCTGAGCAGAAACTCAGAGGCATCTGGTTTAGACAGAGAGGAGGTAGGTTTTTGAACATCCTCTGTGTTTTTCTGTTTTTTGTTTCTGCAATTTTTCTGTTTTCTTTGCTTGCATAGAAAAGTTAAGTAGTTTGTTTTCCTTCTTGCAATAAGAAAAAGAAAAAAAAAAACATAGAGTAAATCAAATGGAAGGAATTTGACTAGGAATGCATCTTTCTTTGGTTTGCTTGCATGATACTTGCACAAGTGGCAAGTCCTCATTCTAGGTTTTAGTTCTAGTTAGGTCTTGTGATTTCCTTTTTGCTACTAACTGTCTCTGAAAGATAAAACATACTTTGAAGCATTGCATTAGTGAAAATCATCATTTGCTGTATGTTTTCTTTCTTTGCGCAAGTAAAAGGAACCACACACACCACCTAATAATATTAACATCAAGGAGTTGGTCTTAATACCCCAACACTTGATCAAGACCAACGGTGGATTTCATCACCACCTTGGCTTGGATTTTTGCATACATATACCCTGATCGTGACTGTTGCTAGACGTAAATCCTGACGAAAGCTGACCAAGTGTAGCGGGGGTGATTCCCCGTGCATGAGGATAAGTCTTCTATGGTAGGTGTCAAAAATAGAGTGATTCCCCTTTCGTACCGCCTATGTTCCACGTATTGTTATGCTCTCGCGTACCAATAGTTTCCCTCACGTAAGGGCGGGTATATTGAGAGGTTCGGTATAATGGCCTGGCAATGGTATATTGAAGGGGCGACCATTTTGGAGATATAAGAGCCCTCATTATGCATGTATAACAAAGTTTTCTTTACAAGGTTTGCACAACAAAAATCAAACACACTGAACCAGATTTAGGACACACATTTAATCTATAAACGAGATAATCATTTCTTTGTTTGTGTGGTCCTCTTTTGTTTGGTGTAGCATAAAAATTGTAAAGGAGATAAAAACATACATATCTTTTAGAAAACCACCACCATGGTGTATACCCGTAGCCAAGCCCAATCACGGGAAGAAGCTATAGAAAGTATACAAGGAGGCACAAGTCACCTCCGTTATAGCCCTAAGGACTTGGTTATACCACCTTGGTGGCCTGACCCACAACATAGTCCACATCATACCACTACAGAACAGGACTATAGAGGCACCCCTTCGAGGGGCACTCCCGTTCAACATAGACCCTCTCAGGAGGAGTACATACATGGGAAGACCCCCTTAGACACTCATTATGAGTGGCCACCACGCGATGAAGCGCTAGAACAGCATAGGGTTCATAAGGAGGGGCCACATGATTATATCATCCCTCCTCCACCCCTCATTACTATCAGAACTAATAGGCCAAATCTAGAGCGCAAGGCTCTTCAGATAGGGTGAGCCAACTTCGCCCGCCCCTTTCACATGTACGAAAGGGAGCATGAGGAAAACCAGTATATTCCTCAAGAGCAATACACAGCACGGGAGCAATGCGCCTCCGCACCTGCTAATTATCAAGATCACCTATTGAGGCCAGAGCCTCGGGTGAATGCTGCTAACCTCGACAGAGGGAAGCGACCTATAGAGATCTCGGATCACCATGACCGAGATAGATATGTAGGGGAGGCATCTAGGCCTCCTAGACCTAAGACGATGGAACAAATCGACTTGGCATTTGCCAAACATGCCGCCCGCCAAGCGCAAATCATGTAGCTTGAGCAAGATCAGCAATAGTTAGAGCACCTGTATCATCTCAACAAAGAGCGCATTCAGCGTCAGATAGATGAGTTGCTCTAGAACACTATGCATGAGAGGATTCCAACCCCTCGCATGCATAAGACAAAAATTTATGAGAGGCACAACCCCTTAGTATGAGACAGGTCTCCATGACCTTATCAAGCGTTGCCTCCAAGACCTCCTAGACCTGAGCGGGAGGCCACTCCTAGAACCAATGATGGGCGCCTTCCTCGGGCACCCATCCATGTTTATAGGTCACGCCCAGGAACTCCTCAAGAAGCCTATGAGGAATTTGAGTGAGAAGAAGAGCGGGCTGAAATGCCCTACCAAGGCAGGGGGGCGCTATCCGGCTACCCCTCCATAGGCCTCAAGTTCCTCGCAATTCACAATGGGAACAAACCAAAGAAGAGGAAATCAAATCCTCCGATGCATACAAAGCACTTCTAGAGCGCTTAGAGTCTATGGAGACCAAGACTTCGGGGCCCCAAAAGCCCACACTATGCCAGCTCCGTAGTCACCCTGTGCATCCTTCAGTTTCGGCACCCCCATACCCCGACCACTTCAAAATGCCTCAATTGGCAATTTTTAGAGGGGATGAGGATGCCCAAGAGCACGTAACAAGGTTCCTGAGTCAATGCTTTGGCATTCAGGACAACGATGCATTGCTTCTGAGAATGTTTATAACCACGTTCGTAGGCCCTACCTCGGATTGGTTTACCCAGTTGCTGAAGCATAGCATCAATAACCTAGACCAGCTAGTGGACGCGTTCCTCGAACGTTTTGCCTTCAACACCAAGAAGAAGGCATCCTTAAGCGACCTAGCTAGCCTTAGGCAGTATGATGAGGAGACCATGGCTGCTTATGGGAATCGATGGAGGACATTGCTTTCAAAGCTACCTTACCTCCCTCCCATGGCCGACCTGACTCAAATGTTCTCAAAGAGTTGCTTAAGGTCGATCTCCATGCTATTGTAGCTACAACAATATGCCACCCTCGAAGAAGCCCTGGCGCAAGCTAGGATAATTGAGGAGATCAAGATACAAGACGGTGAGATTGCCAAGCCACACAAGAAAGAGTGGCCCAAAAATGCTAAAACTGGGCCCACGCAACCAAAACCCATCGCGGTCAATCAGGTTGCCATAAATATACCAAAGCCTACACAAATGACACAGCCCCCAAAGGCTAATTATCAGGCAGTTCCTCTTGATAGCTATGAAAAGGAAAATCATAAACAAGAGCAAAATCAGCAGCGTCGCCCTAGGCGACAATTCACACACTTCACAGAGTCTAAAGACTCCTTGTTTGACCGCTTGTTCATGGAAAACCTGATAAACTTGTCGAAAAGTCGACCCATAGACCCCAACATGCCAAAACCCAAGGGCTATAGGGAAGACTTATATTGTAGATTTCACCGAAAGAAAGGACACGACATCTACACTTGTTGGAAATTCAAAAACTTAGTGCAGGACTTGATAGACAACAAAACGCTCGTGGTGGATAGTCCCGTAGCACTGAGCAACCAACATATGGAGGTCTTCAAAGACCCCCTGCCTGCCCATGATGCGTAGGCAAAGACTTTACAAGTAAACGAGGTGACACAAAACTGCCCCATGCAAGGGTACGTAGGGATGATAAGCATAGTGACATGGAACAAGAGATACCCAAACACAGCTGCCCCCGTTGTAGCTACAGGAGATGTTCCATCAACGTCACAACCTCCACAACACCCTACACAACCTCCCCCACCTAGACCAGTGGCCATGATTCGGACTAAACTTACTCAAAGTTTAAGGACCACGTCGGCTAGGCTCTCCATTTATGAGCTCATCCAACAATCACCGCCCCATCGGGAGGCTCTGATGGAGATACTCAAAGCCATTGAGCTACAACCCCACGAAGCCAATTCTTTCAACAACTTTGTGGGACATGTGAAACGATGCATAGAACCAGTCATAACCTTTAGGGAAGATGAACTAAAATCGGTGACTGGTGATATGGTGGATCCACCCCTGCACGTCATTGCATGGGTCAACGGGATTCCATTCAAGAGGGTGTTGTTGGACACTGGCTCATCCAGCAATATAATCACGATAATGGCATTAAAACACCTTAAGCTGCCAGCATCTCATATTGTGGCATCCACTTACACTCTTCGAGCATTCAACGACGCGTTATGCTCGACGGTTGGCACAATTGTCCTGCCCATCCAAGTAGGACAAAAGACCATTCCTACGTTGTGTCACATCCTTGAGGGTGAGATGGCCTACAATATCTTGCTAGGTCGGCCTTGGATCAGGGACATGAAGTGTGTCCCTTCGATAGCCCATCAATGCCTCAAATACACATACAAAGGGCAAGTACATGTAGTCCCAATAGACTTAGAGCCCTTTAAGTATTGCAATGCGGTGCAGCTGATGCCACAATCGACCCTCCCATCGACACATTTGGACTTTCAATTGAATCCATCCACACAGGGTCTGATTCCGCCTACATCCCCATTGTTGAGTCCCTCAACTCACCAATCGGGCCCATCTTCATCGTCTGTTCCTTCACCAACGATGCCACCTATGGTGGCCACATCGAAGGACAATGGGAAGAAGCCCCTAGAGGAGGTACCACCATTAGTCTCAACCATCTCTACCGAAGAGGTGCCCAGCCGAATGGAAGTCGAGACACCTGGTTCACCCAACATGGAGTGGACTCAGGGAGAACTCCCATTCCCTCCCCCTCAACCATCGATGATTACCATTGAGATGGCCAATACGGGCCTGGGGGAGTACCTAGTGCGGAACATTGTGGCAACACCCATGCTCGAATCCATGCAAGACATGGGGAGACCTCGCCTCCCCATCGGCACTATCGTCCCTTTAGGCTACCCACCAAATCAGACCAATTTTGTATATGGGGGCCTCGACAATGGCATTGAACCTTACCTACAAGAGGAAGAGGATGAAGAGCCATTTGCTGAGAATGTTGACTATCTGTCCAACCCGGACTTCACCTTGAAATACCTTAACCAATGTAATTGGCATGGATATGGATTGGGCAGATATGAACAAGGAATGCGCATTCTTTGTCAACCAAGATACCAGATGCCATATGATAAATCAGGAGTAGGGTTCAACCACCCTTTGCCCCTTGACATCTTGGTAGAAACCATGCAAGGCCTAGGTCTAGGCAACAAGGATGGGTTGGCACAAGATCCATATGCCAATCCCAACACAACATACACATTGGGGGATTATCTCCCATTGTTAACAACAAACCTTGTTGACCTCAACAACCCCTCCCCTTTGATCGAGAAAGGGGAAAGTTCAAGAAGTAACCTCCAAGAGGGATATAGACAAGATCAAGGGGGATATTCTAAAGACGAGTCAGATTATGAGGTAGCACCTTGGGACCCTTTTGAGTCCGATAGCAATCACTCGCAAGTGACACCCATAGATGACTATCAGGAGAACTTCGTGGCAATGTTCCCCTTTAATGCTCCAATCGAGCAATTGCCACCTCAAGAGAATCCAGTCCTCCCATAGAGAGCGGAACAACCCAGATGGGACCAAATCAACTTGCTCGAACAGAACGAGCCTCACATGCCACACATAGTTGTCGAAGCCAATGAAGGCCTATGGATCTTCGATAGCGACTATGAGGATGAGACTGAGATGGCATATCTCAACCATATGAGGCAACGAGAACACCCCATAGACATCGATGATATGTTTGAACAACTAAATATGGGACCAAGGCATAGGTGGCATTTAAACCAAGCACAGTTAGACCAAGTGCTTCATCCACCACTTTGGGCATACAGGGAGCACCTCCCACCCAGAGACCCTATAGGGCCATCAGTGCCAAGGGTAGACCCTATCCTTCTATCCGCACATAGGGCCGATCCTTTTGTGCCAATACCCATAGAGCCAGATCCGGGGTACAAGGATCACCAAGGATGTCCGAGTCAACACCCGCGTGGTAATGGAGACCAAATTCATTCCATCAACATGATCTCCATTGACTTAACCACCCCCATCCGCAATCCAGTCGATCCAACATGACCATTGTATCTAGACCTAGATGCCATAGACTGGGATCGTGCTAACTCGCCACCATCCCCATCAGAGTACTGGCCTTGCGGTGAGATGCTTCATTTCACCCCAGGACCGACTCAGGATATCTTCCATGCTGAAGAGGAACCCGACATTCCCAACGTAGATCTAAATTCAGCAAATGATATCCACCTGATCCCAACTCCACACCAGTTGGAGGACGGGTCCCACATGTCAGTCGAAGAGATGATTGACGTAGACATCGGCTCTGATCCAATGAATCCACAAATCATCAAGTTGGGGGTAAGTCTATCCCCCAAAGAGCAAGCCGATTACATTGCCCTTCTCAAAGAGAAGAAGGAGGTTTTTGCATGGTCCTACAAAGACATGTCGGGGCTAGACCCATAGCTAGTCATGCATAATCTAACGCTTGATCCGACAGTCAAGCCAGTCAAGCAAAAGCTACGTAAGATGCACCCAAAAGTGGCCTTAATGGTCAAAGACGAGCTACAAAAGCTGTTGGATGCACAGTTTGTCATCTACGTAGATTACCCACCATGGTTGTCCAACATGGTACCCATCAAAAATCCTGACGGGAGGATTCGCATATGCACCAATTTTTGAGATTTAAACAAAGTGAGTCCCAAGGATGATTTCCCCTTGCCTAGCATCGACGCATTGGTAGACGCTACAGCAAGCCATGAAATGCTTTCCCTCATGGATGGTTTCTCGGGATACAACCAGATTCGTATCAATCTCGATGATCAACTAAAAATGGCATTCACGATGCCTTGGGGGACATTTTGTTATAAGGTCATGCCCTTTGGCCTTAAAAATGCTGGCGCCACCTACCAACGCGCTATGACATACATCTTCCACGATCACATGCATAAAACTTTGGAAGATTATATGGATGATTTGTTGGCCAAATCTCTTTTGCGCCAAGATCATCTCGATGACTTACGCAAGATCCTTGATCGCCTCATCGAACACAAAGTTAGGCTAAACCCCAAGAAGTGCGTATTTGGCGTCACATCTAGAAAACTCTTGGGTTTCATAGTCTCAAAATGAGGCATCGAGGTAGATCCAAATAAAGTCAAGGCAATCCTTGAAATGCTTCCCCCAACCACCATCAAGCAGCTCAGAAGCTTGTAGGGTAAGGTCGCGTCAATCAAGCGCTTCATAGCATAGTTATCTGACAAGTGTCGACCCATGAATAAATTATTACACAAGGGGGTAGCATTTCATTGGGATGACGAGTGCCAGTCAGCCTTCGATGACATCAAACAATACTTGGCTTCGCCACCAATATTGGCACCACCTAGACCAGGAGTGTCATTCTATTTATACATCTCAGCTATCGAGGTGGCACTGGGCGCCATGCTAGCCCAAAAAAATGAACTACATAAAGAATAGGCTAATTATTATCTTAGTCGCACCCTGGTCAGTTATGAACTTAACTATGCATACGTTGAGAAGCTATGCTTAGCGGTGGTATTTGCCACCAAAAAGCTATGCCATTACATGTTGAGCAATACGACGTATGTTGTGTCTAAGGAGAATCCATTGTGGTACATGATGAGTCGTACTTATCACAGTAGTCACACAGAAAAATGGATCATGTTGTTGACGGAGTTTGACATCGAATTCATTGGACAAAAGTCCATCAAAGGTCAAGTCATCGCCGATCAACTAGCAGAGGCTCCTCTCGAAGACGATCAGCCTCTGACCATAGAGCTGCCCGATGATGGGGTCTTCCATGTCTCAGAATCGCCAGATTTTGATGAGCCTGAGTCACAAGCCGACATAACCCTATTTTTTGATGGTTCTAAATGTGAGCAAGGGGGTGGCATGGGAATCATATTCTTCACACCGCAAGGGGCTCCAATGCCTTTATCATTTAAACTTGATTTCTCATGCACCAATAACAATGTTGAATATGAAGCCTTGCTCATAGGTCTTCAGACAACCATCACCATGAACATCAAATGCTTGAATATCTTTGGTGATTCGCTGTTAATTGTCAACCAAGTGAAAGGGGTATTCCAATGCAAATGCCCAGTTCTACAGGCCTACAAAGCCCTTGTGGATAAATTCTTGGCAAATCTTGAATGGTACGACATCGAGGCACTCCCTCGATCATCAAATCATTTTGTGGACACTATGGCCTCCTTGGGGTCACTAATCCCGCAAGACATTTCTGGTGAGATGACAACCATTCAAGTCAAAACATTATCACAATCCATGATGGAGCGTGCAAGCTCTGACATAACGCCAGGAATCCACCTGATCCAGATTGAACCATCTCAGGATAGGTTCTCTCGAATCCATGATAGTCTGAATCATGCCAACTAGGGGTCCTTGTTCTCCCCAACCCCTCTTAATAGCAACACAACGCTATTCTTACAAGTTCTTTCTCGCTCAGCTTTTGCTAGGGATGAACTTCAAGAGGGATTGGTCGTTCATACCATCGAGGTTTTTGATCAGCAGGATTGGTACACACCCATAAGAGACTATCTCAAGTTAGGTAGCCTCCCACTTGGATTGTCGCACACCACGAAAAGATCATTCAAATAGAAAGCGGCAAAACATGTCTTGCTAGGAGACATTTTGTACCGTCGAAGCTATGAAGGAATCCTCCTCCATTGCTTGGACCAACAGGAGTCCACTTGGGCGATCACCCAAGCGCACGATGGTACATGTGATGGCCACTTTAGTGGTATGGCCATCGCAAAGCGCATTCTTCGCATGGGCTATTATTGGCCATATTTAGAGCGAGATTGTTGCGCATATGTGCGGAAGTGCATGAAGTGTCAACACCATGCTAACTTGACACACGTACCTTCTCAAGCCTTGCAGCCGATCCAATCGGCTTGGCCATTTTCGTAGTGGGGTTTAGATCTCATCGGAAAGATCTCCCCTACGTCATCAGGTCATCACACGTTTATCATAACGGCCACAGAGTACTTCACTAAGTGGGTGGAAGCAATTTCGCTTACCTCTATGATTGGGTCCCGCATTGTGGAGTTTATTTTACATAACATCATATGTCATTTTGGTATTCCATCCAAGATCATCTCGGATAATGGGACGTCATTTAAGAACAAATACGTGCATGCTTTGACAACAAAGTACAAAATTCAGCATAGTTTTTTGACACCTTATTATCCGCAGGCAAATGGGCAAGCAGAGGCATCAAACAAAATGCTAGTTGCCATCCTTAAAAATATGGTCGCAGATAGTCATAAGGATTGGCACATTCAAATACCACTTGCTCTGTGGGCTTATCGCACTAGCATTCGGATGCCCACTAGGGCAACTCCATTTTCGCTGGTGTATGGCTCCGAGGCAGTCATGCCTCTCGAGTTGGAAATACCTTCCCTGCGCATATCAATGCAAGAGTTCATCGATGATGACACTACATGGCAGGCCCGGTTAGACCAGCTTACGTTACTCGAAGAACGACGCGTCAATGCTCTCGAGCATTTACGTATCTACCAAGAGCAACTTAAGAAAGCATACAACATGAAAGTTCACCTGAGGGACTTTCAGGTTGGTGACCTGGTCTTAAAAGAGAACCAACAAAATTCTAACTTGCCACCCCATTTAAGGGACAAGTTCATGACAAATTGGTTAGGTCCTTATGTAATCGATAGTAAAATAGGACCTAGAACATACCGACTCGCCTCTCTTGAAGGAATCAAGGAACTAGAACCCTTGAACATCAATCATTTGAGGCCATTCAACATTTAAAAGAGCCATGGCCCACCCCAAAAGCTCCAAGGGTTCCCACAATCGCTTGGTCAACCCAAAACACCCCAAAGGTACCCATAATCCCTTTGGTCAAACCAAAATCCCCAAGGATTCCCGCAATCGCTTGGTCACCCAAAATACCCCAAAGGTATCCATAATCCCTTTGGTCAAACCAAAAGCCCCAAGGATTCCCGCAATCGCTTGGTCACCCAAAACCCCCAAAGGTATCCATAATCCCTTTGGTCAAACCAAAAGCCCCAAGGATTCCCATAACCGCTTGGTCAACCCAAAATACCCCAAAGGTATCCATAATACCTTTGGTCAAACCAAAAGCTCCAAGGGTTCCCACAACCACTTGGTCACCCAAAATACCCCAAAGGTATCTATAATCCCTTTGGTCAAACCAAAAGCTCCAAGGATTCCCACAATCGCTTGGTCACCCAAAACACCCCAAAGGTATCCATAATCCCTTTGGTCAAACCAAAAGCTCCAAGGGTTCCCACAATCACTTGGTCACCCAAAATGCCCCAAAGGTATCCATAATCCCTTTGGTCAAACCAAAAGCTCCAAGGATTCCCACAATCGCTTGGTCAACCCAAAAATGCCCCAAAGGTATCCATAATCCCTTTGGTCAAACCAAAAGCTCCAAGGGTTCCCACAACCGCTTGGTCACCCAAAATGCCCCAAAGGTATCTATAATCCCTTTGGTCAAAACCTCCAAGGATCCGTAAGAATCACTTGGTCCGCACCCATTCGGGTTAAACCAACCATAACGAATATTCAAAAAAAAACAAAATAATCAAAAATAACAAAAAAATTGCATCTCACTTTCATGCATAAAAAATCAAAACACAAAAAATAATAAGTTGCATTAGGCATCGCATACATACATTGCATATTTGCTGGTCATACAGGTCAAACGCACCATAGACTGTAATTACTCGGCAATTCCATCATTTTCCACATTTGTCCACTTTGTAAATGATCCAACAAGAATAACGCCATCCACATTTTCACCATATCATAGTCAGTTGTCTTCTAATGTATTTAGGGTTTTTCGTCATTCAGTTGTCTTTAGATTTCTAGCCAAATACTGTACAAAGTCAGACAAATTTTTACAAGGTAGAGTTTTACTTGGATCACACCTTGTTACATAGCATCCCAACACAAGTTTAAAACACATAAAAATTCCCAAGTTGTGTAAATGAAAGACGAAACCTGCAAAGCGGTCCAGGATACCATACAGTGAAAATGTTATCTCGCTCATCCCCCTATGCGAATGACCCCAAGAATGCTGAGAGTTGGCAAAAGGACAAGCATCTTCCCTACCCAATTCCCCAAAATAAACAGTGGTTTTTACCACTATCAAAAATCCCAAATTCCCAAAAAGTTGCAAAAATATAAAAGTCAAAGTACAAACTCCAAAGTTTGACATCAAAACCCTCAAAGTGCACACATCAAAAAGCACAAGAAATAAGTGATCCCCATCACTCAAAATTCAAATCCCTTGCTCAAAAAAAAAACAAAAATAAATAGTGATTTTTATCACTATATATGAGAGCAAGTATCCCAATAAAATTGAAGAAAAGAAGGGAGTCGAACTTGAATCCCTGGAACTCTCAGCATTCGAAAGGTCATGAGGTGATCCTCAGTACCGGTTTGGTGGATAGCCTACTGGTCACTGGTGGCAAACCTCCCGCATGACGATATATCTGTCGCATTAAATTGTGTACAGATCAATGTTTGCATGTGGATGAGCTAGCTTATGGTATCCTAGATTGCGCCATAGATTAATCTTACTAAATACAACAAAGGAGTTAGTGGAGCTAATTAGGTGATCCTCAGTACAAGTTTGGTTGATAGCCTATCTGGCACTGGCGGTATCCTGACGAATACCACATAAACGAATTCAATCGCACACACAGGGATGTGAAATAACTTGGTCAAACTCAAGTCTGATTCGTACCTTGTTCAAAAGTCTTGTAAGATAATGTACAATCTTGACTAGTTAGTTAAAGCATCTGAGTCTTAGAAAAACCTTAACTACATTCTAAAAACAACTGTGGTACATTTCATTACTTACATCACCATCAAAAAATACAAAACAAAAAAAATTACACATGCAAAGTCATTTCATAAAGCAATCACATAGTACAGAAAGCCAGTAAATCCTGTACAGTCTATGGTGCCACCGCCAATATATCAACAAATCATTCCATCCATTCCATATGCATACATTTATATCATATAGTTAAAATCATCCGCATTCATAATAACATATGCATACATCAACATAAATAAATGTGCATAAAAGAACAATAAACCATGACAAGTATATAATAAAAAAAGAGAGTCATGTATATATCAAGTCAAAAATGCCCTCAGGCTACAATAAGACGGTCCTCTGACCTCACAAAAAAAATCAAAAACTCAAAATCCCCAAAGCCTAGGGAGTCGGCCACCATGATCACGTAGGATCGGTGCGACTGGAACTACCCCTAGTAGTATGGGTCCTATGGGACCTCTCAGGGTGGTTGCTACCAGCCCTCGCATCCTGCCCACTAACGCTACCCTCACCCAGCCGCCTACGATGAGAGGATGCAGACTTCTCAGTCTCACTACCTCTCGTATGGCGCGATGAGCCACCTCCATCGAGCTCAGGTAACTGTCCACCAAGGCGGACAACCTCTACCTCTAACTCCACCCGGTACCGACCCCACTCCACATCTCGATGGTGATACACAACCAATGCGTTATCCCATTATGCCAACTGAGCCTACAAGAGATCCCTCTCCTACAAAACATCTCTGTGCTCCTCATCCCATCTCCGTAAGAGACCCTCCAATCATGCTATCTCAGCATGAAACCTAGCCTCCATATCCCCTGAGACCGCCTGAGGCATGGGCACCTCCGAGATGGCCTGCTGCTCTGGAACCCACTGCTTTGGGACGCCCTATACATCCGGCTGCTCTAAAACCCCCAAATCATCCCCCTCACTAGTGAAGTCATCTACCTCCACCATGTCTGCATCATCAAGCGGAGCCCCCCAACCCTCCATCGGTGCCTCTGCACCCCCACCTCCTGTTGCTGCTGCATCCAGGCCTCCTAGAGGCCCCTCACCCCGCCATCACCGCATAGTCCACCACCGGTCATACTCTACAGTTACCCCGACATTGTCCACATTAGGGACATCAATAACTACATCAAACTCCTCACCCAGTGGCTCAATGATCAGCCAGACTAGAGTCCTCTCATCGCCGTGATGTCGATAGATCAAGGGATCACCAGGCAATCCTTGGTGCACCCCAAACTATCACATCACCCAGACATACAAGAAGTACTCCTGCTCTGTCCCATGTCACCCAATCAACCATCTCCCCTTGCACACACGTCGGAGCCACTCGCCAGCCTCAGGCCAGGTTGGACAGTCCCGATACGGCCACCAGAACACCTGCCCTAGAGCTAGACGAGAGAAGGCATCAGTATAGTGACTTACATCACCTGCCCACCATCGACTCTGCCCATGCTCCTTCGACCTCTGCCATAAAGCGGCATAACCAATCTCCCGATCCACCATCTCACCCCGAGTGGTCCAAGGCAACCCTTACGGTCGCTCCACAGCTATGTGCTACCACCCCCAACACTGCAAAAGATAGCTGCACCCGATCCCCTTTCACCTCTGACAGTAGACCTCGTACAACTCATCATACAGCTATGCCAATAGCGTCTGACCCCATCTCATAATAAGTGGAGCTGATGTCGGACACTCCACCAGTCTGAACACCAACTCAAGTAGGTTCCAAGGGAACCTCGCACCTGAGGAGTCAAGAAGTAGCATATTGGAGATGAGGGTCATGAGCAACGCATGCCTCACCCCCAATATGCCCTTCTCCAACCACCATCGCACCAGAATCTCGCCTATCAAGCAATCTACCTCTGCCCTCTCCATAGCCCTATCCACCCCCATCTCCATCGCCTACCCAAAACACCATGTCAGCACCATCGTCTGCTGGTCACGATGAGTCATCCGAATAGGTAGTCCATCTATCAAAATCCATAGAATCTGATACACGTCCTCCAGAGTAACCGTCATCTCCCCTATTGGGAGATGAAAGGTGTTGGTGCGAGGATCCCACAAATTGATCAGGGTAGTCAAATATGCTTGATCCCCCACCACAGGCTCCAAATGCATCACTTGCTTGAGCCCAAGGGCATCAAGCCACTCCCAATCCACAACAGTCAAAGCATCCCGAGCATCAGAGAACACAGTCGGCTGGCGGTACCGACTCTTCACAACCTAAAAAACAAAAACAAAACAAAAACATTAAAAAATCAACAAACAAACAAAAAATCACAAAATATCATCTTAGGGTTTCTACCTTAATATAAAATAAAACACAAAAAAAATTACAATAACAAAAAAATCATATTAGGGTTTCAACCTTAAATATCAAAAACAAATACAAAAACATTAAAAAAAATCAACAAAACGCATCCAAAAACAAAACAAAAAAATCATCACTAAGGTCTTTGCATTTTTGACATTCATGGCATGAAAAATCAATGTTTTGGTCACAAATTATCACTATCCTATTCCCTAATAAGGCTACCATAGTTGGACTGCTCCACAGGAGGAAGGATTTTTGACAATTTCAACCCCAATAGGCATCACAAAAAAGGGTCAAAACCCACCAAAACAACAATAAATCTGCCGAACAAAGGTGCCTTTGCACCTGACATTCATGGCATGAAAAACTGATGTCGGGGTCACAAATTATCACTATCCTACTCCCTAAGAAGGCTACCATAGCTGGACCACTCCACGGGAAGAAGGATTTTTGACAATTTCAACCCCAATAGGCGTCACAAAAAGGGTCAAAACCCACCAAAAATAGGTCCGATTGTTGGGAAACTGCAATAAGCGTTCAACGAAAAAAACTGGAAGGCACCCTTACCAATGCCATCTTGGGTCAAGCGACTCGTCACTTTTCTCATGTTTGGTCATTCCCTCATCGATTCGTCGCTTGAGGGGGTAGTCACACTTAGTCACCAATCAACAAATACACACCCAATCAAGGAAATGGCATGCATTCAAAGAATCATTGACAAAGACAATCACGCTCCTGCTTGGGGCAGCAAACAAGCAATAATCACAAGCTGAACAAACACTTGGCATTCTGGAAGCATGAACTCAAGGTTCCCTAGACAAAAGGTTGCGCCCTTTGCCTATTCATGACTGAACAATGTCCAAGATCAAGTAACACCTCACCGAAAAAGGTTACACTTGAGTTAAGCTCCTTAGCTCGTCAGAAGCAAGGATTCAAGAATGCGTGCCCTTTCCATACTTGGGGCATCAAAATTTGGTTAGGTTACTGAGAAACCCTAATCATTAAGTGCTTTGGTTATCTATTTTTGCTCAGCACTGTGCCACGCATAGCGCATCCCAAAAAGGGGCATCTGTAGACACCAAAACAACACCAATCCGATTATGTGACTACAAGCACTGACCGTATTGGCATACATACCCCCTAGGGCAGCCCCTAGAGGTTAAAAAGTGGTCCTAACCACTCCCAAAGTAGTTTTGGAAGGTCAGAGGTCAGTTTGGCACCTTTTAAGCACTCTGCTCCCTATTCGCCCCACCCTGGGACGATTAGAATCCTATTCGCCCCACCCCGGGATGATTAGAAGCAATCGCTCCAGGGTGGGACGAATAGCAGGTTTGACGGGAAAAAAGTCAAACCTTGACAAATGGCAGCCCAGATTCGCCACTCAACTCCACCTTCAAGGCATGGGAGTGTGAGTGAGCATTTCAAAGATCAAAGAGGCAGTCATGGAGGCCTCAATCAAGGAGCCCTTAATCAGGGAGGAATCTTCTCTCCCCTGACAAGGCATGATGGCCAAGTGGTGCCCTCGCATGCACATTCAAAGGAGACCCTCAGGTCTATAAAATGGTGAGCCTTCTCACCCCAAAAAAAAATAGAGCAAGAGCATTTGGAGCAACGGAGTGCTGCCAAATTATACCCTCACCCCTCATTGTGCTTCCTACATCCTTAATCTCTCTTTCGGAAGGGAGGTTATCGGGTGAATACTAGGGACGCAATCCAGACCCAAAACCCAAACAATCGGCCACAATCCCACACCAAATTTTTCGACACAACCCCCTAGGAGGTTTTGGACCCATCCCACCTGGATTGGTGTCAAAACCAAGCCCCAAACGGTGGGCGTCCTGCCCTCGGGTGCCCCCCACATTGTTGCAGTCCTAATCGCCCCACCCTAGAGCGATTAGAAATCTACACTAGATTTCTTTACTGTTATTTTTGCATCATGTTGTATTTGATTTACTTATGTTGCTGTTCAAGTTTCACTGCATTCTGACCTGTTTTGACTGTGTTTTTATCATTTTATGTGTTTACTAACCTACAGGGAGCGCCTTCAGATACAGGACAATCTGGGTAGAATCTTCCAAATCTGACCTTCTGGGTCATCTCAAAATGCCCCATTTTGTCTAACCCCAAGTTTTCAAGAATTTTGGAGGCCTCTGGATAGGACATTTGGGAGGTCACCTTTGCACATTTTGTGACAGTCCCCAACGTCCCACCCCGGAGCGATTAGAAATCCATGCATGATTTCTCGACTGTTCTTTTTGCAATGTGTCCCTGATGATGTCTAGATGCTTCTGTAAAATTTTTAATTCATTATGACATGTTTTGACCATCATTTTGCTATTTTATGTATTCACTAGCCGGAGGCCTTGGGGATTGCATGTTTCCTTCCATCCGCATATGCTATTAACCATTTGTTGTTTCTCTGTGCATAGGATCTCGATGCTAGGAACACTAGAGGGGCAGCAAGGAATGACGGACACACTCACACAAGCGGTGGCAATTTTTGGCCCGCCCATTTCGAATGTGGGCACGCGGAAGACCCTGGAAGCGTACCATCCGTTGATGTAACAAAATTGTATCAAACGCTTCGAGCCCCTGAAGGGGATGGGGACATATTGTAACTGGATCACAAGCAACATTAATAAAAGAGGCTGCACTTTTGTTTTTCTTACATCTCGTTTCATGCGTCGCTTTCCCTTCATGCATTTGTTCTTCGCATTTCGTAGGACTTAGCGTTTCATACCATATCTACTTTGTTTGCATCGCATCCGGTACGCCGTGCTTCCGTAGACATGCTTTCACCTTTGTATGTAGCCATTGAAATATCAAAATTCCATTAAATTCAAGTATAAATTCATTGTTTTGAAGAGCATGTAGAGTGATAGAAAAGCCAACAAAGGAGACACAACTAATCACTAAAGAAAGACCAGTTTTGAATTGAGTTCAAGGCACATATATCACACATAACAATAAAGGATAAAGAGTGAAATTTATAGCACATATTTAGGAAAAATTTGGTTGGATAAATGAATATAAACCTACTTATCTACAAGAATGGGAAAGTGCACAAGCAAGGTGAAGAGTAACAAGAGTAATCAATCTTTGCATACAACATACATTCCAATCAACTTGCAAACTAGAATCAAGCATCAAGAAATTGAGAAATATTCATAGTCATATTGCAATTTTGATATCAAGTACATTATATATTCTAGAGATATTATCATTAGGAGTAATAAGGTGTTGAAAATATCTCAAGAAAGGATATTTGGTTAAAAATAGAAGAATTTAAACTATTTCCATTGCTTCAAGAACATTTGCAAATATTTAAAACACAAGGAGATATAAGGATTAGTAAAACTTAATTTTCAAATACTTAGTATTTCTAAAACTTCTAATTAGGGAGATATAAGGAATCCTACTTCAACTAAATTTCTAAAGTTTAGAAACCTATTATTGCATTGAATCATATGAAGAGATTAAGCTATTGTGTGCATCAGAATTAGAGTCGAAAGATTAAGATACAATGACATGGACAATCCAACTAAATATATTGAACTCCTATCCTTGAAATTGCATTTTTTAAAGGCTTTCTACAAATAATTGATTGCAAGAGATAGAGGTGAATAAAATTTATAGTATACATCATTACTAGGGAGATATAAGGTAGTCTACTTCAAAGGATTCAATAAAAATGTCTACCTCAAGTAATAGGGCAAACAATGATATGAAAAACACTATTAGAAAGGAAATAACAAGTGTCATTAAAAGTGGAATCAATAATTCAATTATAAAGTCTAAAGGAAACTTAGAACTTACTTCAAAAATGATACATAGTGAAGCTTTAAAAGATAACTTTGAAACAATGGAACATTATCTACACGCTCAACTCACTGAAGCAATTGGTAATGGAAATAATAACATTCAAATTCGTTTAGAATATGGAAACATATTCTATATGGCACTACTTATATTCAAATTTTATAAGGATAAAAATGTAGAACTAAGAGGATTGATAGAATTACTTAAACTGGAAATAGAAATGGATGAATCATCACTAGAAAATATATTTTAATCCTCATGCGGTATTAGTACTTCAAGTTCTACTAACACAAAATATTATCATGATGCTCTAAGTGTATGTTCAGAAGCTTCTATATAGGGTGTAGAGAATGATGATAAGGACAAAAGTAAAGGAAAATTATTCTTGAAAGAATCTGGTGATAGTACATCCACCTATGAGAGTACTGACTCCAATAAAGAAGAATAAGAAGAAGAACCAATTCAAGGAGGAATATAGTGCAATGTGAATTAAAGATAATATAAATGACCAGATCAAGCTGAAGAAAATTTACCAAAGACTAAAGTATTTTAAAAAACCAAATAATGTAATACAAGGAGGTGTTAGAATATATTACATAATTTGGTTCTTTACTAATGCACCTTCATGGGTACATATTTAGATTAGGATTATATTAGGATATAAATAATTTATTAGAGGAATTTAATAAATGCACAATTGTTATAATGTACCATGATGTAAGTGCGCATGTAGTCCACATGTACATGAGTCTTAGGGTTGAGTTAGAGGTAAGGAATATTTCTATATAAAGGTCTTATTGTGAGTGTTTGTAAGAGGTTTTTTGGAGTGCAAACGTGAGATTAGTAGTAGGCACAATGTGGATCCATTTTGATATCATGGAAGAGTTGTAAACTACATGAGAGGAGCATTGTAATTTTCATGATATTTATTATATGAGTATTTTTAGGTATTTGTATCAATTTTTCTATCATATTTTCATGCATGTTAAATTGTCATTATCATAGTTATAACATTGCACGCTTATTTCAATACTTGTGATTGCATTTACTTTATGTTTAAGGCTCTAAAATCTAACATTTCAAGCAATAATGTAAGCAAGGCATCCCAAATTTCTAGCCAATCAAGAGTTTAGAGTAGAGTGGTCAAGATTTTCAAATTATGACATCAATAAGGAATCTCAAAATTTTTAGATAGGTCTTCAAATAACCAACAAAGCAGAAATGAAAGCATCCTAGAAGGCATCATTCATCAAATATTTTCAATTATAATATTGGCACAAGTTTTTAAATCTCTTGGATGATTCAAAGTCTAAGCAATATTGGTTAAGCTTTCTTCGAACATGATGTGAGCATAAGTCCTCAAAACTCTTGACCAATCTAGTACATGGAAGAGAGAGTGGTCATGGTTTCCTCCAAGGTGGCATCAACATTAATGCATAAATTTGTGGCTACATATGGATCAAGTAATAGTCCTATATGAAAGTAGCAAAAACAATTTTGATTTGACACAAGCAAAAGAGCCCAAATATACTAGCTGGTCTAGAATGTAGAATAAGAGTGGCCAATGATTTTCCATGATGATATAAGTGTTAGCCATTTAATTCATGGCTATTATAGAGTTGATAAAGCAATATTGGCTAGGTTTTCTTAAATATTGCTTTAGCATGAATTCTCATAGTTCCCATCCAAGTATATTAACATGCAACTAAGAAGTAGCCTAAAGAGCATAAGTGGATAGAAGTTTTAAAGGATGATGTTGGCAAAGCATCAAAAAATTCCTAGATAAGTCTCTAAGGCCCCAATAGTAAGATAAATATTGTTAATAGGTGAAGATAAAATATAAAGACTCCCAAATAGGTATCTTTTAGTAGATATCATGTGTTTCAGAGGTCTATATGACTTGGACACTCCTTAGCCATTTGGATCAAGGTAGTTAAGCTAAACCTATAGGTATTGGTGTAAGAAAGTGATAGCTAGTCTTATAGAACCTACAATAATCACAACTTTCTATAATTATCATGAATAGAAGTGCATAAAAATTTGACAACTAAAAGAACAATAAGGTTTCATGGAAAAATCCAAGTGTTCTAGAAACACAAGGCTACCAAGATCATGATTGGCTACATCAATGACTTGGATTAAGTTAGTTAGGCTAGGAGACTAACAACTAGTTTAGACAAGGCAAGAAAGTGATCACCACTTTCCTCAAGCATGTTGATTTTTTACAAGCCCTAGATTAGAGTAGGTTGCTCCCATTAATCTTAGGCCTATGATAGGTCATCCATGTAATTGTTGAGCTAGATTGGATTCATTATAAGAGTTATATATAGCTCAAGTTTCCTCAAAATGAGGGTTGATAAATTTAGGTTTTGCCTATTATAAGCTATGTGTATGTGTTATGCTACTAATACAATCAAATATTGTTTGGCCTCTACTTATGAATGTGTTACAAATATTAATGTGTAAATTTTCTTTGTATTTTCTAGATATTTTTGTTCATGCTTTGTAATAGATAAATTATGTTAGGTAAATTTTGTTATGCTTGGATTGTTGTTTATATTATCTATTATAGATTTTTTGGAGTGTTAGAAACTTCAATATTTGAGTTAATAATAGATTCTACAATGCTTTAATTGGTGTCTAGTATGTTAGGCTTTGCTTGTAGCTAGGTTCCATGACATTCATCTAGTAGGTTGCATTGTTGTTGTCTAATCTACAATTACTATTTCAATATATATATTACCTCCTCCCTTATTCTCTTATCTCTAACTTCAATTTTATACTATATATTTGTTAAGTGTAATTAAATAACTGACCTTATTTGAATATTGATTCAAAATCAATTTAGATGTATCTAATCTTGGTTGGAGTCTAGGGCTTAAATTACATATTAGGAATATTATGGACCAAGATTTTTTGCACTACACCAAAAATGGTTTTTAAGGGTAGTTTTTAACCACCCTTAAATACCTTTAAGGGTGTTTATTCAACTACCATCTATGAGATCATCATAAAAAATTTACACCATATGAGGGTGATTAAAAATTACCTCAAAAAACCATCGTCTTTGGGTCTATTACGGTGTTTAAAAACTACACCGAAAATCACGTTAGTGTATCAATATTAGGGTGGTTTAAAACTACCCTCTTTGGTTATATTAGGGTAGTTTAAAACCAACCTCTTAGACCCTAAGAGGGTGGTTTCAAACTACCCTCTTAGGAAGCCCTAAAAGAGTGGTTTTAAACCACTTCTTAGGGCCTAAAAGGATGGTTTAAAACTACCCTCTGAGGTATTACTTAAAAGTAAGCCCTAAGAGGGTTGTTTTAAATTGCAATTTAAAACTACCCTTAGTAATCCCTAAGAGGGCAATTTTAAACTTCCCTCGTAGACCCTAAGAGTGAGGTTTAAATTTGCCCTTTTAGGATTCAACGTCGGTCAAATACAATATCCAATACCATTTTCCTGCATATTAAACATGGTTGAGAATACAAGTGAGAATCTTCCTTATAAAAAATTAAAATATAAGATCAAACATTACAAAAAAATTGCTCTCATTGAAGAGCAATAATGGAACAAATCTCATTCAGCACAGAGCCTTAGAATCCAATAAAAATGTTAGTGGAATTAGAGCCATATACTTTTTTACTTGCATCTCCAGCTTTTCATGAGGGCATTGCCTAGGTGCTCTATAGTCCACTCTTCCTTCAATTTCCCCTCACAAAAAGAGAGACACGACACCTAATACTACAATTGGAAATAATAGGACCAAACACCCTTAATCAGAAGAGATTGATAGAGTCCCTTACCAACCGACTACATTAACAATAAAATAAAAATTAGGATATACACATCATTAACTAAGGGTAACAAATACATAACATTTCTGCAACATCCATTATAAATTTCCATGTCCCATCATATCCAATCGAAACTTGTTTCCTTGGGTAGCAACAAGCCAATAAGACATTCATTAGGAAAATGTGCAATGGCCAACATTTCACATGCCTCAACAGAATAAGGAAGAATAAACAATATTTGTGACCAAATCCCATAAGGTATTTTTACAACTCTAGCACATTCTCATTGCTTCAAATATGTAATAAATTATTTAAACTACAAATACAACATCCACAAATACATAGATTCTTATTAGAAATGGTAGATTCTAATCTCTCGATAATATGTGCATGTAAAATTGAATAGACGTGCATATCTATTTTGATAGTGTTTTTACCCCTTTGTTATTGCCATCTCTAATGGATGACACAAACTGGTAGACCTTCCTCTATAGTCAAATATCAAAGAAATAATCATTATGATTTTTATTTATAGTTATGAATATATCAAAACTATCATACAATACAATATAAAAAAATCCAAATGCATTAACTACATATTTAGTCCTATTCATGTCAGCATAGACAAAGCATGCATCAAAAAGCTATAATGCATCTATTGCTACAAAGAAACCTTATCAAGAAGGTAATAGAGGTCATAATACAGTTAAAATTATAAAATATCACACATGCACACAAGCTTCAAGAATTCTCCCTCCACATGATTATATTACCTAAATTATAAATATTTAACTTAAGGTTATCCTTAGGAAATAAATCAAAATCAATCTCCTCTCTCTCATATCTATTATCTAGAAAATTCCTTATTGTCTATACTTTGTGGTCTTAAATGGCTCACAAACTATTTAGTTGATGTCCTTTTTTGATACGTAGAAGAATCCGTAACTGCCTTCACTATCTACGTCTAGTCAAGGGTTCAATTTTGGCTACTGCCACTATAACCCCTACCCACTCATTCTAGCATGGTGACTAACCACTAAAGTAGTGTGAGGTGGACTAATTAGCATGGTAAGCATTCAACTAATTAGCCTCTACTCTTAATTCTACAACATGGTAAGCATTCAACTAATTAGCCTATGCTCTTGATTCTACTATATACAATCCAGGAATAATATTGGGGTGTGCATCATACAAAATATGTCATTCAATAGGCAAGCAACATATGATAGCTTTCAACCTTAGTCATTGCCCTTCAAATGCAAAAATTAGTTATTATAAAGGCAACAAGAACAAATTTATTAAGGTCATTGTTTATATTCAAGGTTTATTTGTTCTTGCATTTTACTTCTCTTCCATTTTTTGTGGCTCTCCCTTTGTTACTATTGTATTCTTGTATTTCCTTGGCTATATTTTCTTTGCAGGTGAATGCTACACTAAAAATATGAAATTTTTGGATACAAAGCATATGGACCTCATGTGTTTGGTTGTGTGTGAAGCCCTTAAGTGCTCCCTTATTTGGTAATGAATAAATCCCATAGTTATTTCATGAGGAACCCTCTCTTACTACATGGGAAGACCATGAGCATAGCAACGATGAATTATCACAACAATTGTTTCATAAGTACCATAGCTATGTTCATGAGTAGCTAAAACCCCATTTAACACATACCTCATACACTGCTAAAATCCATGCAAGTGGATGGCATTAGGAAAAATATGTGTATCTCTTCAATTGATATTTAGCATGCTACACGGATTAAAGCTACAAAGATATTTGAATATCTATAAAAAAATAAAATAACCTGTATATAACAACAAATTGTAGAAAAACTATAAAGAAGAGGAAAGACAACAAAAAAATATAATGCATAATGATTACTTGAGAGGGGGTAACATACCTAGGAATATTAAGCACTTTTGAAGCTTTCTAGGTCAATGGAGACCAATGCATGTGTAGATAATAAAAGCAACACCTAAATAATAAATAGTGACACAAGCAATGACAATGAAATAATTTTTTTTATTATAATTATGTGGAGCCTTGATCTCCCCTTTTACAATAATTTTACCCCGAGTGATAGAGGCGTTATCTCAAATAAATAATTGCTTGTTATCTTTGAATTACAATAAAAACAAAGGGTGTATGACCCCTTTTTTGGATCTAGTTAAATGACGAGTGTATGCACTTATCTCCTACTACAATCAAGTTATGGAGTGGGCTTGTGTATCCTTGTTCCAGGCCACTCTATTTGCTACAACAACCTTCAATGATATATAACCTACACACCATAAGCAAACGAGGGTTAGTAGCACCTGTTGATAAATATATTAAAACAAACTACAAACCCTAAGTAAAAATATTTGCATATAGTAAAGTAAAAATATAGGAAAATGTAAACAAACAAAATCACAATGCCTTGTCAATACATGATGTTGATCTGTGTACTCGAGGGTTTGAAGTATTATCATGTAGATGCTTTCTCCTCTCACAAATGTTCAACCTCTTTTCACAAAAAGTGTATGATATTTTATAATTGTGTTGATTCATTTTAGGGTTTTGATGACGGTAATGAGCATTCAGGATTAAATCTTGATGAGCGGTTGAGATTGCAATTTTAATGAGTAGTAAGGATTGCAATTAATGAGGGTAAGGATTGCCACATGGTATGCTAAGATGGATTTTTTATGGATTGATCAGATTTATTTATATATATATATATATAATATATACATAAATAATGAATTATGAATGGTTAGAATTTGGTGTCTACAGATGCCCCCTTTTGTACTACGTTGTGTGAAACACGATGCAGTGAAAAAACAAGAATCACCCAAGATGGAGAAATGTACTCTTTTTTCTCAATGTGCAAGGAGAATGATTTTGAAGAATTTGATTTTAGCTTACCCCCTCAATTGACAAATGAGTGAAGAATGAAACCCACAAGCCAATTGATCGAATGTGAATGATGAAAATGAGTGGATGTGATGGATGCAAATGTTGAAAATCAAGATCAAGTTGGTTACCCCAAGTTTGGGGTGGTTCTATGCTATCAAAAATTTACCTTTTGGTATCATTGAAATGTAAAAATGATGAAGTAAGGAACCAATCACCCTAGGAGCTGATTTTCCTAGTGACTGTGTCAAATTTCTTAATGCAAAATGATGAAGAAGATGAACCAATCACCCTAGGGGCTTGTTTTTCTAGTTACTGTATCAAATTCATGAATGATGAAGTAATATTTTTTTGTGTTGTAACCCCATGGAGAGGGTATCAATGACAACCTTGGTAAAATCTACTTGAACACATTCTCACTCAAGAAATGAAGAATCCAATTGATTTTTCAATGATGATGAGGGGAGATGATGTTGTTGGATGCAATAGTGTGTTGATTTGATGATTTTTGAACAAGTGTCCTTATGGTGAGATGCTCATCCTACCAGATTGCATGGATGACCAATTGTTACAACCACCAGGTGATTAGAGTAAATCACTAGATACAAGGTTCACTTGAGATGATGATGATGTGAGATGATGATTTGAATTCATGGTGTTGATTTGAGGGGTTTTTGCAATTTTTTATAGGAATTTTGAAGCCCCTTGCAGCATTTTGAGAGCAATCATTTTTATGTTTGAGAGCTTATGATTTGGCGTTTGAGAGTGAAGGAGAGTGAAGGTGATTAACGATGGTGATGGAGGGATTTGGTGTTGTAGTTGGAGTTAGTGGGAAAGTGGCAAAGATAAGTGGTTCTAGCCTTCTTATTTATTTTTGCAATGTATTTTTTATTTAACAAACTTACTTATGGTGATCTACCCATTCTACCAAATTGTATTAATAACCAGTCACTACAACCGCAAGGTGCCTAGAATAGATCACTATATACAAGTTTCACTTTGAATATAATTTGGCCAAAGGGGTTAGGCCATCTAGATTTTTTGAACTAAAATGTGACCAAAGGGGTTAGGTGCCTTAGGAGCCTTTGAATTGAAAATGTGACCAAAAATGTTAGGGGCCTTTAAAGATTTTTTAGATTGCATGTGACCAAAGGAGTTTGGTTCCTTTGGAGTCTTTTGGATTGCATGTGACCAAAAGAGTTTGATTCATTTGGAGTATTTTTTTTATCGATAAGAAAATATATTGCTATTAGTGTAAGGGTTTTGATAGGATCTTCAAACCCTTAGTACATCTAAAATGGAATTGGATTACATCAGGCTTATTAGCCACCTTAATAGAGTCTATTGCAAAAAGTGGTCTCAAAAAACAAAAACATAGGGTCAAAAACACAGGAGGATGATCCCATATCTGATATCGATCCCATCCCACTGAAGGACCCTATAGATTGGACTGAGCCTTTAGTTATTGCCATGGGTGGTAAAATTCTCCTCTACATCATTAAAAATGTTGGTGAGCTACGAATAGGTAACCTCTAGATTGTTCACCACCTACTAAATAATCGTCCACTAGGACTTCATTGTTGTATCAACCGTAATGAGGGTGGTCATAGAGTTGGTTAGGTGGCCAAGGATCGTAGTGTAGAGGACGTTCTTGTCAATTAAAAAATTTAGTGTTCCCAAAGAACTAATGCTACCAATCTTCATGTCCATCCGATCATTAGAAGTTTTTGCAACCTCATTGAATTTGTCTAGATAAAATCATAGGTTTTATATAGCTCATTGGATTTAGCTAGGGAGGTTGACTCGTCTTTGAGTTTCTTGAGCTATGGAGAGGCTCTTATGATGGAAGGGCCCTAGATCAAGAGGATTTTGGATGAAGAGCATTTGGACACTATTAGTTTAATATAAAAAAACCTTCGAAGCTTTAGTTTTAATCACGGGAGCAACAAGGGTATGGAAATCGGGGTTCGATTCATCACTAGGGACCTCATGAATATTGGTTTCAATTATGGAGCTACATGCAAACTTGGTAGAGGTTGGGTAAAATGGGGGCAAGAGGGTAATGGGTTAGATGGTAGAGGGGTGGATGCTTGGGGGCTGAGAGGTGCTAATTGAGAGGAGTCTGGGGTAGAGGTCCCCTGAGCAGAAGGGCCAAGGTAAGCATGGATGGGGGAGCTAGTAGGGAAGGGGAGCAGAGGGAACAAGGACTATGGGGGATGCAAGGGGGGGGGGGATGGTGACAATGAGGGTATTTCTACAAAAGACATCTAAAGTATGCTTTTATAGGATGTAACAAAGGCCCTGGTGTATGGCATAATGGGCTTTCCCAGATCGAACATTGGTAATAGATAATTTGATGGAGCAAAAAAAATAGTCGAGGATGTTAATTTTTTGATTGCATCAAAAATGGTTAAGAAAGGCAATATGAAAGCTCCTAAGGGTATCTACTATAAAAATTTGAATAATAGGGATCATGACACAATCCCAAGGAGTGGAAATTTTGGTTCTCTCCACACCCCCATCAGTAGTAAGGTATTTAACTTTGTTAGGGAAGAACTTTAATTTTGACACCATAGAATAATTATCTCTTCGAATGCTCCTCTCGTCCATGGGTAGCTTTGTCACCTCTACAAGCAGTTATATTTCAATGGTGAACTCAAGGCCACACACAATAACCTATCCATAATTCCATGAGTTGATAATGGCATGCATGGTGTCATCTTCATTACCTGCAAGCTTTCTAAGAAATAGGATGCAAGGTTGAAGGGTATCCTCAACCACAGGATCGAGATTCAGAGTAGACGGTTCAATAATTGCCATAGGGAAATTGGCACCAGGTTTGTGGGCTCAAAGTGAACAATATGTAGGTGGGGATTTATTGACTGGAAAGGGTTTGAACACCATATTAAAAAAAAATTGACCATCACACATGCATAGGATATCAAGGGTAGAGGTGCATTGGAATGTCGAAGGGTACGGATAGTGGTGTTTCATAAAATACATGACTGTCAATGTTGCCCAAGCACTATGAAGGGAAGGAATGGTGGTGAGGTGGTGAGTATCACCAACATGAAGAGTAATCATGGTATGGGGATTGATAATATCTAATAAATATTATCCATAGTAATTTTTAGAGGTAGCACAAATAATAATGGTGTTGGGATCACACATGTAATTGAAATGACATATATAAAAATTCATAGTCCGATAGCTATCATGGGATTGATTAGATATGGTTTGATGGTTAATATCACGAGGGTAAATTTACATGATCGAGATGGAATGAGGCATAGTGGATCTGGAACTCAATGCAAGGTGGATATTGGAACGCAAAATTGGTATAAAAAAGGGTTGAAGGTGATTGATTGATGAATAGCAAATAAAATGGGGATGATGGTAGTCAGTGTACATGAGAGCTAGTAAAATAAAAAGGGTTCCTAGGTAGTTAAGGGTGGGCTAGTAGGAATGACACTTGAGTGGTGAGGGAGGTGACACATGAGTAATGGTACCATTCTAGAGGTTTGGGACTTGGGATGAAGGTTGGGGATTAGGGATGAGGAGGGTGATCCCTAGAAACAACTTCAAGAATGTTTGGAGGGAAATCATTATGCCATACAATGAGGGATCCCTATGATTTGCCAAGATTGACCAGTAAATTAGTAGCAACATTGGCTTCTCTAAAAACATGTTGCACATTTTTTTTCAGGTGGCTAATAAGGAGTCATCTTACTTCAAAGATTATGTTTCTTACTCTCTATCTGGTATTGTTGCTATTTTTGATATAATTTATTATGTTTAGTGAATATTATTTGATTACTAACTTGTACTATAGTTGACTTGTGATTGAAAATCCTTGATAGAGAGCTTTATATTTTGTAGCATGATTAGTGAGGATGCCAAGGTTCTTAGCATAGGCTAGTATTAAGTCTCCAGCATGGTTTCTTACAATTCCACCACCACCAATAGGTACAGGGTTGCCTCTTGAAGAGCTGTAAAAAATCAACTTAAGCCATCCAATTAAGGGTGGGGTCCATTTGGAATTGGCTTTAGGGTTGGGATGCAGGGGCAGGTGATGGGATCCATGGAAAGGTAGAGGGAGGCATAAATGGAGGCTTCAATCCCAATGGTGGGGGGTCTGGAGCATGGGCATAGAAAAGTATTTTTGGTGGTGAAGTTGAGGATCTGGTTGAAGATCATGGGAGGGTCCTTGGTAAATCTTGAGAACGTACAATTGTTAAATTCAAGCCAAATTTTCCATAGGAAATGGTGGAGGAACATTGACCATAATGATTTTACTTTGGGGTTATTGAAGGGGTTGGGTCATTTGTTGAAAAGGTCATGAAGGGTGCATGGACGAGTCCATGTAATGTGGAAGGTGGTGAATAAAGAACTCAAGATTGTTGGAGCCTTTTGGATTGCATATGACCAAAGGATTTTGGTTCCTTTGAAGCCTTTTGTATTGCATATGACCAAAGGAGTTTGGTTCCTTTGGAGCCTTTTGGATCGCATGTGACCAAAGGATTTTGGTTCCTTTGGAAACTTTTGGATTGAATGTGACCAAAATATTTTGGTTCCTTTGGATCCTTTTGGATTGCATGTGACCAAAGGATTTTGGTTTCTTTGAAGCCTTTTGGATTGAATCTGACCAAAGGAGTTTTGTTACTTTGGAACCTTTTTGGATTGAATGTGACCAAAGGATTTTGGTTCCTTTGGAACCTTTTGGATTGCATGTGACCAAAGGAGTTTGGTTCCTTTGGATCCTTTTAAATTGATATTATGTTGACTAGTGGGGGAAGGTGTGATACCTAAAGCACCCCCATTTATCTAAGTGTTTGCTTGTTTGATGGATTTTTTTTGTGTGCATTTGATGAAATAAATATATTATGAATGCAATTGGTGGTGATGTATACAAATTAATTAATGGTGTTATCTTATTTATTTTCATTTGAAAATATTTTGAACAATTATTTATTATAATTTACCTTTATTTCTTAATCAAGGGCACCAATAAATGATGATAAACATATAAATTTGAACTAAGATGCAATGGGATGAAAATCTAGGATTTTTTTTTAAGACTCAAATATTCTAGTGACCTCAAGAAATTTGATCTACCAAATATAAATTTCTCAAGTACAAAATGTGTGTGCAATGAAAGTTCATTTACCAATCATGAGCATGGTAATGACTCAAGCCAATTGAGAACCAATGTGTGTGTGAATGGTGAGTTTATTTACCTATCTTGAGTAAAGTGAGATTAATCCAATCAATAATAGAACCCAAATGCTATCTTATCCTTATGTGTAGTTAGAGGTCTCCTCAAGAGAGATGTGTCACCGTGCATTAGTGTACTCCATTGCTAGTCAAGCATCTATAGCCTTGATGGATATTATCTCCACAATCCAATGATATGATCTCTAAGCTTTGGAGAATCAGACTACATAACCATCTAGATGGAAGTGTAATCCTATCCTTACTACTTGGGGACCTATCATAAAAAGAGTTAAGGCTTTGGGGAATCAGATTCTCAACCAAGTCGAGATGAGAATTTTACCCTATCCTTACTACCCACTCTTTTTGTCATTTTTGTGTGGATTTTAAATTTAAGTAGTGAAAACCACGGTTTGAATTGGACTATGTTTTTTTTAAGTGATAAAAACCACTATTTTTGGACTATGTGCATAATGGGACAAGCAAGAAAACTTTTCACTTTCAAAGTTCAACCTAATATTGGTGTCATCCCTCTTTGATGCAAGATGTCATTAATACATGTGAAATGTATTTTGGTTCAAAATTGGTAAAGTCAAGTCCCAAAACTCAATATTTTCTTAGTGAAAAAGTGTGCTTTGGTCCAAGTAGAAACTTGATGTTCAATTGAGATTGCATGAGACACTAGGAGTGGTTGAGTGATTGAAAACATGGAAGGTGCTATGGTGTTTTATTTCTATTTTTTCTTATTTTTTATTTTTTATTTATTTTTGGGTGGATGGCAATATGAGAGTAATGCTATATGGATGGTGAAACATAACTAATATGAAACCAATGCCTCTAATTAAGGAAACAAGACTTTTTGGACTAACAATTGTCTAAGTTTTACCTGAATGACAATTAGCATGATAAGCAATATGAGTGAATGAAAATTACATGGATGTATGAATGCAATGTGAATGTATATTCAAAATGCAATGTGAATGATTTTTTTATGTACATATTTTACATCAGATGTATTGAGCTAGCAAAGGTAGCAATTGAGGTTCTAGAAGTGGATCAGGTCACTCTCGTGGAAGAAGCAACCAAAATATGGGATGATGGATGAGGAATATTTTGAGATAGGACTCATATTCTTCAGTGTTAGGTGTAATGGGATATAACTCTTATTTGGACCTATCTGGGATGATTGATAGTACTTGATATTCCTCATACAAGTTATCCTCAAAGTCAACATCATAAATGACATCAATAATTATGATATGGTGTCCTATTTTTGAAGAGTTCTCATATATATGAGATGCAAATTTAAGGTCAATATTTTCATTCTCACTATCATTGTTCTCTTCATCCTCCTCACTATATTATTGAAGGCCTAAAGTGAGTCTTTGAAATTCTTGCTCGAAATAAGTAGTGAGAGGTGATGGTCTATATCCCAAGCTAGATTGATCAGATGTTTCTTGATAATGAGGTTCAACGATATTGTGAATACCATGTTCATTTCATACTAGACCATATCCTTGCTAGTTAACCCTTCAAAAATATTTTATTGGGAAATTTGGGTTGGACATATAGTCAATGTTAGCACAAAATTGTTGTTCAGTTTCATCAATAGGAGTATTAGATGATCACTATCTAGATTTGGCCATGATGATAGCCTCAGCAACTGTGATCGTCTCACCCTGAGATGGTCTACAGTCATGACCACTTCACCCTGAGGTAGCCCGCATTCAAGACCACTTCACCTTGAGGTGACCCATGTTCAAGACCACTTCACCCTAAAGCGACCAAAATACTAGGTTTCTATGGCCTAGGGCGGTCTCCCAATGATCTCTTATTTCACTATTTTTCCTAATTTTAGTACTCTTAGTAGCATTGCATTTACTTTCTAACACAACTTAGCATAGTTTTTATCAATTTCCTTATCGTTCTAGCATATTTATTTCATTTACTTATCTTGGAAATGGACCTCATCCTGAGATGTTCCTCATATGTTATTGATATCTTGTAAGTGTTCTTATGTGTAGGTTTCAGGTCTTAGCAAGAGCTCTTCAACACAAAGATACGAAGGTCGCTAAGAAACCCTCCTATAATCAGTTTTTGGGATAGCAAAGACTCTGTGAATTGCACCTACCTTTTTGGGGTTATCATTTGTAATTTGTATCAAATTGGTGAATCCCTAAGAGGGATCTTTTGTAACCTTTCATAAAGACATTTTCAAATATTAATGAGAAGGGCACCATATTTTCTCTATATTCTTGTCATTATGGTTACTTGATTTCATTTGCAATTTGATTCTATATTACATTGTTTAGGTGTATGGTCTTTTCACTCTATATTCAAATATCAATTGTGATTGGAGGAAGGTGCAACATCTAGGAGCACCTATTAATGTATGGGCTAAAAATAGTCTGATAAAAACACAACGAACACATTGGAATCTAACTTGAGAGCCTTGGAAAAGGTTTGGGGGATAGTTGACTGGTCAAAGAGTAGCAATGCAAGTTTCATAGTGTTATTTGAGCACCCAACATAGTGGAGGTAAACATTATCCCTAATATTTGATTTTTTAAAATATTGGAGTCATAAGGGATATATTAAATTTGATTTTCTAAGGTGAAAGTTAATTATTTCATTTCTCACCTTGATTAATTAAACCATTGGAGGAATAAGGATTGAAAGTAAAAAATCAAAACCCTAGAATTTTTATGAATGCAATTTGAGAAGTCTTATAGATATTTGAGAAATCATTTTCAAATTTTGTAAAACAAATAATTAGATTTTGTAAAATAGATTTTTTATTTTTGTAAATTTTAAAATTTGGAGATATATGGATTACTACATCGAATTAGTTTAGAAAATTACAAATATAGTTTACAAAATTATAAATTTCTTATTTGGGATCCATAAGGACTTCAACATCAAATTACATTTTTAAAATCTATTCAATTATATATTTAAAACTAGGGAGTCATAAGGTAGTCAACTTCATACAAACTAGAAATTTAAAAAATAAAAGAATTATGGATTATTGGTACATAGATTCAAGAGCAAGCAAACATATGATTGGAAATAAAAAATGGTTTGATTCTCTACAAAAATAAAATGATAAACTAGTTGTTACAGTAGATAGTAAAACTTATGAAGTAAGATGAATAAGAAATGTTTTGGTCAATCTAATAAATAGAAAACAAATAATTAATAATGTGTTATATGTTCCTATATTGAATACCAACCTTCTCTCAATTTCTCAACTCATGGATCAAGACATGATAGTAGAGAAAACAATGTCATATCATAAAACAAGGAAAAATGATAGCTTTAGCTTCCAATAAAAATAGTCTGTTTGTTTTGGATACTACTACACATTTGTATTTTTTATCTAAGACATCAGATAAATGGCATAAATGTTTAGGATATAATAGTGCATCATCTATAAATAAAATGGTAAAATATAAAATGGTTGAAGGGATACCAAACCTATCTTTGGAATCCACTCTTTTTCTAGAATGTTTAGAAGGAAAACAACATAGAATTCATTTTGAACTTCGTCAAGATAGGTCTCAACAACCATTATAATTAATATATATAGATTTATGTGGTCCAATGAATGTTAGTAGTATTGGAGGACATAAATACTTTCAACTATTTTTTTATTATCATGTCAAAAAAATGTGGGTATATTTCATGAAGTACAAATCATAAGCATTTAGTCATTTTAAACAATTTAAAATTCAAGTAGAAAAAACCAGTAAAGACTAAAAATTATTTGTTTAGATAGAGGAGATGAATTTGTATCAAAATAATTTGATCTATTTTTGAAGAAAATGGAATTAAAAGACAACTCACTACAACATATTCACCACACAAAAATGGAATTGTCAAAAGAAGAAATAGTTCTATAATAGAAATGGCAAGATGTATGATAAAAGAAGATCATCTTGCTCAACAATATTGGGTAGAAGCAACCAAAACAACAATATATTTATAAAATATATTACCTTAAAGAATACTAAATCATGTTACTAGAAGAAGTATGGTTAGGACAAAAACCAAATATTGAAAAGTTAAGAATCTTTGGATGCAAATATTATATGAATATTTCAAAAAATAAAATGAAAACATTAGATTTAAAAACTATAGCTAGTATATTTGTTGACTATGATGATGAATCTGCAAAGTATATAATAATAGATCCTAGTATAAAGAAGGTATATATCGGTATATATGTAGTTTTTGATGAAAAATAATAGGGAAACAAAAAAATAAAATAATAATGCAAAAGTCCTTCAAAATTTCTTACATGAAGACTTGGTAAATGAAGATATAGAGTCATAATATCATAATGAATAAAGTGAAAGTAAAAAAACTTCCACAGTGTCTCAAAGGAAGGAACCAATATGGCTTAGAAACACACTCAGGAAATCAAAATTGGAACAAATACGAGATCTTACTACTACAAGACCTAAAAATCATAGTCAAAGTAGAATGAATAGAGGATTACTAAGCACTATAATAGAGCCAGCATCAACACTTCAAGCTCTAAATCATTCACATTGGAAGACAGCTATGGAATCTGAATACTCATCACTACAAAAGAGCAAAATATGGAATCTATTATAATTACCTCTAGGAAAGAAATTTGTGGGTTGCATATGGGTTTACAGGATTAAGTATAAAGCAAATTGAGCACTAAACGAGTACAAAGCTTGGTTAATATCCAAATAATATACTCATACATAGGGAATTGACTATGAAAAAACATTTGCACCAATAGCTAGAATGACTATTAGAAAAATATGTGCTTTAGTAGCTCATCAGGGTTGGAAACTTCATCAAATGGATGTAAAAAGTGTTTTTCTTAATGGTGACTTAGAAGAGGAGGTCTACATGTCACAACTAGAAGTATTTGTTATTAAAGGTCAATAACATAAGATTTGTAAATTAAATAAATACTTATATGGTCTGAAACAAGCCCCCAGAGCATGGAATATAAAAATTAATAATCATTTGTTACAACATAGCTTCAAACGAAGTACATTTGATCCAAGTCTATATACAAATAAAATTGGAAATGATATATTAATTTTTATAGTGTATATTGATGATATAGAGAATACTGGAAGCTCTAGAAAAATAATAAATGAGATAAAAAGGGATCTTGAGAAGGCTTTTGAAATGATAGTTTTAGGACAAATGAATTATTGTCTTGGTTTGTAAATTCATCAAAAATAAGATAATATAAGAATTACACAATCAGAATATGCAAAATCCCTACTTGAAAAATATAAAATGAAGGATTGTAAGCCTAAAGATACAATAAGGGTTTCAATTATACAAAAATAATGGAACACATTTGGTTTCAACTACAAACTATCCTCAAATAATTGGAAATCTCTTGTATTTAAAAAATACTTGACCTAATATAGTTTTTTCTATAAATTATCTTTCATGATTTATGCAAGAGCCAAGAGAGAGTCATTGGAAAGCTACAAAAATAATACTACAATATATCAAGAAGACTATTTATTATGGACTAAATTATATGAAGAATGTTAAATCTTTTGTCTACAAGGTTATTCATATTTTGATTATGCTAGTTCTATTGATGATAGAAAATCTACTTTAGGGTATATTTATTATCTTGGATCAGGACCAATATCTTGGTAATGTAAGAAACAACATATAATAGCACAATCATATACTA
The DNA here is from genome assembly GCA_028583015.1 of Wollemia nobilis. Taxonomy (NCBI): domain Eukaryota; kingdom Viridiplantae; phylum Streptophyta; class Pinopsida; order Araucariales; family Araucariaceae; genus Wollemia; species Wollemia nobilis. The sequence continues at coordinate 142,549 of JAQPPZ010013334.1, forward strand.
AAGTAGAATATCATGCAGCAAGAGATACAACTTGTGAAGCTTTATGGTTACAATATATATTATCTAACATGGGAATCAAACGAACTCCAACCTTAATACATTGTGATAGTCAAGGAGTACTTAAACAAATAAAAAATATAATTGTACATGAACGAACTAAGCATATTGAAGCACAATTTCATTTCATTAGAGATCATTTTTAAAATAATCATATTACTTTGAAGTATATACCTATAGAAGAAAAATTCGTAGATATATTTACAAAAGCTCTAGGATGGAAAAAATTTTAAACATTCAGAGATTATCTATACAAATCAAGAGAATTTCATCCCAAATAATGTAATACAAGGGGATGTTAAAATATATTACATTATTTGGTACCTACTAATGTACCACATTAAGTACATACTTAAATTAGAGTGTGAGTTATATTTTATGTAATAATGTGCAAGAAATGCACAAGTGTCTTGTAGTTAGGTGTGCATGTGCACAAGTGTCTATTATGTAGAATACACATGCGTCCTTAGAGTAGGAAAGTGAAAATTCACATACTAGTATATATTTGTGACTAAACATTGTAACAAAGTGAAGTAGATAAGCATGGCTCATAGTATGCATTTTGTGGATCCTTATACATAAGTATTTTTTAGCATTTTTTATGAGCATTTTTTAATGGTATTTTTATAATTAATTGCAAAAGTCTTTCATGAGTTTTATATGCTTTAAATAATGCCATTATATATATATATATATATATATATATATATATATATATATATATATATATATATATATATATATATATATATATATATATATATATATATATATATATATATATATATATATATATATATATATATATATATATATATATATATATGATATTGCATGTTCATTTTAGACCGTGTAGTTATTTTCATTATATATAGCATCAAAAACTAAAACACTCTTCATGTATGTTCAAATATTGTAGCCAAGTTATTAGCACCTATTTTTCCACACTTGATACTTCCTATGATGAGCACCATATTTGTAGAAATTCTACAAGAGATTCAATAATACGGTTCCAAAATTGGGCATGATTTTGAGATTTATTTTAAAAAATCCTATTATTCCTTTCAAGCCATAAGTTCTAACAAATAATTGTGGGGTTAATTCTCCACATAATACATAATGCTTTAGCTTTGAAATAATTAATCCAAAATATCATCAACTCTTTTAAAGTTGATGGAGCTATCCAATATAATTTCATATTTTTTAAATAGTAACCCTAAATGGTGTGAGAAAAGGGACAATACAAAATTAAATGGCATGATTTTTCTAAATCCTTCTCACACAAGGTACATTTTAAAAGGTCCATAATATTCTTTTCTTTATAGACTCTCTTGTAATAATATTCCTCTAAATTACTAATCAAAGGAATGTTTAGGCCTTAGGGAGAACCTCTAATGGCTAAATATTCTTTCAAGGAAAATATTTAGGAGAAGGAAATTTCAATTTCTCTAAATCCTCATATCCCAATATGACTGAGAATCCACCATCCTTTGATAAATTTCAAACTAACTCATTCTTTCATGTAAAAATTAGCAAATAGAAGTCTTGAAGAATCTGTTGAAGTTCATTTGTAATTTGTTTGAGTTCCTCTCCTTCAACCAGGTTACTATAATAAATTCATAATGTAGAGTTGTTTATCATATTAATATAGTCTTTGACCTTTCTAATTTTATATTTTAGGCATGCTTGAAGTAAGGATTTCAATTTTGTGTCAAATATAAGACGATAAGACTTTAACCGGAAATTTGAATAACTTCCCTCATTGATTGACCGTCCAATATGTTTCTTTATAAATTACAAACTATCTAATATAAAATTATGTGTTAATGATCCTTTATATAAGGTTAATTTCCTAAGTAATTTTACTGCATCAACAGAACTTATATATTTTTAAAGTGATATTTTTCCCAAATATTTCCTTGATCTCTGAATAATCTCCACCCAAACTTCTCCTATTTCCAAGTTTAGAAGTCTACAAATTTCCAAGTCTGCTCCCCTAATATTATTTCCTTTGCAAACCCTATCTCACTTACAAAGAGAAAACCTAATTTTTTTTCACAAACTTTCCATACAAATATTCTTTGAATTTTATCAATTTCTAATGCTAGACCTACCAGCAATCTTAAAAGTGATATCATATAAATAAGGATGGGTTTCAATGTAGTCTTTATGAATTGCAACCTTCCTGCCATGGTTAACTTATATTTCCAACCTAACAATTAAGTTTTCATTCTATCCAAAAAAATGATCCAAAGATACTTTATGTTTCCTTTAAAAAAAAAACAATTACCCAAGTAGGTTGATGGAAATTTTTCAATTTTAAACCCTAAAATATTCACAATAATTTTTTGTAAATCAAGGGTAGTATTAATTATTTTTTTTGGATTTTGTAGTATTAACCAACGATCTAGTAGCCTTCTCATTTTATGGTAATATTAATTTAAACTCCATGGCCTCACTAACTACGAAATGACACAAAATAAAAGTATCATCAAAAAATTGGAGATGAGATTCAGATGGACCATTTTTCACAACTTGAATACCTTTGATTTTTCCTTACATTTTTACCTTTGAAAATATTCTCCCTAATGCTTTCACAATAATTAAAAATACATAGATAGTGGATCACCTTGATGAAGTCCACAAGATGAATTTAAGTAACAAATAGGAGAACCATTTATCAAATCCAAACTTTCTAAAAATAACATGTAAAAAATCCCATGAAACTCTATCATATGATTTTTTCATATCTAATTTCATAAGCATGCCTAGATTTTTCATGGAATAAGAGAATGTATAATCTCTTGTGTAGTAATTATACAATTAAGAATGTGTTTACCACAACCAAAATCACTTTGTTCTTTAGAGATAACACAACCTAGAATGCCCTTCAACTTGTTTTCCATAATTTTTGAAATGATCTTATAAATCATATTATGAGGGCTTATTAAACAAATATTATCAAAATATTTTCTTGCCTTTATTGGGAACCAACATAATAAAAATATAATTGATCTTACTTATTATAGCCTTCATTTTTTGCGCCTCTTCTGTTGGAAATTTTGAGTATATTGTTGTCATTGATGTCAAAGGATTGATGTCATAGGTTGATGACATTGGTTGTCATTGATGTCAAAGATAGCTTGGCATGGCAAAAAGATAAGGTTTATAAGTTGGTTAAATATGCAAGGCAAAGTTCATCCCAATGCAAGGAAATTGATAAAAAGAAAAAGGTTATAATATTTATTTAAATATTATAATCCAAAGAGGTTTGGGACAAAGCTCTAAGTGTTTGGTTAAAAGGTTGAAGACCCTAGTTTAAATACCATGCAGAAAGCAAGTGACTAAGGCTTAAAAGGAAATAATATTATAATATTTTAATATTATAATATTAAGGACAAAAGTTTGAAGCCAAAGGTTTAATAATAAAAGTTTATTATAATACTTTATATTATAATTTTAAACCCAAGATGGGTTTTGAAGTTAACATTTTCAAAGGTTTTAAATAAAACCTATAAAGCATCAATGTAAAAGGAAAGGGAGAAAAATCCATATTAATATGGATTAATTTATGCACTAAGGATATAGTTGGAATTGCAATTTGTATGTGATTTTCTTGTGTGCGCGAATCGTGAGAAAAGGAAGGATAAATTTTCATTTAAAAACAAATGAGGTTTCATGTTCGAATAAATAAAGTATCATGGGGTTTTATTACCAAGCAGGCAGCTGGCCTAGCGGTAGATTGGGAAGCACTAAGGCACGGGATAGGTAGCAGGTCATGAGTTTGAAACTTGGCAATGATGTATTTTTGCATTTTGTTCACTGAAAGGATTTGACTGAAAGGTTTAAAGGCTATATCATGCATTTACATGCTTGTGTGGGTGGTTGGACTAGTGGAAACCCAAGTGGCACTAGCACACTAGTAGGCAGGAGGTTTCATGGTCGATTCCCACCTGTGGAAGTTGTGGTAAGTGGATATACATTTTTTTATTAGTGCTAAGGTTGAAATATTAAGGGCCTAAGTTTTGCTTGATTTTTATGCACTATTGGACTTAGGGAGTCATAAGGGAAATAAATATTTTATTTTTTCCATTGTTGTTAGAAGGAAATAAAAGGGGAGTTATAAGGGAAATAAATATTTTATTTTTACCATTAAAAGGAAATAAAAGGGAAAATTGTAATTAATTTTTGTAGCATTATTTTATGGAGTAATAAGGTAATTAGTGGTAAATCAATTTGTGGGTGTATTGTTGAAATATTTAAGTGGGAGATAAAAGGTGTATAATGTGCTTTTAATGTTTGTAATACTTGCTTTAATATTGAAAAGTTTGGTTCATGATTTGATGTTTTATTTTGAGAAACTAAGAGAGTTATAGAGCATTGGTTTGGAACGAAATTATGCACATATTTTGAGAAGGTTTTCCAATATATGAAAATTTGTAGTGCTAATATTTTGAAGTTGCAAAAGATATTATTTTTGAGATAGGTATTTAAGGGCACATATTTATCAAGAATTTTGAGTTATGGTGGTTCAACCTTTTATCTACATGGTTGTGTTTTGAGAAAGTAATTTTGAGGTGTAGTTAAAAGGGTTGATTGGTATGCATTATTGGAAATATTTGCAATAGGGTTTGATACCTACGTGTGCGTTATTTTTGAAAGAAAGTGGAAACAATTGTATTAGGTTTTGAGACTTACATGTGCATTATTGTTAAAAAAATGGAAATAATTGTATCAGGGTTTGAGATCTACATGTGCATTATTGTTGAAAGAAAGTGGAAGCAAGTGTATTAGGGTTTGAGACCTACATGTGCTCTATTGTTGAAATAAATCTAAAATACTTGTGTTAGGGTTGAGACCAAGTTTTTACATCATTGTGAAACATTTTGAGTAGTAATTTGAAACACATTGAAAGTAATTGTGAAGTGTTTGAGATCAATCTTGTGAAGGAAATTTGAGCATTAGTGTTGTAAAGCAAGTTATACACTATTTTGATTTGATTTGAAATGGATTTTGCAAGATATAGAGATTGGATTAGTTGAATGCAATATTTGTGAATGTGAAGAACATATTGGGTTTTTGATAGTGCATATCATTCTCTATATGTTCCAGAGGTTAAAAAAATTCTAAATAGAATATGTTTGAATTGCCTAGTTGAAGAAATAATTTCTGAAAGAGATATAAGCTTTGTTTGCATGCAATATTTAGAAATAATTGAGTAGGTTCTGTGAGAAGCATTGAGGTAGATTTGGGCAAGTCTTGTGAGAAGAATTGAACCAGCTTTGTGGCAATTTGGGTAAGTCTTGTGATAAGACTTGAAGCAGCTTTGTGGTATATTTGGGTAAGAATTGTGAGAAGAATTGGAGCAGTTTTGAGGCAGATTTGAGCAAGTCTTGTGAGAATACTTAGAGAAGCTTTGAGGCATATTTGAGCAAGTAATGTGAGAATACTTGGAGTATATTTGAAGTAGATTTGAGCATGTCTTGTGAAGACTTGAAATATATTTCAGGTGGATTTGAGCAAGTCTTGTGAGAATACTTGGAGCAAATTTGAGGTAGATTTGAGTAAGTCTTGTGAAGACTTGAAATAGATTTGAGGTAGATTTAAGCAAGTCTTGTGAAGACTTGAAATAGCATTGAGATAGATTTGTGAGTAGATTTAGAGTATATTTGTGCTAGCCTTGTGATAAAGTTTGGTGTAGATTTTAGATAAAGTTAAGAGTAGGCTTTGGAGAGAGATCCACAAACCAGAGTAGAGGGGATAGAGTTCTCCTATGGAAAGAGATACACAAACCATAGTAGAGGGGATAGAGTTATCCTATGGAGAGAGATTCACAAAATAGAGTAGAAGGGATAGAGTTCTTCTATGTAGAGAGATCCATAAACTATAGTAGATGGGATAGAGTTATCCTATGGAGAGAGATCCACAAACTAGAGCAGAGGGAATAGATTTCTCTTGTGGAGAGAGATCCACAAACCAGAGAAAAGGGGATATATTTCTCCCATGGAGAGAGATCCACAAACCATAGCAAAGGGGATAGAGTTCTCCTATGGAGAGATCCACAAATAAAAGCATTAGGTATTGAGATCTCCTTTGGATAGAGTTCCATAAATATTGTAAGAGGGAATTTATTTCCAAGAGATTTGTTGAGAAAATTTATAAGAAATATTTTCTTTGTAAATGTAACCCACATTGGGTGAACCATGTTAAATTTGTGTCTCTCATGTGTGTGATGATTTGTGCATTGTTTTGATTACTGCTATTGATATTACAAATTGATAACATTGGATAAAATTGTTTGGGAAAAAAATTAAAAGTTGATCTTATACTTGTTAGCATAGTACTTAAGTTTATTACGTTATTTTAGTTTGTTCTCTCCAAGGTAGTTGGGGTGGTTCATAGAACTACATTGTAGTTATTGCAACTATACAAAGTGTATATATTTCCACCATTTCTAAATTTACAATTAACACTCATGCTAATTTTGACAAGGTATCAGAGCCATATTATTCTTTGGCAGTGTGAAAGAATTTTTTTTTCTTCACTCCAAGTTGTTTACCAAACCTGAGTAGGCAAGTCTTTAAAGTGCTACAATTTTATGTTGTGATTTCAAGATGAACAAATTTGTAGAATGGGTGTGTGACATTTGTGTTTAATGTGTAGTAGCATCATTCGAATGGTGGAGATATTTCATCCAACTATAGACCGCATAGATCTGCTACATCAATCCATCAAAGAGAGTGTGATAGAATATTTGTTTTCTTACAAGTTTTGAGAAGATGTCAATCACCATTGTTGTAGTGAGCATAGATATGATATTACCATGAATAGGATATCCTAAAGTTTTAATTGCAAAAATTAAAACTGACATTTAGAGGGGCGGGCTCATGATTGGAGGATCCATCCACGAAGACATATGACATTGATTTTTTTAAATCTTTGTTGCAGTCATGAAATAAAAGGCATCTCATTCCTTAGTAGTTTCATCCACCAGTGTGGATGAGTTGGCTAGGTTCTCTCGTGCTAGGATACTTGCCAAGGAGACGTAGGTTCAAATCACGTTGAGCACGTTCCAAAATTTAAAAAAAATATTGTTTTCCATGTGACTCAAAGGAGAATGCAAAACAAATAGAACATTGTGCCCATTTTTTTTCATCCGCCAGTGTGGCATAGTTGGTCGGACGGGTCGTTGCTTAGTCGCTCGGTGGTGAATGGTGAGGTTTCAAACCCCACGACATTCAAAAACTTTATTTTACACATGGGAGATTAATTAAAGGTATTTTTTATGATACCTTATGTTTTTTTATTGCAAATTTATTTTTGTAATTAAAAAAAAAATTAGATAGTGGCATTTAAAAAAAAAAAAAAACCAAGTTTTTTTTTTTAGGGATAAGGAATTTTTTTTGTTTTCCTTCAACTCACACATTTTTTTGTTGCCACTAAAACCTAAAGCAAGATTATATCACAATTTTTCATCCTTTTTTATTTTGAAATCAAAAGGGAGGAATCAAAAGCATTTTTCACTTGAAAATTTCTAAGACAAGGAGGGAATAAAATTGTGGATTTGAATATCATTTTTGCAAAAATCATTGTAACAAAAATGACATTGTAATAGGTGCATTTTCGGTGGAAATCGACACCTAAGTGTTTAAATTTTTGGGCACTTGTGGTTGTTTTTGCATTTAAATTTCCTATTTTTTTTGCATTTCAATCATAAGGTAAAATATACAAATCAAATAAAAGACACTAAATTTTTTAAACCTATTTGTGCAATTTATTGCACAACAACATTCGATATATACGGTACCTCTGATCCACACATACAGGTGATGTTTTTGTGCTTGGACTCCTATATCCAATGCCTAATATAGCTGCAACAACAACGTCTGAGCTATTTTTTCTATAAATAATCAGGGAGAAATAAGGAAAGCTAATTTTGATATTCACTCCATTTAATACCATAATTCATTCTAATTGTTTGGCTTAATCTCTTCCAACTTATCGTCTTTTTTTGGAAGGGTTTTGAGGTAGGTGTCATCAATTTGATTGAATTCTCTTTTATGTACTATTTGTAAGTATAAAGAAAGGGTGATCATTTGGTGTTATAAGGAACCTTCACAATGGCCACTATTCACAAATATCTGTCAAATTCAAAGTTCCTTAAAGGTTCTAATTTTGCACCATAGAAGACAAAGATGAGAGTTATCCTTCAGTTTGAATATTTATGGGATGTAGTGACTGGCACTACAAAATGTCCTACAACACCAGGGATGGATCAAGAGGCATTTGATAAGAAGGATAGAAGGTGTCTCATGTTTATTTTGCTTGCTAGTACAAATGAGGTACAACATCATATTTGTGATGTAAAAATTGGTAAAGAAGCATGAAATGCTTTGATTACCAGTTATGAAGGGAAGAATCAATCCATAATTCTTAACCTTCAATCTCAACTACATACACTAAGTATGAAATTTGGTGAGATAGTTGAACTGTTCCTATGTAAAGTGGTAGAATTGAAATCCAAATTGAATGCTATGGGAGAGGCATTGGTAGATACCCTCTTGAACTTTGTAATATTGAGAGCTTTTCTAAAATTCTTCAAGGTGTTTATCACATATCTATAAGTGTCTGGTAGACAAGTTACCTTTGTGGAATTGGTCAATTTGCTTCAAACTGAGGAGGTAAATCAGCTTTAGAGATATGAAGTGCTAGATAATGCACTTTACTCCAAACAATGGGGAAGTAATCAAGGTAACTTTTAGAAGGGAGGATATTCATCAAAAGGAAAAGGGAAACAATCTCAATAGAAAGAAAAGAAATATTCCAAAATCTATGATATGGATAACCATGACACCAACATGTGTTGGTTCAAGAATAAATAGCCCAATGACCAAGATCACAAGAAAAATGAGAAGAGGAAATACAAACCACAGAAGAATAATAAGCAACCCAAGAGAAATGTTACTTATGAGGAATCAAACTCAGACTTTGAGAGAGCACGCAAGGTGCTTATGACTCACACATCTTCTCAATATAAGGATGTAGTGTGGTACATTGATTTTAGTTCCAGTAAACACATGACTGGGGATAGACCATGGTTTGAGATATTTGAGGTAAAGGAAGGCAAGCTAGTGATAATTTTTTATGATAAGACCTATCGAGTCCAGGGTGAAGGAGATGTTTTCATCACTCTTATCGATGGCAAATATCATATTGAGAAGGTTTTCTATGTTGTTTGATTTATCAACAATTTTTTATTAGTCCTTCAGATCTTGGATAGAAACATAGATGTTATTTTCAGTGTTGAGGATGGCAAAAAGATAATTTTTATCACTAGAAGGGAAAATCATATAGCAATAGGTTCATACAAGCATGGATTATTTATTTTAGATGGCATTTCTATGACTCATATTGCCATGGTATCAAACACAAAAGAGGCCACTTATTTTTGGCACAAGAGATATGGGCATCTGACTTTAGGATATTTGCTCAAGCTAATAAAATATGAGATGGTGAAAGGCCTTCTAAACCTTTCATCCACATTGCCAATTTTATCAGATTGCTTAGAAAGGAAGCAACATCAGGTACCATTTGAGGTCATCTCTTCATGCACTAAGAAACCTTTTGATTTGATACACATCGATCTGTGCAGTCCTATATCAAATAGATATGGTGGAAAAAGGTATTTTCGGTTGTTTGTTGATGATTACTCATAGAGGGTGTGGGTTTTCTTCCCATAATTAAATTCAAAGGTATTTTTATACTTTCAAAAGTTCAAGAAGCATGTTGAGAAGGAGTTATGATATTCCATAAAGACCCTCTACTTAGATCAAGGGGGAATATACCTCCAAATAATTTTCATCATTTTTGAATGCACATGGGATTAAGAGATAACTGAAAACAACCTATACTCCACAACAAAATGGAGTTGCTGAGAGGAAGAACCATTTGATCATGTAAATGGTTCATTGTATGCTTAAGAGGGCACATCTTGAGAATTAGTATTGGGTATAAGTAGTGGCTACAACATCATATCTCCTGAATAGAGCATCCACAAAATCTCTACAAGGCATGACTCCACAAGAAGCATGGAGCGGTAGGAAACTCTTCATTTCCCATCTTAGGGTTTTTTGTATGTAAGGCATTCATGCACATTCCAAAATAGAAGAAGAATAAGTTAGATGAGAGAACCTTACAATGTATTTTTGTTGATTACAATGAGCATTCATAGGGATATCGGATGATAGATCCTGTGACCAAGAAAACACATACTAGTAAATACATGGTATTTGATGAAGCTTTCATATCATATAACACATCTACAATTGTATACCTAGATGATGAGCCTAAAAAAGAGACTCCACCCCTACAGAACAAGACTCCAAAATGGTATACTAGCACATTGAGAGATTCAAAGTTGACTTCACTTCTAGATATAACTCTAGATCAACCTTGTACTCACAACATGACTCATCAAATGAGAGCAGGGGCATCAACTTCAGAGGTTGATAAGCTTTAACAATAGTTTGATGAATGATATGTAGATGTAGAGGAAGACAGAGAAAAAAAATGGATGATGAAAGGTTTTATATATCTACATTGGATGAGAATAAACCCACAAGAATTCAAGATGCACTTTGTGAGCTACAGTCGAAGGTTGCTATGGATGCTGAACATACATCTCTCATGAAAAATAACACATGGAAGCTAGTTAATCTACCTTAAGTAAAAAATCCCATTGGCTAAAAATGGATGTTCAAAGTGAAGTATAAGGTAGATGGTACTATTGATAAGCATAAGGCCTATCTTGTTGCAAAGGGCTATGCTCAGAAATAAGGTATAGATTATGAAGAGACTTTTACCTTTGTTCCAAAAATGACTACAATTCAAGTACTTTATGCCATGGCAGCTTATTTTGGGTGGAAGTTATATCAGATGGATGTGAAAATTGCTTTCTTGAATGGTGATTTATAAGAAGAAGTGTACATGACCCAACCATAAGGATTTGTGGTTGAGGGCCAAGAATAGAAATTTTTCAAGTTGATCAAATATTTATGTGGGTTAAAATGAGCTCCACGAGCTTGGTACATCAAAATAGGTAATCACCTATTGTAGCATGGATTCAAAATAAGTCCTTCAGATGAAAATATCTATATCAATAACAATGATTTTGATATAGTTATTTTTGTACTCCATGTGGATGATCTGATCATCATTGGTAGTTTCAAGAACATGATTGATGCAATGAAATATGATTTGAAATAATAATTTGAAATGACAGATCTAGGAATTCTTCACTATTGTCTTGGTTTAGAAGTGACTTATAAAAAGAGTCATATCAGAGTAACACAAAAGGAGTATTCCAAAACATTGGTTGAAAAATATCGCATCACTGATTGTAAGTCTAAAGAAATTCCAATGGATCCAAGAATTAAGTTATCATGATATGATAAATATCCATAGGTAGATGGTAATCTCTATCATGAGCTAGTTAGGAGTCTCATATATCTGACAAACACTAAGCCAGATCTTAGTTTTATTGTGGGTTATATTTCATGGTTCATGTAAGAACCTAAGGTGAGTCATTGGAAAGTAGCAAAGAGAGTTCTTCATTATGTCTGTGGTAGTATAGACTATGGCCTGGAGTGTAAGAAGAATGACCATTTCTTCTTACAAGGATACACAAACTCAGATTATTCTGGATCCATTGATGATCAAAAGTCAACTTTTGGATACATTTTCCATATTGGATTTGGACCTATCTCTTAGTATAGTAAGAAGTAGCATGTGGTTGTTTTATTTTCTATAGAGGTAGAATATCATGCAACAAGTGGAGGTCTGTGAGATAATATGGTTAAGTCACATTCTTACAAACATGGTCTTTCAAAGAATATTCCCCATTATTTATTTTGCAACAATCAAGGTGTTTTCAATCTTGTCAAGAATCCAATATTTCATGAGCATACCAAACACATTGACACTCTCTATCATTTCATTTGTGATGAAGTTCCAAAGAATCACATATAACTCCAGTACATTCCCACTGATGAGCAAGCTGTAGAAATTTTCACTAAGGCACTTGCACATGTCAAATTTGAATTGTTTTGCAATGTTCTTTATATTTGCAAAAAATGTAATAAGGGGGGATGTTAGCATAGTACTCAGGTTTACTACATTATTTTATTTTGCACACTCCAAGGTAGTTGGGGTGGTTCGCAGAAATACATGGTAGTTATTGCAACTATACAAAGTGTATATATTTCCACCATTTATGAATTTACAGTTAATGCTGACACTGATTTTGAAAATATTGTTCACCCCCCTCTTAGTATAAGCTTGTTTTCTTCAATTGCTATCAGAGTGGGTTCCTTAAAGGAAGCCTAACATCTTGAAGGAAGATCTGAAAGAACACACATGGCAAGGAAAGGCAAAAGAAAAACCATGAGACCTAAGAAGAAAGAAGAATTTGATCTTGAGACTAAAAAGGAGGAAATAAGAAAATTTTGTGAGATGTGTTGAGCGTGGTAAACTTGGTCACATGGTACTTTATTGTCCACAAAATGGGTATAGTTGCAATAAAGAGGAAAAGAAATTTTATTTTGCTCTCAAATAAATTGTTGCTCTAAGAGGAGAAGTGGAAATAGATTCAATTGATGAATCAAGCAGTGGACAGAAAGCTAATTTTATAAAAGTAAATAAGAAGGAACTAAGAATACTCATATTTTTTATTTGTGGTAACTTTGATCACCCTGTAGAACATTGTTCAAAACTAGGTACAGTAGTAGTGAAGATCTTACAAGAGCTCACATAAATGAGCTACATAGAAATATCATAGGCTATGAGATAAGGATAGAGAAATATCAAACATCCAAAAGAGAGGCAACGTTCAAGGATTCAGAGGAAGAAAGAAAAAACAAATATCTTGGTTGTGGTAACATTGGTCACTATACAACTAATTGTCCACAAGATGAATGTAGTAGCAATAAATATGAACAAGTATACAATGAAAATAAATATAGGCACCATCAAAGCAAGCATGAGAAGAAGGTATTTCAAAGACACAAGAAGAGTTTTTATGTTGAAATAACAAGCAATGCTTCAAGTGACAGTGATGAAGGCCTCTCAGATAGTGAAAAATAGGAAATTTTAATTTCAACAATAGAAGAAAAAGATGATTCTCCTGTTGAAGATCAAGTAGAAGAGTATGAAGATTTTATTGAAGACCAATAATAAGAGAAATATTCAGAAAAAGAACTTGTTAAGTTGAAAATGGAAAACTTGAGTTTTAAGGCTCAAGTAAAATATGATGAAAAAAAAAGGTAAAGCTTCTAAGAGATCTCATTGACTTAAAAATTAAGGTTGAAGAGGCAAATAAAATTGAAGAAGGTATGGTTGAACAGTTAAAGGTAAAATATCTAGAGTGTGAAATATTAGAACATGAAGTAGTTTCTCTAAGGATGGAAGTGAAAGATGCCAATGATAAGCTACATAGGTTTGGGATAAGTTCAAAATATTTGGATAACATTACCAAAGCACAAAGATATTCATTTATCAAAATAGGACTAGGCTATGAAGAAGGACAAAAGGTAGAGAAATGGAATTCAAGCTCAAAATAAAAGGAAGTCTCAAAGGAATCATCAAAAGAAGTGATTTAAAAATAACCTAAAACTTACACTAATGTATTGAGAGGTGATAATATCAAAAAGGGAGCAAACAATGCACAAAAAAGAAAGAGGGATCATCATAGAGAAGGCAAAGAAAGGACTAAGATAATAGAGGTTTCAAAGGAATATTTTTTCAAAGGGCATTGTTTTTCATGTAATCATTTTGGTCACAAGGCTATGCATTGCAGGGTTCATGGAAAAAAGGAGTATGGTTTCACTAAGAGGAACTTCAACTCATTCAAATATGGACATATCTTTCAAGGGTATTGCTACTCTTGTAATTGCTTTGGTCATAAAGCAATCCACTGTAGGTTTCATGATAGAAATAATTATGGATTCACCAAGAGGAACTTCAAGACATTTAAACATTCTAAGAACTACAAAATTAGGTGTTACAAGTGCAATAATATTAGGTATAAGGCCAAGTGGTATAGAACAGAGTTTCAATAACTTCTAGAGTCAAGCAAGAATAGGGAAACTCAATAGGATCAAAAGGGTATGGTTACAAAAATATTGAAAAAGAAGGTTGACAAAGAAAAATAGCATTGTATGCTAGGAGTAGAGATACTCCCACCCCAAAATTAATCACCTCAAGGAGAGGATATGGGGAGGGGTTTGAGCTAAGAGTATTATATTTAGCCCCAAAGGATTCCCTTTGCCATTTATGTCAAAGGGTAAGATATTTGAGCAAGGGGGAGAGCATTCAATCAAGGAGAATAGTTTCTCAAGGGAAGCAGCTTTGGAATCCAGTGGTAGGAAAATAAATTTTTAGAAAGGGTTGCCATCAATGATGAAGGGGGAGATTATTTGAAATTTTGAGTATATTGTTGTTATTGATGTCAAAGTATTGATGTCATAGGTTTATGACATTGGTTTTCATTGATTTCAAAGATATATTGATATGGAAAAAATAAAAGGTTTATAATTTGGTTAAATATACAAGGTAAAGTTCATCCCAATGCAAGGAAATTGATAAAAACAAAAAGGTTATATTATTTATTTTAAATATTATAAGCCAATGGGACAAAGCTATAAGTGTTTGGTTAAAAGGTTGAAGACCCTAGTTTAAATACCACGTATAAATCAAGTGACTAAGGCTTAAAAGGAAATAATATTATAATATTAAGGACAAAAGTTTGAAGCCAAAGGTTTAATAATAAAAATTATTATAATACTTTATATTATAATTTTAAACCCAAGATGGGTTTTGGTGCCAACATTTTCAAAGGTTTTAAATAAAACCTATAAAGTGCCGACACCAAAGAAAAGGGACAAAAATCCGTATTAATATGGATTAATTTATACACTAAGAATATAGTTGGATTTGCAATTTGTATGTGATTTTTATGCGTGCGCAAATCGTGAGAAAAGGAAGGATGAATTTTCATTTTAAAAAAATGAGGTTTCATGGTATAACAAATAAAGTATCATGGGGTTTTATTCCCAAGAAGTAAATTGGTCTATCGGTATATTGGTCAGTGCTAAGGCGTAGGGTAGGCAATAGGTCGTGAGTTCGAACTCAATGATAATGTGTTTTTGCATTTTGTTGACTGAAAGGATTCGATCGAAAGGTTTAAAGGCTATATCATGCATTTATGTTCTTGTGTGTGTGGTTGGCCTAGCTACATTCCAAGTGGCACTAGTGTGTTGGCAGGAAAGATATTTCATGGTCAATTCCCACCCACGGTAGTTGTGGTAAACTAAAATAAATTGTTTTACTAGTGTTAAGGTTGAAATATTAAGGGCCTAAATTTTGCTTGATTTTTATGCGCTATTGGACTTAGGGAGTCATAAGGGAAATAAATATTTTATTTTTTTCCATTGTTTTAGATAGAAATAAAAGGAGATTTATAAGGGAAATAAAAATTTTATTTTTAACATTAAAAGGAAATAAAAGGGAAAATTGTAATTAATTTTTGAAGCATTATTTTATGGGGTCATAAGGTGATTGGTGGTAAATCAATTTTTGGGTGTATTGTTAAAATATTTAAGTGGGAGATAAAAGGTGTATAATGTGATTTTATTGTTTGTAATACTTGCTTTAATATTGAAAGGCTTGGTTCATGATTTGATGTTTTATTTTGAGAAACTAAGAGAGTTATAGAGCATTGGTTTGGAACAAAATTGTGCACACATTTTGAGAAGGTTTTCCAATATATGAAAAGGTGTTGTGCTAATATTTTTGAAGTTGCAAAAGATATTATTTTTGAGATAGGTATTTAAGGGTACATCTTCATCAAGCATTTTGAGGTATGGTGGTTCAACTTTTTATCTAGGTGGTTGTGTTTTGAGAAAGTAATTTTGAGGTGAATTTAAAAGGGTTGATTGGTATGCATTGTTGGAAATATTTGCATTAGGATTTGAGACCTACATGTACATTATTGTTGAAATAAAATGGAAAAAAATGTATTAGGGTTTAATACCTACATGTGCATTATTTTTGAAAGAAAGTGGAAACAATTGTATTAGGGTTTGAGACCTACATGTGCATTATTGTTGAAAGAAAGTGAAAACAATTGTATTAGGGTTTGAGACCTACATGTGCTCTATTGTTGAAAGAAATCTGAAATACTTGTGTTAGGGTTGAGACCAAGTTTTTACATCATTATAAAACATTTTGAGTAGTAATTTGAAACACATTGAAAGTAATTATGAATTTTTTGAGATCAATCTTGTGAAGGAAATTTGAACATGAGTGTTGTGAAGCAAGTTATAAATTGTTTTTATTTGATTTGAAAGGGATTTTGCAAGAGATAGATATTGGATTAGTTGAATGTAATATTTTTGAATGTGAAGAACATATTATATTTTTGATAGTGCATATCATTATCTATATGTTCCAGAGGTTAAACGAATTCTAAATAGAACATGTTTGAATTACCTAGTTGAAGAAAGCATTTATGAAAGAGATATACCCTTTGTTTGCATGCAATATTTGGAAATATTTGAGTAGGTTATATGAGAATATTTGAGGCATATTTGGGAAAGTCTTGTGAGAAGACTTGAAGCAGCGTTTTGGTATATTTGGGCAAGTCTTATGAGAAGACTTGAAGTAGCTTTATGATAGATTTGGGTAAGTCTTGTGAGAAGACTTGGAGAAGCTTTGAGGTAAATTTGAGCAAGTATTGTGAGAATACTTGGAGTAGCTTTGAGGTATATTTGAGCAAGTCTTGTGAGAAGACTTGGAGTAGCTTTGAGGTAGATTTGAGCAAGTCTTGTGAAAACTTGAAATAGCTTTGAGGCAGATTTGAGAAAGTCTTGTGAGAATATTTGGAGAAGCTTTGAGGCATATTTAAGAAAGTCTTGTGAAAAAATGAAATAGATTTGAGGTAGATTTAAGTAGGTCTTGTGAAGACTTGAAAAACATTGAGACAAATTTATGAGCAGAGTTAGAGAATATTTGTGCTAGCTTTGTGACAAGGTTTGGTGCAGATTTGAGATAGAGTTGAGAGAAGGCTTTGGATAGATATCCACAAACTAGAGTAGAGGGGATGAAGTTATCCTATGGAGATACATACACAAACCATAGTAGAGGGGATAGATTTATCCTATGGAGAGAGATCCACAAACTAGAGTAGATGGGATAGAGTTCTCCTATGGAGAGAGATCCACAAACCAAAGAAAAGGGGATAGAGTTCTCCTATAGAGAGAGATACATAAACCATAGTAGAGGGTATACAGTTCTCCTATGGATAGAGATCCACAAACTAGATTAGAGGGGATAGAATTCTCCCATGGAGAGAGATCCACAAACTAGAACAAAGGGGATAGATTTCTCCCATGGAGAGAGATCCACAAATTAAAGCATTCGGGATTGAGATCTCCTTTTGACATAGGTCCATAAACATTATAATAGGGAATTGATTCCAAAGAGATTTTTTGAGAAAATTTAGACAAAATAATTTCTCCATGGATGTAACCCACATTGGGTGAACCACATTAAATTTATGTCTCTCATGTGTGTGATTATTTGTGCATTGTTTTGATTACTGCTATTGATATTACAAATTGATAACATCGGATAATATTGTTTGGGAAAGAAAATTAAAATTTAATCTTATAATGTTCACCCCCCTCTCAATATAATCTTATGTTCTTCATCTTCAACCACAAATAACATATCATTCTTCAATAAATCCCAAAAAAATTGAAATAAAATTGTAGGAAATCCATCAAGTCCAGGTGCCTTATTAGGATGAAAAGAGAAAATTATTTCATGGAGCTCCTCCATAGATATCTTCTTCATCAAAATTTCATTTTGTCCTTGTGTGATAATTGATGGAATATTCTACAAAAAAATATTGTGTGCCTCCTTATCTTTTCTAGTATATGACAAAATATTTTTGAAATAATTAATTGCTTTCTTCATATCTTCTTTGTCCTCAATATTTATTCTATCTAGAGTTAAACTATTTTTAATGTCATGAAAAGAAAAAAATTGTTTTCGATGTAGCATTAAAAAATTATATTATGATCTCCTTGCTTGATCCATTTCTCTCTAGACTTTTGGAACCAATATGAGTCATCCTTTTCAATTCATTATGATAATAAAAAAGTAATTATTTTTCTTTTGCATAAGAATCCTGATCCATTCCATTAATTTCTACTATCTCTTGTAAATTTTTAATCTTGGATTCAATTTATTTATTTTCTTTAAAAATGTTACCAAAATATTTGCCATTCCAAATATTCATTTGCTCCTTTAAATATTTTATCTTTTGAAAAAACTTGTACATACATGATCCTTCAAATTTTTATTCATCCTACTATAACATAACCAGCTAGAAAAATATAAGGCCTTCAAGCCACATAGACTAAAAGTGAAATGGATTTGGATGAGAATTATTAGGTAAATCACAAGTCAAAAGAATGGTTTTGTGATATGATCTTGCTCACAATAACATATCTAATGAGATTGTATACTTTATTTGCAACCATTTATTGGATAAAACGAATATGTCCAGTATTTCTCCCATATGACTTTACCCAGTGCATCTATTATCCCATATATATTGAAAATTTGAAGGACTAACATCCCAAAATTCATTTGAATTGACAAATAAAGAAAAATATTGCATTTATTTAGACCATCCTAGAATAGACCTCTTATTTTCCAAATGAGATAGATCAATGTTAAAATCACCCCCAAGAATCCATAGATCACAATGAATCATCATTGTATTTAAAAAAATATGCTAAGGTCCTCCCAACATATTTCATGAGGAGTAACTATAGTTGGAGCATATACATTTATAACCCCAACTTTGATATTTTTATCTTTTTTATAAAATAATATAGCAACCCAATTATTTTTTGCTTCTAATAATTGCCCATCCCATTTGCATTTATCCCATATTATTGCAATACTACCTAAATATCCTATAGAATAAACCTCTATATAATTACCGATATTCCAAAGATTCATAAAAGCATCCTTACATTCCTCACTACTTAATCTAGTTACTTGTATTAAAATAAACTTTGGACTATAACAACATATTAATTCCTTAATAACTATTTTTTAAAGGGTTTTATTCATATCCATAATATTCATTGATATCATTTTCATCATCAACACTTATAATTTTATTAGTGAGCTTATCCACACTTCTTATTAGTACCTATGATATTTTTATTTGGATTCCTAGATTAAATATCCTTTTGAATTTATTTTTCTTTCTGTTCCTACTTTAATGGTATTCCTCTCTTTTTTCAATTTCCACAAACACTCTCATCTTCATCAATCTCATATATTTTTTCTAATTTTTTATATTTTTCATAATGAGACTTATCTTCTAGATATTTGTGTTGCCCTAAATAATCAAAAGTGCAAGGAATAGCCTCATTAGCATTTTCTTCTTTATGTTTCCCTAAAAATCCTAAAGTTCATAGATGATCCTCCACAGTAATTACTTTCATATGTTGGCCCAGAAACCTTCAATTTTATTGAATATCCTCCACATGATTTTCTTTATTATACTACTCTTGAAACCCTAAAGTGTAATGAATGTACTTTGTACTACTTTCATTTTAATTGTAAGAAGAAGATTTTATGCTAGTTGAGGATGATTTACCTTGATTAAGCTTGACCTACTTCACCTCATTGGCTTTAAATTTTTCCTCCATGTATTCCTTTGATTTAAAATTTTCCTTCCCTTCTTCCTTTGCACCTTTATCTCCTATATTTGAACTTGTGCATTGTACTTCCTCATCCCTCAGTTTTTTTCAATGATTGATTTGAGTGAACTGTAATGGCCTTTACCATATGATGATGTAGAGGGGTTGTTCTTTCCACTTTATTAAAAGTGGAAAATCCTTTATTTGACCTAGATTCTCCTATGATATTATATCCTTGTTTCATATTAAATCTACCCTCATGTCCAAAAATTTTCAACTCGTTCTCCATAATTTTCACTTTACAGTCTCTTTCCATGTGCCTAATTTCATGACATTTGTGATATTGGAATGCAATATTTTCATAATCCACTTGTTGATACCATTGTATTTATTTATATTTAATACTAATGGAATTTGGTAAAGGTTTTGAAATATCCATGGAAACACATATCTGAGTGTATATAGCATACCTTCTCTCCTTAGTATTTGGTATCTCCTAGATGAATTCTCCTAGAGTATTACCAATATTCTTCAAAACCTCCCTATTTATGAGTTAGTAAGGAAGTCCAAAAAGAATAACCATACTAGAATATTTATAATAGTTTTTGTCTCTACAAAAAATTCTCACTCTAAGGTATTAAATATAATGCATCTTTACCCCTAAAGCAAGGACCTCCATCCATTATTTTATCCCTTATTTTTGAACTAGATAAAGTAGTGAGGAAAAATCCTTTTGAAATAAAATTCGAGTAATTTGAATTCAATCCTCACTTTTACTTGATCCAATTTTGAATCTAAAAAAATTATTCTAGTATCCATGCAACTCACATATTAACCCTCTAGTTTTAAGAACCATTATATCAAGATCAATTATCTCATTCTTGATAATTTTTTACAGTGTAGTATCTACTACATAGACAAGGTTTGCCATAGATTTTCTCTTCCTTTTATCATTAACCAGGGCATCCATACTTCCAACTAAGGTATCCTTACTTGCAACTAGGCCATCATTATTTTCAAAAAGGACTATTAAAAATAACTTTCTTGCCATATTACCTAGATTTCCTTCACATGAATCCTTTAAATATTTTCTCCTTGGCACTTGTTCCTTGATTGCACTTTTCTTTCTAATTTTTGCTTCCTACTCATGCTTCCTCCTACTTTTTTTCTTGATACTTTGGTATGTCCTTGGTCCTATTTTAAAATTCTATACATTATTGTAAAGTGTGAATACCAAGTTTAGAATCTATAGTTTTTCTTTTTTTTCTTGTTAATATGATATTTTGAACAAAATCACTTGACCAACTAATAGTAGTTGAATTTTTTTCAAGTTCTCAAGAAATGAAGCCACAATCTATGTAAAAAAATTATCAATTGGGATACTTGAGATAAAATCACCCCTTTAAGAGGAATTTTTGTATCAATAATTGGTGTTATAAAAAACCAATTGACTAGGATCTAACTAGTTAAACCAAAAGACTCAAAAATGATCTAACACTTTAAACACTTTTTGGATAACAAGTTTGGACTAACAAATTATCTAGTGAACATGTTTTTGGTAATTTCATAGTTTGGAATTTTATATTAGATTTTATAGAGAAATAAATAATTTCAAAACTAATATAAATTTTTTATTGAAATATTGGAAGGATTTTGAAAGGGTCCCCAAACAATTTACAAAGCAAAAAAATGAAAAGACCTCATACAGTGAAAAAGAGATAACCTTGCAAAGTAAAAAAGAGAATATCCGAAATAGGGGTAAAGAGAGATTGTCTCTACATAGAAAAAAAAATAAGGAAGCCAATAATAGGAAGCCTCAAAGTCATGAGGAGACAATATTATAAAAATGGACACACGAAGCACAAACATCTAGAAATAAAACAAGTAGAGTGCACTATTTACCATCCCCAAGGGTAGAGGAATCCAATTGGTCTACTTGATCAAAACCTTTGAAGAGAATTTTGAATTATTCTAGAGTCTTGAACTAGTACTTGAGTTCATCCAAAAGGAAAAAAACTATTGTATAAGATAAAGGCAACTCTATTTAGGGATTTCATCAAATTATTGAGCTCCTAGATGTAACCCTTGTTGGTAATGAAGGTAATATAGGTTTCTTGTTGGATGAGTTGGTAGTTTGGAATACCCACTTTGGGAAGTGCCTCTCTAATATGAGGACCGCATAGATTTGTCCTCTCACCTAACTTTTGGATGTTGAGGGGCAGATTCCTCTGAATTCTTAAGATCCTATTTGAGAATGATTGGATATTTTTGCTTATCAGTTTGATACTTGTCACAAGATGCATGGTTATGGGGCTTTGACTTCATGATGGGGAGCAGCTTTAACCTTGGAATGAAATTCCAAGATATTATTAGACTTAAGGGAAGGATACCTTTGGCTAGCTTTGATAAAATTAGGATAAGTCCCATGGTGGCTTGATTCAAGGGCTTGGGGTAATACAGAAGGGCCAACAACACAGAGGACAAAGGCTCGCATGGACTCCATCTAAAAAACAAACCTATAGGTAATAAGGTGGAGACCTTGGTGAACCAAAAATTAAGAAGATCTCTTATTGATTTTAAGGATAGGTCTCTATATATTATAAAAAAATATTTAGGAATTTTTATGCTTTTCTCACCACAAAGGTGGTTAAGGAAAGCTATGTGGAAACTTCTTAGAATGGTATTAGGGCAATCCGCCATGAATTACTAAAGAAAAAGAACCATCATAGTGTCCCATAATTTTTGAAGGGACTTTTTGATAATTCCTTCTTTATATCTACCAAGTTTTTCCCCTTTATCTTTGAAGAAAGTTAATTCACTAACTAGGGAGTGCACTTCGTGTTGGACAATCTCACCATAATTCGAAAGCCCAATAATTTTAACCAAAAAATCAATGGATATGATGAATATGAACTCCTTAATTGAGACTTTACCTTCTTCCCAAGTTCAAACAATATCTTGGGATAATTCTATGTTGTTTCTACTAAATTTTTGAAGAAAATTGAGTCCATGATCTCTAAAGATGTCCTCAACAAGCTCATCCAATTGAAGGATGACTGATTCAAACTTGTATTCATGTTTAGCCATATCCAAAGAAAGGGGTAACATAATGAAGGTAATAGGGGTATGGATATGGCTAAAGTGGGAAAATTTACACACTAGGGAAACAAACTAAGGATATTAGTGTTGAAAGGGAATAGCTTAGAGTGTTTCAAATGGTAGAGACCCAGAGATTAAATAATCGCTCATTATTGAAGGTATTGAAAAGATTCTCAAATTTGGTAATCCAAATGGAAATGTACCTAATAATGATGATGGAATATGGTAATTTTTTATCTCTACCAAATCAAGAAATTCTCATTAGCTCATGCATTCACATTGGAAAAGAAGGATAGGAGAACTTCAAATGTGTCGATCATTGAGAAAATAGAAAGTCACAAAGCACATCCTCACTATTTTCATAGTCTAACAAGAGTAAGAAATTTGGACAAGCCTCAGAGTAAAAAATAGGTGGCATTTGAAAATTTCAAACTCGAGATTGAAAAGAGTGACCAAAAGGTGGTAATAAAAAATAGGGATCCAAAAAATATGATATGGTCATGATTACAAAGAGTAAATATGCTCCAAAAAAATTAATGATGGAATTTAGGGTCCAAGGGAAATAATAGATAGCCACAAGAAAAAGGATAAAAAAAAAGGATTAGAGGCCACCCACTTCGAGTCATAATGAGGCAAATATTTATGCCAATACTGAATATTAGGCTTTTAAAAATAATTTTGGGTGGCCAAATGAAAAGAGGTAAAAACATGAAACCAAATAATTAAAAGAGACCTAACCATGAGAACCAAAATAACCTTTGTAACCCAATAGACCAAAGAAAACAAAGTAAATATAGGTATAGGATTAAAGCAAGGAATGACTTCTAGAACAAGAATGACCAAATAAGGATTAAGGGAATTCATTATGCCATATGAGGATGTTCTCTTCATGCAAACCCATGTTGGCCATGATATCTACTACTTGATTACCCTCCCAATATTGGATAATGAGATTGTTAACATTATGAAGGAATATATTGGACTCTTCAATGAGCTTTTGGACACTCCAAGAGGAGGGTTGAGATTCTTTTAAATAATTTATTATGTTTAAAAAATCACCTTCAATGATGAGATGATCAATGGTGATGTCATGCAACATGGTTAGCCCTTGGAAAAGGGCTTTGGCCTCAACAAAATCATTGATTTTAATTCTAAATAGGAAAGGATAATTCTATCTTGATCATCTCTAAAGATGTTTCTCACTCTATTGAGTCCAAGGTTCCCTTTGGTAGCACCATAAAAATTCATCTTGATCTAACATTTCAAAGGTGGATACCAAATGATTTTAGATCTATCAAAAAGATAAGTTAGAGGAGGAACAAGATGGAATAGGGGGAGGTCAAGATAAATAGCAAGCCTAAGTTATTCTAGAGATTCATGAGGGCTAGATGGAGGAATCATTGAGATAATATATTTAGTAATAGAAAAGAACTAGGATTACACTAATGAGGAGTCTTTTGAAATGTTGTGAAAGGCTCTCCTATTTATTTCTCTCCAAATTTCCTAGATATAATAAAAAAAGTAGGACCATAAGGATTTAATATGATGGCCCCAAAAGGGGCAAGTCTAGTGAAGGAAAAGTTCCATATTAGAACTAGGAAGGACCCAAGTAGTCCCAAAGTTGTTAGAAATGGAATGCAATCTAAGAGAGAAGTGGAAAGTAAGAAATAGATGATTGGTGGATTTAGAATTGGAATAAAAAATATAGCAACTTTTAGGAATGATCAAACCTCTAGAGTGGAGGTTATCAATGGTGATAATTTTATTTTGCATAGATAACCAAGAAAATAAGATGACTTTAGGGACAAGGTGTTTGAGCAAAATGATATTGGCAAGAAACCAACTATAGCTGGAGCTTTTAGTGATGTAGTAGCCCAATTTGACCATGTAGATACCATTCTTACTAGCTTTCCATATTGGAGAATTTTCTGAAGTGGTATTTGGGATAACATAGCTCCTTAGAATATTGGATATATCCTTTGCTACTCTCGATAATCTATCATATAAGTTGGCCTAAGGAATGTTTTTCCAATTTTATCTATTATACCTAATTTTTATGAAATTGTAAAATCTACCTTCAAAGAGATGGTCGATGATGGGCTTTAGGCTTTCCAAATTGAGAATGTTAATGAGGGGAGTGTCCAGAATCTAAGGTTCCTTCCAAAAATCAATGCTTACACCATTACCAAGCTTCCACCTATTTCCTTTTTGTATTAGATGCCTAGACTTTAAAATATAATCCCAAACGATTAACCCTACAAGGGGGTGGGATCATCTAGAAACTTGGAATTTTACCATAAATATTTAGCTTTGATGATATTGATCTAGAAATATTTCTCATTATGTATGAGCCTCCATCCCTATTCGGCTATGAGGGCTAGGTTCATATTCTTGAAATTTCTAAAGCCTATTCCTCGTCTTTTTTGGAATAGATTTGGTCCCAAGCAACCAAAGGAAACCTTCAATGGCCCTCAAATCCAAACCATAAAAATTATATGTGAATTTTCTCAATTTTATGGCAAATGAATGAAGGGACTCTGAATATGGATAGAAAGAAAATTGGAATACTCTGAAGAGAAACTTTAAAAAGAGTGACTTTCCAAAATTGAATTAAGAGAGCACCTTTCCACCCTATAATATTTTTATGTAATCTTTCCAAGAGATTTTCCAAAAATTTCTAGATGCACTTCCAGAGAAGAGAGGAAGACCCAAATAAGTGGAAGGAATATTTGAAATAGATTAGCCAAGGATGTTAACAATTTTTAGTTACCTTCTAAAGTGGGTATTAATGAAAATATTTTTATTTTATGGTAATTCAATTTTTGCCTAACAGTTTCCTCATATATAAGAAGAATGGATTTGATGACTCTGACTTGGGGAACTAATGAAGAAGTGTTCAATATGGTGTTATCAATAAATTTTTGATGCAATATGGGATTAAGGGTGGAGGTATATTTGATTTCAATGATGAATCCTTGATTGCAATTAATTTTAAGAGTTATCCCCAATGCTTTAGCTAGGATGATGAAGAGAAAGAGTGAGAGATGATATCCCTGTATAATTCCTTTATATTTTTTGAAGTAAATGATAATAGAACCATTAAGCAAGATGAAAAAACTAGTAGAGGTGATGCATTCTTTGATAAGTTTAATCTAGTCAAAATGGAAGCTAAAATTAGAAAGAATAGGAGAAGGAAGCTCAACAAATTGTAAGAGAATTGAAGCTCTGGCGATTTGGCATTTTGGCGGGAAACTCTCTGTGCAGGCGACAGGCGATGTTCTTGGACTCCCGAAGCGTAGGATAATCCAGGCCTTCAGGTAGTTTTCTGTGTTGTTCTATTTCTGTGGTTTTGAAGGATCGTGTGCCGCTTCAGGAGGGCCCAATGGGGTCTCCTCCAAGTCCTCTTTCTGGGAGAAAGAGCTCCTATGCTGAAATGCTTAAGGACAATCCTTCGTCATCTAATGGCGAAGCGTAGAGAAACACTTTGAATATGATGCTCAAGAATGCTGGTAAGGGTTTCACGGCACATCGTGTCAATGGTTGCCTTCCACAATCTGCTTCAAGACCTAAGATTGTAATCGAACCAAAGTTGGTAGAAGACACAATTTTATACAAAGCTAATCATGATTTGATTTGCAAATTCATGGGTATACGACCAACCCTGAATTTCTTGCACACTTGGGTCGATAGAACTGGGGAGCCCCATGGTGAGTATTCCCTTTGGTTTATCAAAGCAACGGGTATTTCATCGTTAGCTTCTCTTCCTTAGCTGATAGAAACAGAGCGTTTGAATCAGAGAAGAGAAACCACGGCCCGACAGGGTTATTTGTCCAACCCTGGAGAGTGGGATTCGATCCCCGCATTGAACCCACGGCTGTCCCGATCTGGATTCGGCTGTACGCTCTGCCAATGGAGTTTTGGGGGGAGCCGGTCTTGGAAATGATAGGTAACTCCCTGGGTAGATACCTGGGCATTTCAAGGGATACTATAGAAGGTATCTCTTGTGTCTATGCCAAAATCTGTGTGGAAATGGACATCAGCCAACCTCTACCAGTAGAGGTGGAACTGGAACTGGCAGAGGTATCCTGGATCCAACAGTTAGACTATGAGGCACTGCCTTTCAGATGCAGAGTCTACCATAAACATGGGCACTTGGCCCGGTTTTGTCCAAACCTCTTGAACTCCAAAACGGAAGCCCAGAATGGTATGCCAAATCGCTCCAGAGAGGAAAAGTCTTCTTCTGCTAAAGAAACATCTAATACTCCTCAGGGCAATGAGGGTCAGAAAGATGGCTTTGAACAGGCCAAGCGAAGGAGAAAGCCGAAGAAAAATGGTAAGGAGCAATTTCAATCTAAGCCAACTAACAGATATGAAATCTTTAAGTCATTAGTGGATCAGGAGGATCAGAATATGGAAGGTGTAGATGGGAATATTGAGACCCATAACCTACAAACTCATGTCTCTCCTTCATCTCCTCCTGTTTTAGAACAGGTGTTTGTGCCCTCTGAGGTATTGCCGCCAGAAAATGCAGGGACACTGATAGTGCACTCCCAAGCGCCGCCAGTAATTAATGACGTTAGCATGGGAATTGCAAAAAAAAATAGAGAAAGGCCAGCCCTGGGTATCTCTCAGGTAGAAAAGAGATCCAAAAACTGCAACACTCAAGGAGCGGGCAGAAAGTCAAATAAGGATCTGATTGCAGCTCAAGGGGATAAACTGATCAATGGAGGATCGGTGAGGACTATTGATTCTTACTGCTCTCAAGGTTTTCAATGATCATACAATCTTGGAATGTTAGGGGTTTAAACAGTAGAACCCATCAATCTGCTGTTCAAAGACTCTTAGGAAAATGTAAAACAGACTTTTTGCTTATTCAGGAAACAAAAATGTCTTTAGATATTATGAGTAAAATAGTTAATAGAATCTGGCGCTGGCCATATGGATGTGGCTGCCCAAGGAGCTTCAGGGGGGATTGTCACTCTCTGGAATCCTTTGGACTGGACTACAGTAGAACATATAGCTTGGAGGGGTGTCCTTACATCTCACTTCGTAAATAACTTCACAGCAGAACATGTCTTAATCACTAACTTTTATGGGGCCCAAGACCTTGATGGTCAGAGGCTTCAATGGAAAGTTGTTCATAATATGAGGTCATCTAGAGAATACCTAGACTGGATTATTGCAGGGGATTTTAATGCAAAGTTATCTGCTCGTGACCAGGAAGGTGGCTCCCCAATTTTGGATCCTGGGGACCGGCTTCTGATTGCCCAAGTCCAAGCCTTTCAATTAGTTGATGTTCAAGGCCCTGGATCCTATTTCACTTGGACAAACAAGAGGCAGGAACCACACAGCAGGAAGGTCAAGTTAGATCGGTTTCTGGTCTCTGAGGAAGCTTTTGTAAAATGGAATACTAAGTTTCAGATTTTGGAGGGCCCTGTTTCTGATCATTCTCCCATTTTGCTGGAGGGAGGGACTTTGATAGAACAACATCACAGGCCTTTTAAATTTGAGAATTTTTGGTTGCAAAAGGAGGATCTTCGTCAAAAAATTCCACAATGGTGGGAAGCAGGCCGTCCTCCTTTTGGGACAACAATGTTCAAATTTCATAAACAACTTCACTATGTTAAACTTCAACTGAAACAATGGAGGAAAGAAAATAAGTCAGATTTTCAGCTCCAAAGGGCCCCCTTGATGGCCAGATGGGAGGAGGTTCAGAAACTCTTTAGGGAAGGAACAATTACTGAGCAACTCAAATCTGAAGATGATGCCTTGCGTAAAGCGGTTGAGGCCATTGATAACCAAGAAGAGACATACTGGAAACAGAGGGCAAGAAATACTTGGTTACTAGAAGGGGACAGAAATACCAAATTTTTTCACCGATCAGCTTGTGCTAGGAGACAGCTGAACAATATGGAAGCCCTTAAAGATGAGAATGGTCATACCTTTGATACCCTTCCTGATATGCACCAACACTCAATTGATTACTTTTCTAAACTTTTTACTGAAAGTATGGAACAGGATGCTGAGGCTCAGTTTGAAGTTCTTAATGTCATTCCTGCTATTATCTCTGAAGAAGAAAATCAGGCCCTGCTTAGACCCATTGAGAGAAATGAACTGAGAAATGTGGTCTTTGGTATGAGTACTGGTAAATCTCCTGGCCCAGATGGCTTTCCTATTGAGTTTTTTCAAGCCTTTTGGGATACTTTGGGGGAGGATGTTTTGGCTGTGACAGAGGAATCCATAATCAATAAAAGAATGCTCAGGGCTATTAATCATACCTTCATTTCTTTAATTCCAAAAGGGGAGGAGGGAACTCAGATCTCGGATTTCAGACCTATTGCTTTATGTAACGTGATTTACAAAATAATCACCAAGACAATGGCTGAGCGGCTTAAACCACTTCTCCATAACATCATCTCTCCGGAACAAGGGGGCTTCGTTGAGGGAAGACAAATCTTGGATGGGGTGATTCTTGCCCAGAAGGCTATCCATACTATGCAAAAATCGGGTAATAAAGGAATGTTTATTAAATTGGATATGTCCAAGGCTTATGACCGGG
This sequence comes from Wollemia nobilis, assembly GCA_028583015.1. Lineage (NCBI taxonomy): Eukaryota > Viridiplantae > Streptophyta > Pinopsida > Araucariales > Araucariaceae > Wollemia > Wollemia nobilis. The sequence continues at coordinate 172,045 of JAQPPZ010013334.1, forward strand.
TGGGAGTGGAGCTTCTTGTCAAAAATTATGGCAGCCTTTGGCTTCTCCCAGACCGGATTGATTGGATCATGAGCTGTGTGTCTACACCTTCTTATTCTGTTCTTATCAAGGGTCTTCCCTCGCTCCCTTTCGGAGCCTCTCGTGGCCTTCGTCAAGGAGATCCCTGCTCTCCCTATCTTTTCCTCATTCTGGCTGAAGGATTAGGCAGACTCTTCTTGAGGAGAAGGCAACAAGGCCTGCTAACTGGTGTCAAGGTTGGGGAGGAAACCTTGACCCATTTGCAGTTTGTGGACGATACTGGATTGGTTGGTGTGGCCGGTCTCAGGGAAGCCAGAGGAATCAGAGATACTCTTAATGTTTACCTTAGGGCCTCAAACCAGGTCCTCAATGACAAGAAGTCTAAAGTGGTCTTTTTCAATCTTGACCAAAGGCTACAGGATAGGATTATTGAGATCCTGGGATTCACAAGGACTTCTCTTCCAATAGTTTACCTGGGCGTTCCCTCGCATTTCAAAAAACTAAAATTAGATATCTGGAAGGATCTAATAGAAGGTATCAAAGATAGAATGAATCACTGGTCCCACAAATGGTTAAGCTATGGGGGTAGATTAACCTTCCTGTAGTCAGTTATTCAGGCTATGCCAATCTATAAATTCTCTATCCTGGCTGCCCCTCAATCCATCTGGAAAGAGCTGGACAAAATGGCTAGAAGATTTCTATGGGAAGGTGCAAACGGGGAGAAAAAATGGGCTCTGGTTGGGTGGGATAAAGTTACCCAGCCTAAGGATAAAGGAGGGCTGGGCCTGAGAAGCTCCATGCTTAATAACAGAGCCTTGGCTGGAAAATTGTATTGGAGGTGGATTTCCCAGCCAACCTCCCTATTCAGTCGACTCCTATCCAGCAAATATTTGGGCCCTGTCCACCCTACTGAAGTGGGTCGCTTCCCCTTGGATGGCACTGGTTCCTTAGTGTGGCAGACTCTCAAGCTTGGATCTCAAGTCATAAAAGACCAACTTTTTTGGAAAGTGGGAAGAGGGGATAAGGCTCGTTTCTGGACCGATTCTTGGGACCAGTACCCACCCATCATTGCTATGTTTCCTGAATTACAGCCAATCAAGTCCGCCATAGAAGCCCAGGGATGGATCCTCATTGAAAGCTATTTTAACACCAGCCAATTGGGGGAGTATAAATTTAAAAAGTTTAAGAGGTGGGAGGAGTGGCCAATAACAATCCCTCCAGAGCTGGCACCCATCTTGAACAAAATCTTGTCTGAAAGGTTCCTTACAGGGAGGGATGAGGAGGATGAATTAGCCTAGGGCTATGGGAGCCTTGGGGTCTATTCAGTAAAGGATGGTTATGAGCAGATCCTCCCTGAGCCTCCCCCGCATTCATTTTCGGTCCAGGATTGGAGAAGGATTTGGCATCCCAAGGGCTGGCCGAAAGTGAATTTCTTTGCCTGGCAGCTCATGCACAATGGAGTTCTCACCTTTGACAAGCTCAGAAGTAGAGGAATCATCGGTCCCTCTCAGTGTGCTCTGTGTCATAAACATGAGGAAACTGCTGATCACCTGATGTTCGAGTGCCCTTTTACGCATCAGATATGGAAGCGTTGGTTCTCTCAATATAAATTTCAGGCAAATGGTGAATTAAATCGTGCCAAAATTTGGGAAATATGGAAAAGGGGCAGATTTAAATCTACAGCTCTCCGTATTGGATGGGAGCTCGGCTTTCTCTTCATTTGGTGGCAAGTTTGGCTGGAGAGAAATGCCCGGATCTTTAGAGAAACTTTCTCCTCGACAGACGGCGTCTGGCAGGTCATTTGGAGCAAAGTTACAGAAACTGTGGCCATCAATGCTGATGAGGAGAATCAAGTTGGTCTTGGGCTTTCAGAGGAGGGGGTAGAGGGTCCAGAGAGACAAGATAGAGAATGCTGGAAACCTCCCCCAGCAGGCTGGATCAAGATCAATACGGATGGGGCTGCAAAAGGCAACCCGGGCAGTGCGGGTATTGGTGTTGTCTGTCGGGATCATGTTGGTTCGGTGCTCTACTGGGAACTGCAGGGTTTGGGCAGAGCTACAAACAACGAAGCAGAAGCCATTGCGATCAAGTCCGCTTCTATTTGGGCTGTTAAGCAGGGTCATAGGAGGATAATTATTGAATCTGATTCACAAGTTCTGGTCGGCGCTCTTGACTGCATGCGAAACTTCTCCTCGAAAGCTTGGAGGCTACGGATTTTGATTTCCCAAATCAAGGATTTATGGAGGGAGTTAGATGATGTGATCCCGGTTTATGTGAGACAAAATTTGAACAAGGTGGCTGACTTTCTTGCAAAGATGGGCGCTGAGAAAGAGGTAGGAGTGCAGCTGCACAGTGACATGCCTCTGATTGATGAAGTGATTCGGGTAGGTTTGGAACGATCCCTGCGTCAATGAGTAAAAAAATGGCTAAGGTTGGTTTTTGTCACGATTTCGTGACTTGTTGCGCTGTCGCGACCTCCGCTGGTAAGCTGTCGCGATTTCGCGACTTGGTGAGCCAACACGGCCTTTGGCTGGCAGATGCAGCGATTTCACGACGTTTTTGGCGAAGGGTCGGCAAGGAGGAAAACCGTCGCGATATCGCGACAATTTTTGGGAATTGGAGCACAGTGCATATTCCGTCGCGATTTCGTGACCTTTTTGCTGTTTGGAGGATGCAAGGAAAACCCGTCGCGATATCGCGATAGTTTTGGCGAACTGGCACCATCTAGAAAACTTGTCGCGAAATCGTGACACTTTTGAAAACTGGGTGCAATGTGAAAAACTCGTCGCGATATCGCGATAGTTTTGAGGTTTGGGAGTTGCAAGGAAAACTTGTCGCGATATCGCGACACTTTGGCGAACGGGCACTATCTGGAAAACTTGTCGCGATATCGCGACACTTTTGAAGACCGGGTGCAATGTGAAAAACTCGTCGCGATATCGCGACGCTTTGAGGTTTGGGAGCTAAAAGGAAAACTTGTCGCGATATCGCGACACTTTGGGCAAACTGGCGTCATAAGGAAAACCTGTCGCGATATCGCGACTCTTTTGCCGACTGGATGCAAAATGGAAAATTGGTCGCGATTTCGCGACACTTTTTGTGGTTGGGTGCCGAAAGGAATTCTTGTCGCGATTTCGTGACACTTTTGGCACTTAAGAGGCTTTTGGAAAACCGTCGCGATATCGCGACCCTTCTACGGCTTGGGCACCAAATGGATAATTCGTCGCGATTTCGCGACACTCATGCTGGATGGGCGATTTGGAGAAATCTTGTTGCGATTTCGTGACCTTTCTGGAGTTCGGGAGCTCTTTGGATTTTTGGTCACGATTTCGCGACACCTTTGTTGCTGGAGCGCCGGAGGGAGGTGCCGTCGCGATTTCGTGACTTTTTTGGCGGTCAACTGTCGAGGGCTTTGGTTGTCGCGATTTCGCGACATGTCACGTTTTCATGACTAGGGGCGCCGCGGCGGTCGAGACGGGGCTGACTGTCGTGATTTCGCGACATGTCGCGTTTTCGCGACATGTCGCTTTTTCGCGCCCTGTTGGCTTTTGTGCTCTTTGTTGGTTTGTGCAGACTTTTCTGCTCTGCTCTTGTTGTCTTGGTGTTTGCTCTTGGCTGGGATGTGCTTTCTCCCGTTTGTAACAGCTCTTTGTATTAATACAAGTTTTTCATTTTTTCAAAAAAAAAAAAAAAATAGAAAGAATAGAAAAGAGGAACTTCCAATACACTCTATGTCATAACCCGTCCATTGGAATTCCTATAAAATGTTACTTGATCCAAAGGATCAATTAATTCTCGATTTATTTTTTGAATTTACATGGTGGAATCAGTAGCCACCATGAATATAGATAGGCTATATAGCTTTTATGGCCACCATATTATTCTATATTGTCCACCCTAGAAGCAACCCCACAAATCTTCATGTAGTCTGCCCCTATAACCACCTTGTCACAATCATTTTAAACCTTTTGCATCACTGAAAGCACCAATAAAAAGACAAGCGTTCAGTTTGACGAGGCCCGAGATTTGAACCTTGGACCTCCGCCCCCCTTATGGGGTTTTTTCAAACCAATTGGTCTACACCTTAAACCTTCAACAAAGTTTACAGATGTTTTTATGAGGGGTCATGGTCTCCTCATACTAAGTGGGGTTTAAACCTTGAACCTCTCAAATAGAATCCAAAGCCCTTACCACTTAAAGCTTCTTAATTATTAAATTTTAACATTAACCAACCCCGATTAATGCTGCCAATAATTAATAAAATGGTATAATTAATAAAATTAGGGTATGGTAAAATTTTCTATGAAAATCCCTAATTAAAAACTAACTACATTCTACCAAGTTAATTGGAAGGGTTTTGAATATAATTGGAATTTTGGTAAGGTTTTAAGGAAAATAAAATAAGTCTTTTTTCAAAGGATTAATTTGGGAAAATTATCCTTCACAAATGTGGCTTATTAGAATGAACCTAATTTATTACAATTAGGTGCACCCCAAAATTTATCCAATTTTAAAAATATCCAAGAGGGACAATGTCATAATTCAATAATAAAAATGTGCATATTTGTCTAGTGGATGAACTATTCCACATGTCATATGACCTCTTCCTAATAGTATTAATACAGGCTTTGTGGTTGCACTTGGAAAAAAGGGAAGGCCTAAAATGGGCAAAGTACTCCCACCTTACCCTCTCTTGTATTGTCCCTAATATTTAATTGATAATATGGAATATTACTATTTGGGTTGGTCCCAAGAAGGATCCTTTTAATATTTTATTAATAAACCCACCTACTTTCTCATGGAGAAAGATGATTTGGAAAAAAATATATAAGGGGATACAATCAAGGGAATTAAGGGGGAGGAAATTTTGGGCTTAGGTAGTATGATCTCTACCTTGGTAGATCAGAAACCAAAGATCCTTAAGAAATTACTAGTTATTAATTAAAAAAAGAATACCCGACCATAGTAAGCAACTTAAGGAAGCAATCCTAGAAGGCAATCAAGAAAGAAAGAGCTTTGGAGGGAAGTAATCATGGAAGAGTTAAGGGATTCAAAGGCTAGATGAGTTCAGGTTTGAATTGACTCTTTTATGGTGCTCGTATTCACCTATGTTCTCAGATGCCTTATTCACCTATGCTTTCATGGTTATCTTAGGCTTATGTTGTATTTTTAGAATGGTTACGAAAGGGTCTATACGTCTAGAATGATGTTGATAGGCGTAAATTTGAGTTTAGTACATTTTTTTTTATTGTAAATCAATTACAAACCCTTAATCTATGTATCAATACTAAACCCTTACTGTTAGGGATGATGTGAATTTATACTAAAGTATTTAGGCTCTATCTGAAAGTCATCCCAATTGGACATCATGACTAGAGTTCCTTTCAATATAAGACTACATATTTTAAACCATGCATGTCTCTTTGCAATAGAGAATAATTTCCTTGGATGACTTAATAGTACTAAGACAGGCCTTGGGTAATTGATGAAGACCCCGGGTAATCGAAGACAACCACTTAACTAGTGTAGCATCATCGTCGCCCATCGTCATCACTATCGACAAGAAGTTATATACTCTACGACATGGAAATTATTTTATAACCTATTGAGCCTAAAGAAAAACAAATATGGGAGATGTCTTACATTTCATGTGGTCAAGACAGAAACACCAAAATGAAGTTCAATCCAAAATATCACTTAATCATCTATAATTACAAACTTTGTAGTGGATTTATAAACCTCCTATGATTGGAAGTGATCACAGGTTCAATACTACAAATCACCACCTCAAGGTAATACCTCTCACTGTGGTAGGATCCCATGTTCAGTCCTACAGACCACTGATTCAAAATGAACTCATGGGGAAAGAGTAATGTTTTGGTTAAAAGCACTGGTTCTATGTTATGGTTTGTTCATGTACCAAACAATGATGATTTAGCCTAACCCCAAGTTGAATTAACCCAACCCGATATATGCTATGTAGGAATCCCTTTTGCTACATGGCCTTTGTGAGCAACGGTGGCATGACAACTTCTATGAGCTATGGGAATTTCATTTAATCCCTGAACCCTCCCCATCCTTGTGTTTTTCAACAATGATATTTCATGCTATGCAAGAGCCCTAGTCGAAGTTAAAAATAGGTTGAACCACCATGATCAACCAAAATTTTCATTGAATATAGTTCTCCCCTTGGACCCATAAATAAATCTCTCAGATCATTCTAAATTTTTGAAGAGTGCTAAAGGATTGACATCATCTCAAGGCTATTTAGGGTATGGCCTCTTTGAGGCCTTTGTGAATGCAATGTGCTATCCTGCATAGATACCCTCCTAACATTTGTATAAACTATTTTTCAACCATAATTTATAACCAACCCAATGATTACCCTCTTCATGGCATCGATTATTCTTGAATCTTTGGGATGGATACATTTACCTGCTATCATGACATTCAATGTTACCCAATTGCACCCCTCACTAAGGGTATTATTGTGTATTCCATTTTGGATCCCACACAAAACATGTTGTGGCCTAGGGATGGTATACAAAGGGAACCCTCCCATAGTATCTTGACCACCAAGATGTGGTGGTTGATAGTCTTGCTAGCTATGGTCAACTAGGTAGATGGCTAGAAATAATATTAGTACCACATGTTCATCTTTTATTTTCTCACCCGAAGGGTATTCGCAAGGGAATGCTATATTTTTCTATTTTATGGGTGTGGAAGCTTCACAGTAAATCAATCCACCATTTGCATTGACCACTCTACGGGGACCATTGACGATGCAACCACCAAGGTAAAACCTAAAGCATGCCATGAAAGGATAGATTGGTCGCAGGTGTACTCAATAGGATAATATTGGTGGAACCAATATTTTGGGTTAGACTAATAATTGTGTTAATAAATCATCCATGTCATACCATATATTGTTTCCCCCCTTCAAAACAATTATGCAAGTTTTAAATAAATTTGAAAGGATTAATCCTCTAACTTTGGAGAATATAATGGCATAAGATGGTTTGGGGGAAAGGATGAATACAAGTTAATAATTATCATAAAATTATAAATTATGACATTCAATTTTACAAAAGTTAAGGTAATATTTGTAGAAACCCTAGTATAATCTTACGATTAAGTTTATGAGATCAATCCTGGCAAGATGCGTGACTAAGTTGAAATTTGTCTGATGGATCACAAGGTTAATTTGTAATATTATGAGAAGATATTTCAAGGTTGATTTATAATCTTATGTGATAGATTACAAAGTTGAATTATTATTAAAGTTGTAATATGGTGTGATAGATTACAAGCATGTTTTGTTCTTAAATGTGTAATATTGTGTGATAGATTACAAGGTTGAATTATGATTAAAGGTGTAATCTTATGTGATAGATTACAAGGTGGATTTGTAATATTGTGTGATAGATTACAAGGTTGAATTAGGATTAAAGGTGTAATATTGTGTGATAGATTACCAGGTTGTTTTGTATTTAAGGTGTAATATTGTGTGATAGATTACAAGGTTGTTTGATGTTTAAGAAGTAATATTGTGATAGACTATGAAGTAACCTCATTTGATAGGTTACAATTCAAGAAAAATATAATATTGTTCGATAGATTAAAATTCATAATTGTAGGAACTCTAATATAACCTTGTGAATCAATCATGAAATAAATTAATTACCAAAAAGCAAGAAATCTTGGGATGATCCTGTGGGTGGGTTATGAGAACTTTAAATATGTTTCTAATCAAATGATAATATGGTGGAAAATTTCTAAGTAGTGAAATGAGACTGTGGGAAGATTAGGAGAGAGTATGAGATCTCTCCATATGTATGAAAACTTAGATAATACTATGTCACATTGACTTAAATGGAATAATGGCATATAGGTTGGAGTATGAACGTGGGGTTCATTCTCGAGGGAATTATGGGGTTCAATCTTGGTAACTGGTGAAATTTCTCCTTAATATGTAATTAATTATATTTCATAAACATGTAGACATAAGAATTTATGAGATTCTTATTTATTGTATTGATGGCTTAGAGAAAGGAAATATAGCATTTACTTATTTACATCATGATTTAAACAAGGAACAAGTTGGTTCCTTTAAATTGCATATTTGATTTAGAAAAGGGTCCATGGGATGCCTTTCTATAATTGTAATTGTGACAACTTATCTTTATGAAATGAGAGAAGAAACATATTTTGGAGGCTGGTTTTATTCCCCACGAGGGCTCCCAGGGTATATGTTGTGTAAACTCTATTTTATGGTTTGAAATTATTGTTATGCATGGATGCTTATTTGCTTTCCATTATGATTTTCTAGATTGTGGTTATTAATAATATGGGAAAATAAATATTATTTGATTTCCAATAGGATGATGCCTTTATATTCATATAATATGATCACTAGAATGTTAAATGATGTAACATTTTGTTAATAAGCAATGTTTCATGAATGAGAATGGATTATTATTGATCTTGTAGTTATAATAATTAATACCTTTGTGTTTTCCAATGAATGGATATTTTATTATGATGTATGGATTATACTTTAAATCAAGTAAAAGTTTTGATGTGAATAAAGTAATATTAATGTGTTGTTTTAATAATACATGCATGATATTCCACTATAAATAATGGAACTTACGAAGTAATATTGAGATGACATTCAATTGATTAAGTGACTAAACTTCCTAATAAAAGGAAGAAGTAGATACAGTTAAACCAAGGGATCATACAAATAATAATGGGATGTAAGGTTGGATAGGATTTGATCACTCTTATCATGAGAGTTGACACTGACCATGTCATAATCCTCTCACTTACTTACTACCCTGCATGATGTTGATTCAACATACTTGGTTGTAACTTGGCATGTTATAAATGTACAAAAAAAATTCTATCTCATGTTTGTTTGGTAATGTGGGTTGTTACACTCTATCAAAATATTTGTGCATATCGAGTTTTAAAAATAACCTAAGTTTCCCACTTTTTGTAACAGTGAAACAACTCATGGATAGTGATGATGCCATATATAATGAACCTCCCTTAAATAAAGCTTTCTTGATATTGATCAATAATGAGAGGGATAATTTTCTTAATCTTATTATCCATAGCCTTTGTAAGTATCTTGTAGATCACATTGCAAATATTGATGGGTCTAAAATTAGAAATATATTTAGCATCAATGGATTTGGGTATGAGGGAAAGGAATGTGGAGTTAACATCTTAGGAATATGCTTATCTTTTTGAATTTATTGGATGGAAACAACCATGTCAAGTCCAACATTATTCCAAATCCATTGAAAGAAGAGGTTTGGGGAAAGCATCAAGGCTTGGGGATTTATCACCTTGCATATATAATATTGCACTCTTAACCTCCTCATGATAAAAAGGTTGCAATAGAAAGGAATTGATACTAGGAGTGACCAATAAGGGAATGTTTTTAAGTGAACTATTGGGCACTATGGAATCATAGGGGTTACATGGACCAAGGAGGTTCTCATAGTAGGCAAAAAATTTGTATCCAATCTCTAGAATATCCCCTATTGATGATCCATAAGCCTTAATTTTTTTTTTTTATTACAACTTCAATGCTTGAGAGTGATGGACCGAAAAACTTTGGTATTAGATTCCCATTCTTGAAGCCATATCGCTCAAAATTTCTACTTCCAAAAGATGTATTCATATGAAAGGGTGTTATGGAACTCAAAAATATGATCCTTTTTAGAACATATCAGATCTAGATATGAGTCTCCATTCTAGATAGCTTCTTCAATACCTATCAATAATTATTGAATGTATTTTTCTTGAAGAAAATATTGCCAAAAATTTCTTTATTCCATTGCTTGAGATTGACTTTGATGTATTGAAGTTTTTTGGAAATCTAATAGATGAGCGACCTTGAAAATATTTTGGTCCACTAATCTAAAATAAGAGATTCAAGGTCATAATTTTGGATCCACATAGATTCAAACTTGAAAGGGGTTTTGAAATATGAAGTTGGTTGGAAACATTTAATAAGGAAAGAATTATAATTCGATCTAATTTTGGGAAGAGAGAAGAAGGTGACAGCATCGAAAGGATAGATGGCCTCTTGGAAAAGAACTTTGTCAAGCCTGATCTGAATGAGTTGACTGCCAATCCTTATATTTCTCCATGTGAACTTTGTGCCTCTTCGCTAAATGTCCATAAGTTGGTTGCTATTGAAAAAATTGGTAAAATATTCATAACATTTGGGTGTGACTTCAAACCCTCATTGTTTGTCAGAAGGGAAGAGGGGTGAGTTGAAATCACTTGCTAACATCTAAGTCTCATTTGTGAATATGCTTATCATCTTAGTAAGAGTGTTCCATAAGAAAAATCTTCTTGAGGGGGCGTTTGGGACATAGATATTGGAGAGAACCCATATAAATTTGGAGTCTTTACAATAGAACAATATAATTTAATTTTATCTAAGGTAGATAGGAGTATTACTTCAATATTTAATGGGTCCCATAGGAAAAGGATGCCACCAAAAAAAAAATAGCTAGGCTTCCTAGGAATTTGATGTTCTTCCATATTCCCTTGGAGATTTTTTCCATGTTAGATAGCTTAATTTTGGTTTCTTAGAGGATTATAGAGGGTTTTAAATAATTTCTCATGGACCCGACCAAATACTATTTTGTGATTCCATTAAGGCCTCTCACATTACATGAGAGGGTCTTCATTTATAGTCTTTGGATAAGAATTTCTTCCTCTTACCATGTGTTGAGGGGGTTTTAGTTATAATTTCAATTTTAGAAGAGTGACCTGAGGGAAGGTTCTCCTTCTAGGATAAGCAAAGTGTATCCTAAGTCCCATTAGAAACATATTCTTCAAATTCCTTATACCTAAGATCTTGAATGGAAGGTTGGCCTCTTTTCTTATCACTTTCAACATCAACCAAGATTTTCTTTTGTTTTTTTATCACCAACCAAGGACTAAGGGGAGGCATGTCAAGAAAGGGAGGGATAGGATTGGGTTGGTATAGAAAATCCAAAATGGTTTGATCAACATATGGGACACTGATGTCCTTGGAAGGTATAGGAGGAACATGATTGAGAAAATCTAGGGTTTCTTTGAAAGGAGGGAGATTTAAAATGGAGGACCTAAAAATGGGCGATTCCAATAGGGGAGAACACTATAACAAGGAAGAAGTCTCTTCAACTAAGGGCATGGAATCCAAGGAGAGAATAGTCTCATTCACAATAAGAGAAATTATTAGGATTAAATATAATAGAGCATACTAGAGCTGAGCTGCTATAATTAGAATCAGAGAGAGGTTTTTTTCCTTTGGACTCCAAAGTGTCACCATCAAAACCATTAATTCTTGGGTCTTTCTTCTAAGATTCAACCTTCTGCTAAGTTGAAGATAATTTTTAGGAGCATTTCCTTTTTGGTCTCCTTATCCTTGGGATCAACCAAAGACTTTAAAGAATGACACTAAGTCTTAATATGGCCATGTTTCTTACATTCCAAGAAAAAATATGCACTAGTTCTTGTAGCTACAATCTAAAATAAGGTCAATGGATGTGGTTAACTTTAATTCAAGATTATAAATGATGCACATCTAGTCATAAACCATACAATATTTTGGAATACATGAGCGAAGAAGGACAAAAGATCCACTTAGACAGAGAAAAGTTGTAGTTTCTCTTGAGTGTTTTCACAAAGGAGATAGTTTGTGTCTTTTGAGACAAAGAGGGAGGGTCAAGATTAGGGTCACGAGGAGGGTCCCCACTAATACCTATGATATTCACACCTCCCATAAGAACATCTAGAGAATCATACCCATGATATTAATTGTTGTCGTGCAGTCCCTACTGGAGGTCCTATAAGTTCTAGATTAAAATTATAGATCACCACAGCTCACCATATTGCATCTATTCGATAGGAAATTAGAAAAATAATATAAATAATAAAAATGTATAATTATTATTTTAATATAATGACTTTATATATTTGGTACATTATTTATCTCTTATTATACAATAAATATTTATATCATTGTATTTTTTTAAAGAACAATTTTCCATATTATTCACTTCTAGAAAGATTTCATTCATCTAAAATTGAAACTTCTAAAGTCCTTGGAATAAAATATCCTATCCCAAATAAGGTAACCTTGTTAGTACTAATATTACATAAAGTATTAATGTCATGAGACTCATGTTTCTCATTTTATGTATCATTTTCCTCATCAAGACTATCATTATCATGACAGTAAGGAAACTCTTTCATTTGCTTGTGTTTTTTTCTTTTAAACTTGTGAGCTTTGTGAGTTTTTAATAAGAGAGGGTTAGATCCTCTTTAGGATTGGTGCATAATTAATAAAGTAACTTATTAGAAACTTATTTACAGAAATGATTAATTAAACCTATATTATGTTGATTAGTTTCTAATTCATAGATAAATTCCTTCTAGAAGACCATAGCTATTCATGTGTATAAATTAGCACTTTCTTATTTCCTCCATCAAAGTTATGACACATTATACATTCTTGGGAGAAGAAGTTCTCCATTGGTCAATATTACCATCTACATAATATACTTGATCCTAAAATAAAAACTTAATGAATTGATAGGTTGAATATGATATAGCTCATATTTTACTTATTCATGACCTTCCTAGAATCAGAACCTAGCATTGAAATCAAAGACAATGAAATTAATTTTGATTGTATTAGTACCTGAAGAACACAATATTATACTAAGAGAATAGTATAAGATAAAAAATTTCTCTTTTATTTCCAAAGTAATAACTTGAAATAATATCAATGCAATAATAAATCAATGCACATAATCATCATTCACACAAGAGATAAGGATTTATGTGGAAACACCCTTTTGGGAGAAAACCATGGCAAAATATTTCTTATAATTTTCTTCAATAAATTTTGTAGGCACCAAACCATAGGAGACACCAATTCCCTATACAAGTTCATGGATACCAATCCACATGAGACATAAATCCCTATACAAGTTCATGGACACCAATCCACAGGAGACACCAACCCCCTTGCTCAACGTCATGGACACCAATCCATAGGAGACACAAATCCCATTGATCAAGTTTGTGGACACCAATCACCGTACTCAAGTTCATGGAAACCAATCCATAGGAGAGACTGATCTACTTTCTCAACTTCATGGACACCAATCCATAGGAGAAATCAATCTCCTTGCTCAAGTGTGTGGACACCAATCTTCTTGCTCACAAACACTACTCAAAGCTACTCCAAAACCTACTTATAAACACTTAATATGATACTCCTATCTTAGGTATGTAATTCAATGCAAATAATCAACCACAAGTAACAAAAACTTGAAAAATAATGTCATAAGAAGGAAATAACGAGTGAATGAATATGGAAATCAATAAATTTAGTCTTGCCACTTAAGGAGGGTTGTGTCCTCGCCACTAGGAGGGCATAGTCCATGTAGAATCGTGAATGAAATCAAAATTATAAGAGATGATTTAGAGCAACAAACATTTAGAGTGTTTGACAAATAATTTCTCCTTGTGTAGTATATGAAGAACCTTTACCACATGCGTCAGATGATCCTTTGATATTTTACTATATATGATTATGTCATCAAAAAAGACTAGGACAAATTTACAAAGGAGTGGATGAAACACTTGGTTCATGAGACTTTGGAATGTGTATGGGGCATTGGTGAGACAAAAAGATATGACCAGGAATTCATAGTGACATTCATTAGTACGAAAAGATATTTTAGGGATGTCCTCTCCCCTAAATATAATTTGGTGGAAACCATAATGTAAATCCAATTTTGAAAAAAAAATTGCATCATGTAGTTCATCTAGTAAATCATCAATGACTAGAATAGGGAATTTTTCTTTGATGGTTATTTTTTTAAGAGGATGAAAATAAGGACACATACGCCAAAAATTGTCTTTGTGATGGGCCAAAACTACCAGTGAAGAATAAGGACTAGTGTTGTGACAAATGACTCCATATTCTAAAAATTCTTGGACAATTTTTGTTTTTTGAGGTTGGGGATATCGATAAGGATGGACATTAGGAGGAAGACTTCTTGGGACAAGGTGTATGGCATGGTCATGAGATCTTTTGGGAGGTAGTCATTTGGGTTCTTGGAAGACATCATCATAGGATTTTTTGTACATGGTGGAATCGGTAACCACCACGAATAATGGAAGGCTATCCAGTTTTTTATGGCTGCCATAGTATTCTGTGCTGGCTACCCTTGGAAACCACCACATAGATCTTTGTTTGGTTCTTCCTTATAACCACCATGCCATGATCATTTTAAACCTTTTACGCTACTAAAAGCACCAAGAAGGGGACAAGAGTTCAGTTCGACGAGGCCTGATATTTGAACCTTGGACCTTTGCCCCCCTTATAGGGTTTGGGGGAACCAATTGGTCTACACCTCGAATCTAAGACATCGTCATAGTTAGCCACAATGTTTTGCAGATCTTCTGATTGAATTTCTGGCATATCTTGTGCTTGCCTTTCCATACAATTAATTTGAGCTATGAATTTTTAACTACCTTTCCTTAATATTTTTTCCATGTTGTGAGAACTTACTACCCTTGATGGAGGGGCTATAATTCCTTGTATATGAATGGTCTTTCCCTTTTCTTTCCATTCCACAAAGTGCTACCTTAAATTAAAATTGACTATGTCTAATTGTTCTGACCATTCAACTCCCAAAATAACCTTTGAATTTACTAAATTCATAACAAAGAGAGTGCCATGCTAGGTATAAGTTCCCATTTTTAATAAAATTAAATATGTTCTACCAATACATTGAGCATTTCCTCCATTTGCAACTATAACTTAAAACTTATCTTGATTGGAGGAGTTAATGTGTAAGTTTAATAACATAACAATTTTTATGTTGATAAAATTATGAGTACTACCTGATTCGATTAACATATTTACCTTCTTCTATCGAATGAATCCTGATACCTTGATTGTATGGTGAGATGATAATCCCATAAGAGCATGTACTGAAATTGCCATAGTGTCTTCTTCACGTATTGCTTCATTATGTTCAACTTGTTCTTTGGCTATGGAAGAATCATGTGAATTGATATCTTCTATTGCCTCCTCATATTCTCTGTTATCATATTCTATTTGAAATTTTTTTCTAGGTATACATGCTTGATATTTTATATGGTGATTGTGATATTTGTAGCAGTAATATCTTGATGGTTGATCATTTCTATGGAAAGAGTTATTGTGATATTGATGTCGATTATAGGAATCACGTCATAAAGATGTTCCATATTGCACCTTTTTCTCAACTAATTTGGCAACCTTTATACAGGTATCTAAAGTGAATGGATCCTACAAGTCAACTTCAATTTTAATATTCTCTTTCAACCCTATCGAGTGGTATTTTCACCCAATTGTGAAAATACACTCTTCTTTAGGATTTGGGTTCCAAATACCCTCTTGCAAAGAAGTTAAACAAACAACTTCTCCAAGGTCTCCGCTATATTAGCATTTGCATATGTGTATTAGTAATCTCAAATAAAGATATTCAATTTAAATGCTTTGGAACACCTTAGTGATTGCAAGTAACTGTAAACAAGGGGCAATGTTGGTTTATTTTATCATGAAACTTTAATGATTGTTCGTTGAACCAAAATAAAGCAAATGTGAATCGGCCCAACAATGGAAATTTTTTATTTTCGGATTTTGAAAATTTTTTAAATTTTTATTTTGATGACTGTAAATTAAAATAAAGTTAAAATTTCTAGAAAAATAAAGCGCAAAAAAAATGAAAATAAAATGCAAAAACTAAAAATAAAATGCATTCAGTGTGATGCTATCCTATTTCAACAAAACCAAAGATATGAGGTTTTCATGCATGCAACCTAACCTATTGGACCTACCAAACAAGAACAATCTAGATAAGTTAAGTGCTAGTTCCTAGGTTTTTCAATGAGGTTTTTAGATTTAAACATTCGCATGAAGCAACCAAGATAACTTGCATAAACTCCATCTACAAGCCTAAAATTTGAAAAGGGGAAAAATAGACATTTAATCTTGCATGCAGAAAATGACTCCTCCTTTCTTGTCCATAAGATGTAACTCTTTGAAATTTGTTGTATTAAAAATTTATCAATTTACAATAATAGAATTTTTTGGTTTTCCCAAACCAAAAAAAGTGGAAGAAAAACACTCCAAAGCAGGTCTAGAATGGCCTCTCTCACCTTTAGCTCTGCAACTCTGCTTGCAGCGGTTTCTAACCCCCTCTGCATTCCTTTTTTTTTCTTTTAAATTTTCAGGTGTGACTCTCCATTTCCATTTTTTGGCTCTTCGTTTCATTTCCCAAAGCCTTTCATTTCGCCTTCCCATGCCTCTGCATTGTTTCAACTCTTTGTTTGAAACTGAAGCATTTTTTTTTTCGACTCATGGTTTTCATGTGCCCCGCGGTTGTGCTGATCTATTGCTGACTGTAATCGTTCGCCTAGAACATTAGACCATAAGCCTTGGTGCCACGTGTTCAATTTTGCTACTGTAGACTCTGTTCGCCTTGTCAGCCAACAGTGACGTTCGGTATATCCACTTGATGAGTTCACTTTGTAACGGCCCCTGTAACCACCGTAATGACTTCTGTTCACAGTCGCACTTCTCATTTTAGCCACCGGTCTGCCCCTTTTGAGTCACAAAAAAGCAACATGTCGTGAAATCATGACATTTCTATGTTCGCAGCTTTGTTCTTCTTCTTGCATCATGAAAATGCGACATGTCGTGATATCATGACACTTCCATGTCTTTGTTCGCGATAATGCAACATGTCACGATATCATGACACTTTTTCTTTTTGGTCGTGAGAACGCAACATGTCATGATATCGCGACACTTTTTCTCTTTTGGTCGCGAGAATGCAACATGTCGCGATATCGCGACACTTTTTCCCTTTTGGTCGTGATAATGCAACATGTCGCGATATCGCGACACTTTTTCCCTTTTGGTCATGATAATGCAACATGTCGCGATATCACGACACTTTTTCCCTTTTGGTCGCGAGAATGCAACATGTCGCGATATCGCGACACTTTTTCATTCTTACTCTTTCTCCTTATTTTTTGTCACGAAAATGCAACATGTCGTGATATCGCAACACTTTTTCCTTCATGCTCTATTTTTTTGCTCTTAGCCGCGAAAACGCAACATGTCATGATATCGCGACACTTTTTCCTTCATGCTCTATTTTGTTGTTCTTAGCTGCGAAAACGCAACATGTCGCGATATCGCGACACTTTTTCCTTCATGCTCTATCTTGTTGCTCTTAGCCACGAAAACGACATGTCACGATATCGCGACACTTTTTTCTTCATGTTGTATTTTGTTTTTCCTTTGATCTTTAGCATATGGGCCGCTTCGGTCTTCTTGGAAAACATGCAAAAGGTGGGTCCCCAATTTTGGGGTGCATTGTGGAGCAACCACAAAAAATGGGCTGTAGAAATGCTCGAGAATTTTGGTAAATACGAAAAAAAAATAAACAAGCGTCAGCACATATCCAAAGAATGCCAATAGATCAGAAATACATGAAACATCAGAATCGCTAAGCATCATCTCGGTGTGTGCAGTGCTTCATTCCCTATCATTTGAAACTCGTTCAGCTTTCCATTGTCAGTTTTACCTGAATGCATATGCAAAGTTGTGAATGATTTGTGTAGGATTTATTGTATGACAACTATGCTAAAGATATAACAACCATGCTTTGCAAAGGCTCAAACTTTCAAATACCATGAACAATCATTGAAAAACTATCAAACCCTCTTAGGACCAAATATGTGTATACTGAATTAATTTACTAGATCCCAAAGTTGGTTATATGTCACTACCATCTTGAACCCATGTGTAAGTGTAAGTGTAATCAAAGCTTTGGGGAATAGGATTCCCAACCTAAGCGAGATGGGAATTTAACCCTATCCTTACTACTCTGATCTGGAGTTCATTACTTCATCTTCGAACAAAATTATTAAACCTGTTATGGATGAAACTGTCAAGCTAGCCTATCCGTTTGAGTAGTCAGTGTTCTTGCTTTTACACAAGACATGTTGCCACGCATGAGCATACTCCACTGCTAGTCAGGCGTCTATATCCCCGGTGGATATTAACCCCATAATCCATGATTTGGCTTCATTTTTTATTTCTTGGACCTTGGGGATGACTACCCATCCTTGCAAGGGACATGTAGTACGATCCTTCCAATCCAATATTAATGATGAAATATTTGCCTTGGAATTTCATGTTATAGAAGCTTTGGGGAATTAGATTCTCAACCTAAGCGAGATGAGAATTAGACCCTATCCTTACTACTCCATGAAGGTCAAATCAGAGCTTTGGGGAGTTGGATCCTCAACCTAAGTTTGATGAGGATTTAACCCTATCCTTACTACTCCGATTTTAGGCTTTAAGCTCTATGGGAGTGGAAAAAACCACTATTTTAAGGATTATGTTGTATGATAGGACAGACACGAAATACTCCTTTCGCCTCACCTTTTCTTCCAAGTATGGTTTTGACCATTTTGTTCAAGATTCTCTTTAATATGTGTATAACGTGCTTGGTTCAAGATAGTTCGGGCATCAATTCCCAACTTTAGGATCCTTTTAATATATGTTATGTAATAACCCTAAGAGGATTTGACACCTTTTTAATGATTGTACTTGAAAATTTAATGCAACTGAGCTGAGATGTATATGCAATGTGGAATGTAACATGAGATATGAATGAATGCATTGTTCCTTTTGAAATGCAGATGGAGTATATCTCCTACTTTGCCATAATTTGTAAAACTGACAACTTCGTGCATCACAAGTTCCAAACGATATTCTTTACTGTGTTTGTGTTACTTGTGGAGCTTTTTGCAATACAATTTCGATGTTTCATATTCTCCTAGTCTTAGTCAACATTCATAAGGACATAAGCTGACATCTCGATTTTTTTTTTTTTTTTTTCAAACCAAACCAAACATGTCCAAAGGACCAACACACAAAACTTAAAGCCAAACCCAAAATGCAATCCCAAAAACGAAACTTGACAACACAAACAAAAACCCAAAAACCAAAAGGTACATACAAATGTACAATATAATACAAGATGGTGCCAAGCTTGACCTATCACTTCCCTAGATCCCAAACATGATTAGAACACTTCAACAAACATATAACGTGATACGCAAGCCAAATTTTGTATGAACCCAAAAAAAACAAGATTAGACCGCACCATGCAACAACTTTTAACTTACCTCGCTCACCCCACCAATTAGATTTAGTTCCATTAGTGCTCCCATAGGTGAGCATCGAATTACTCAAATGATGAGACAACAAATGATATTCAATTTTATCTTGTCTATTCTCTAAAACTTCCATTTCAAAACTCAATTCTTGATTTAGAATTAGGCTATCTTTTTCCAATATGCAATTTTGTAAACATGAGCCTATTTCTACAAATTTCAAAGCCAATTCATTATTCATGTTTTTAGGCCAATCAAACTTATGCAACAATTTACAAGTATCTAGGATGTTTACTAAATGAGAATCATTACAAGTTTTTATCCTAGATTCCTTTATTAATTGTTGATGAATTTGATTTAGCAATTTAAGTACATCAACTTCTTTTTCATTCATCAAAGCCATTTTATCAAAGGTGTGATTAGAAATCATACCTTATTTTTCATTCACCTTTAATGACATTTCACCATAAACATCATTCAAATGCAAATTTTCACCAAAATCTTGGATGCTTGAACACAAAAGTTTAGATTCTACCTTTTGCACATTTTTATTTACCAAAACTTGGTGAGAAATCACAATTTCTTCCTTGATTACCTGTTCATCAAACATACCAAGATATGGCACCCAATTGAAAACATGTCCATATTTTTCAACCCTCAAATCTTGTTGGTCAAAATGTAGGTTAAGTAACTCATCTTGATGATCACTTATTTGAGTTGCTTCCTTTTGGCCAGGAAACCTAGCCGCCTCTAAAAATGAAAGGCTAGACTTGGACTTCCTTAAATCCTCCACTATGTCATAAGTTGACTTCTCAGGCTTCAATTTTTTTTGCATGTCCTTAGACGTTTCTCTTCCAGGTGGAGGAGGGGGATTATTATCCACCTTAGTATCAGGAGGAAGGATAGAGTTGTTTGGTGGAGTTGAGGATGTTTTAGGGGTTTTGAACTTACTCCTCAAATGGTATCCATGGTTCCCCTTTCTAAACTCTCTAAAAGCTTGCACTTCATGTTCCAAGATTTCATTCTATTCTTCCTCATTCTCACTTTCTTGACAATATAGAGTTTCCACCACCAAAATTTTGTCATATCCTTGTTGATGTTGGGGTGGACCCTCATTTGGCACAAGTTCCAAATCATCCACTTGAGCTTGGAGACAATGGGTATACCTAGCGATTTCGGGACAATTCCTTTCATTGTGCTCCTTTGTATTATGTAATCTACACCCCTTTTCCCACGCAAAATCAAAAATATTAAGAATGGAACTAGAGTGAATTGTTATTGCAGAAGTATCTATCTGATTAGCAATAGGGGAAGGCACACCCCCATTGTTTGGTTTCGTATTCCAATGTCTCCCTCTATTGTTGAAATTTCGATTTGGGTGAGGGGCATGGGATTCATACTTCTATTTTTGAACCAAATCATTCCTCAATTTGTGAACTATCTTTTTGAGCTCTTCAACCTCTGAATAAATCTCTTTTGGTTGAGCTATGTTATTGCTAGTTCCAGTAGGGTTTGCATAATTGGTGAGATCTTGACTTAACATTTGAGTTGGATTTTGAGCGACTTGATTTGCGTATGGATTCACACTTTGAATCGAAATTGGATTGGGGAAAGGAACTATAGCCTGAGAATTAACCGGACTAGCTCCTTGCATAGTCTATTGACTATTTTGCAAAAATGAAGGAATGGGGGGAATGGATGTGATTGGTTGAATTGGAATGGGTGCGTAAGTGGGTGTTGATGAATATGGTTGTTGATAAGGCAAAGCATTCATGCCTGGAATTTGTGGTGCCATGATATGATTCATCATAGGAGCTTGACCATATGGACCATATTGTCCTACCATAGGCATCTGGGGAAACCCATAACCTTATGGCATCATTTGTTGTTCAATGGTCATAGCTTCATTGTAGTCTAGAGCGAGCATGGTAACTTGAGGATTTCACCTTGCAAACATTGTCGTCATAGGATCCAATGCCCCAAAATATATTTGCAAAGCTACCGTGGGATTAATGGCAAAATGCCGAATTGCTCTATTATAGCACTTCTGAAATCTCTGATTAAAAGTTTGAATTGGCTCACCCTGGCCTCTTTTGCATGTAATGAACTAATTGTAGATGATTGTGGGATCTAATGGTGACCTGAATTGGTTGACAAAAGCATTCTCCATTTGCGTCCATGACGTAATGGAACTAGTAGGTAAGCAAATATACCATTCGTAGGCCACTTGGTCTAGGCTCATGGGGAAGAGTCTACAAGCCACATCTTCATGTTGGACTTGCAATCTTATCAAAACCTCCCTATAGGCCTGAATATGTTCTTCTGCGGTCCTTGGGCCATCCGGTCTATATTTGGGCAAAAATATTTCTATCTTCTTAGGGATCTCATGAATGCCCCTTGCAATATTCAAGGGAATATTATGGGCTCCATACCAAGGAACTGGTGGAGGTTGAGCCATTTGATTCAAAATCGATGAGGATAACCCTACAAGAACCGTGGAAAACTCTCAATACCTCAAAGAAAACCTGCGACACAACGAAAATCCTGCAGTTATAGCCATTAATGAGATTCAAAGAATAACTTCAAAATCAAATCCAAAACACATTATTCCTGTATGAACAATCAAAAAGTGTTAGAATAATGCATAGCATACATGAATTGCTTAACGTAAAGTAAACCAGTTCATGCCCTCCTTCTAGCACCAATCTATTGAGTGCTAGAGGATGCCAAAGCTGCTAATCAAATGGGCCTGAAATATTTAGCAATACAAAACTCTCAAACAATTATAAACATGTAGCATTTAAAATCATGATGAAATAAACCATTTCATGCCCTCCTTCTAGCACCAATATGTTGAGTGGTATTTTCACCCAATTGTGAAAATACACTCTTCATTAGGATTTGGATTCCAAATCCCCTCTTGCAAAGAAGTTAAACAAACAACTTCTCCAAGGTCTCCACTATATTAGCATTTGCATATGTGTATTAGTAATCTAAAATAAAGATATTCAATTTAAATGCTTGGAACACCTTAGTGATTGCAAGTAACGCGTAAACAAGGGGCAATGTTGGTTTATTTCACCATGAAACTTTAATGATTGTTCATTGAACCAAAATAAAGCAAATGTGTGTCGGCCTCCAACAATGGAAATTTGTGAAAATGCGGAAAAAAAAACCCCCCAAAAAAAAAGAATTTTTTTGAAGGGAGACATCGTAGGGATAAGAAAAAAAAAAGAAAAAAAAAAAAAAAAAAAAACGCAAAGAAGAATTATTTTCGGATTTTGAAATTTTTTAAATTTTTATTTTAATGCCTATAAATTAAAATAAAGTTAAAATCTCTTAAACAAAAAATAAAATGCAGAAAAAAAAGTTGAAAGAAAATGCAAAAAACTAAAAATAAAATGCATTCAGTTTGATGCTATCCTATTTCGACAAAACCGAAGATATGAGGTTTTCATGCATGCGACCTAACCTATTGGACCTGCCAAACAAGCACAATCCGGATAAGTTAAGTGTTGGTTCCTAGGGTTTTGAATGAGGTTTTCAGATTTAAACATTCGCATGAAGCAACCAAGATAACTTGCATAAACTCCATCTACAAGCCTAAAATCTGAAAAGGGGAAAAATAGACATTTAATCTTGCATGTAGAAAATGACTCCTCCTTTCTTGTCCATAATATGCAACTCTTTGAAATTTTCTGTATTAAAAATTTATCAATTTACAATAACAGAATTTTTTGGTTTTCCCAAACCAGAAAAAATGGAAGAAAAACACTCCAAAGCAGACCCAGAATGGCCTTCTCGCCTTCAGCTCTATAACTCTACTTGCAGCGGTTTCCAACGCCTTTTGCATT
Organism: Wollemia nobilis; assembly: GCA_028583015.1. NCBI lineage: Eukaryota > Viridiplantae > Streptophyta > Pinopsida > Araucariales > Araucariaceae > Wollemia > Wollemia nobilis. The sequence continues at coordinate 195,189 of JAQPPZ010013334.1, forward strand.
CCATTTTTTTTCTTTTAAAGTTTTAGGTGTGACTCTCTGTTTCCATTTTGTGGCTCTTCGATTCATTTTCCAAAGCCTTTCGTTTTGCCTTCCCATGCCTCTGCTTTGTTTCAGATCTTTGTTTGAAACTGAAGCGTTTTTTTTTTTGACTCTTGGTTTTCATGTGCCCTGCAGTTGTGCTGATTTGTTGCTGAATGTAATCATTTTCCTGGAATGTTACACCATAAACCTTGGTGCCACATGTTTCGTGCTGCTATTGTAGACTTTGTCTACCTTGTTAGCCAACGGTGACGTTCGGTATATCCACTCGATGAGTTCACTCTATAACGGCCCCTATAACCGTCGTACTAACTTCTGTTCATAGTCGCACTTCTCATTTCAGCTACCTACCTACCCATTTTGAGTCGCAAAAAAGCAACATGTCATGAAATTGTGACATTTCTATGTCCATAGCTTTGTTCTTCTTATTGCATCACGAAAATGTGACATGTTGCGATATTGCGACACTTCTATGTCTTTGTCCGTGAGAATGCAACGTGTTGTGATATCATGACACTTCTTTTCATGAGAATGCAACATGTCGCAATATCGTGACATTTTTTCTCTTTTGGTCGCAAGAATGCAACATGTCGCGATATCGTGACACTTTTTCCCTTTTGGTCACGAGAATGCAACATGTCACGATATCGTGACACTTTTTCCCTTTTGGTCACGAGAATGCAACATGTCACGATATCGCGACACTTTTCCCCTTTTGGTCGCGAGAATGCAACATGTCGCGATATCGCGACACTTTTTCATTCTTACTCTTTCTCCTTGCTTTCTGCCATGAAAATGCAACATGTCGTGATATCGTGACACTTTTTCCTTCATGCTCTATTTTGTTGCTCTTAGCCATGAAAACACAACATGTCGTGATATCGCGACACTTTTTCCTTCATGCTCTATCTTGTTGCTCTTAGTCATGAAAACGTGACATGTTGCGATACCATGACACTTTTTCCTTCATGCTCTATCTTGTTGCTCTTAGCCGCAAAAATGCAACATGTCGCGATATCGCAACACTTTTTTCTTCATGTTGTATTTTGTTTTTCCTTTGATCTTTAGCATATGGGCCGCTTCGGTCTTCTTGGAAAACATGCAAAAGGTGGGTCCCCAATTTTGGGGTGCGTTGTGGAGCAGCCACAACAAACCCATTTCAAAAAGTGGATACTACCACATTGGATGGTAAGGTCCTTACGTAAGAAAGCAGACTAGTGAATTCTAAAATATATTCCCTTACTGATCCTATTTGCTTAAGTGACAACAATCAAACCATGTATGAAGATGAAGGTCCCTTATCAAATATATTGAGGAAAAGTGTGCTAAATTCATCCCACAAGATGGGATGCCTATGTTCACATTTTTACCATGCAAACCATAGGTAATATTTAGTACCTAGTTTGGAGGAAGCAAAAGAAACTTGTTTGGATTTAGGAATCTGGTATAAATCTAAAATACCTTCCATTTTAGCTAACCATCCATGTGGATCATTACCCTCAAATTTGGGCATATCAATGCGTGGTAAATTAACACCATTAGGACCTCTTGTTTGTTAATAAACTTCATATATATCTTGATCCTCATTATTCCTCTGTCTATGGAAGTGATTTAGGGTAGGAGGGGTTGTTTGGTTTTGGTTGGTCATTAGTTGTGTCAACATTGATGTCAAATTATTCATACCCTCTAGTAATTGAGTGACACACTTTTGCACATTTTGGTTGTTTGTATTGGGGTTTTCTATTTTCTCATGTGTGAGATTCTCATGGGATGAGGTAGGAGAAGGAATGGGAGCCATGATGTTAAGAATTGGATGATCGAGATCAAAACTATTAATGTGTAAAGGAGAGTTTTATTGTGTACCTTTTTTTTTGGGAGGTCTTCTTGGTGATCTTAGTAGCCCTTCGTCTGAGCTTGATAATCGATCGTTTGGTCCTTTGTTCCATCGTTCACTCATGTACTTGTCAAAAAATTGATTAAAAACTTTATCTTCAATTTTTGCAAACAAATTTGGTTAATTTTGGCAAAAAATTTGTATTTTCCGCTCAACTATCGCTTCATCTATGATGCAGAGTTTTGAATTTGAATCACTCAATGACTACTTTTGAATTTGAATAGTCCAATGGTGATCTTAATTTCAATGGCTATTGTGATATTTGATACCAACAGCTAGAAGAACACGATAGCACACTAACATAGGGAATTCCTTGTAGAACCCTAAAGGTTCTAGCATAATTTTAATAAAAGAAATAATTAAAATAGCATTTAAATTAAAAGAATCACTTTTATAAAGAATCATTGTTTCACTGGTAGGAAGGTCCCTCCAATGCATTCAATAAACAATTATATATTCTTCTTCATGGATGATTTGATATGGATTCCTCTCATATCATATATATAGACTTTTTAAATCATGACCTTTCAATCATGACTTTTCAATCATGACTCTTCAATCATGACTTTTCAATCATGACTTTTCAACCATGACTTTTCAACCATGACTTTTCAACCATGACTTTTCAATAATAATGAAATATATAATTAAAGTAATAAATAATAATTAATAAGTAATGTTAGGATGTGGGATCATAGCATGCCACCCTCCTTAAAAAGAGAATTCTCCTCAAATCTCAAAGTAAGGATATTCGTTGCTTATTTTCCCAATTGAATTTGTGCAAGTTCTTGTACTATCTTAATGTCACTTTTTCGAAGGCAGGGATATCTTGAAGGTTGAAGTGTTAGTGATGGGTTGCCAAGAAAAATAGTAGAATATTACTTAGGAGAATCATGATGATTATGGGAGGGCAACCCTTGGGGTTCTTCAAACACTTTAGAAGGATGCATCAAAAGTGGTGGTAATGCTTCCATATCCTTTTGTTGTTCCCTAGGAGAGCCAATAGTGAATGAGTGTGTAATCACATTTCTATGTTGTTTTCGAATGGTTATATGGAAAGAACTCAAAATTAGGGGGAAATTTGAGTGTAGTTCTTGTAGAGTGTAAGTTTGGCCATAATGGGTCATTTCGGGAATGTCTACCTCATCCTTACCTAATGCATTGATCACTTCTGGCATATCAATTGTATTGCCTTTATCATTGTGATCAGGTGTTTGGGATATTTCTTGCTCATTTTCCTTGTTTTCCACATCTTCCTCCTCTTTCTTATCTTTCATGGCTTCCTCATATTCCTTACCTTCCTCATTGTTTCCATATTTAGTACTATCTTCAAGTGTATCTATCACTGTGTACCTCAATTGCATTTTTGTCATTGGTAAAAATACAAGGAATAGTTACATCTAAAATATATAGTGTAGGTGTAATATATTGATGATTGCGAAAAAAATTCTCATTGCAATGATAACATCGGCATTTTGCTTGTCGTTCTTTCATTTATTTAAAATTGATATGTTTAATTGGTAGGGTTGGCTTAAGTTTGGGGGTTGTGTAAGTGCTTTGTGCCTTTACATTATGCATAGATTTAGGGGCAATGTAAGTGGTTTGATATTTCCCCATAGGTGGTTTCCCTAATTGACATTGTGCGTTGATTTTATCTTCAACTAATTTGGCCAATCCAATAGTCTACATCATGGTACTAGGGTTGAACATTTGTACCTCTAGCTGAATCTCTTCCTTTAATCCACTAATGAAACAATATATTAAAAAAAATTCATCCAAACATGTGTATTGTTTTATGGTATCGTTAAATCAAATTTCTTACTCACACACGAAAGTGTTTTTATGAAGGTCCCAAGTATTTTGATGAAGGTTCTTGATTGAATCCTACATGGTTGGGTCCCACATTGCTCTGATACCAAATGGTAGAACCCTGAAGGTTCTAGCACAATTTTAATAAATAAATAATTAAAATAACATCTAAATTAAAAGAATCACTTTTATAAAGAATCATTGTTTCACTTGTAGGAAGGTCCCTCCAATGTAGTCAATAAAAACATATATATTCTTCTTCATGGATGATTTGATATGGATTCTTCTCATATCATATATATATATATATATATACTTTTTAAATAATTACCTTTCAATCATGGCTTTTCAATCATGACTCTTATATAATGACTTTTTGATCATGACTTTTCAACCATGACTTTTCAATAAAAATGAAATATATAATTAAAGTAATAAATAATAATTAATAAGTAATTTTAGGATGTGGGATCCTAAAAATACCTGATGCAATACTGAGGTTATCGGACGACCAATGGCGATCACCACTAGACATGATGACTATAGCTAGTCAATGAAGATACAGGGGATACGATGACAATGAATCAATGACTAGACTAAGGACACGATGATAATGAATTAGTGACTAGATTGACAACACAATGTTAATTGATATGAGATACGTGAAAAGATGATACTGACATGATATGCACAACAAGACAACACAAACACAAGATGCAGGACAAGATGATACTAACACTACACGAGAGATAATATGACAATGACTTCGAACTAAACATAAGATAATACAACGATACGATAGTGATACAAGGAACTAGACCTAACACAACAACACTTACAAAGCATGGGAGATGATGAAGAGACTTGACCAAGCTAAGAAACGATAGGTGAGCAAGGAAAAATGAAAGGCAAGGAAAATTAGGTAAGATGAAGCAGAAGACAAGACTGAAGACATACACACGAGGAGGAGTAAGGCTATGTAACTGAAGCCACATTTAGTTATATGTAGCTCTTTACTTTTAAACACCCCCAAGTCATCCATATAGTTCATTTCGGATAATAACTAGCAAACAAAAACTAAAAAAAAATATGTACCTTAGTTTTTTCGTTAATAATTTTATTTTCTTGCGATTTGCTTAGTTGGAGATGTTTGATATTGTGTGTTTCTTATGTCCCTATGGGTTTCCTATGATTTCAATAGTGGTTTGAATGTTTGCTATAACTGACCTTCCTAGCAAGGATAACACTCCATTTTTGTTGTACTTTATTTGTGACATAATTCAGTGAATGATTCAACCACTAAATGTTTATTTAATAAGCTCTTCCCATTGTATAAATGGATGTACTCATTGTTTACCGGTGTTGACAGTGATGGAATTTGATATATCTAACATGAGGATACCTATATTCTTAACCTAATAATGTTTTCAAAAAGATAGCTTGGAGGTATGCATCGAATATCCTTATTGAGTTTTAATTATTTTTTGTTGTGAACACTTCTCTCTTCAAGTGAAATATTTTAGTACAGCAAATTGTCGCTCGATTTCATGGTTGTAAGTGATAGTATAACCCCACCTACCATGTTTAAAACATATAAATTGATACCATTTAATATGATATTCTTATCTTAAGGATGCAATGCAATGCAGATAATCAACCACTAGTAATGAATACTTGAACAATAATGTTATAATAAGGAAATAACAAGTGAATGAATATGGAAATCAATATATTAAATCTTGCCACTTAAGGAGGGTTGTGTCCTTGCCACGAGGATGGCATAGTCCATGTGGAATCACAAATGAAATCAATATTATAATAAATGATAAAATCCAAACCTAATTATTCCTATTTATACTCAATAGTGAAAAATTAATGATAATAAACTATAATATCTGATTAGGCTATTAGGGTTGTAACAACACTACTCAAATATACTCCAAAATCTACTCACAAATACTACTCAAATCTACTCCAAAACTTGCTCACAAACACTACTCAAATATACTCCAAAACTTGCTCACAAACACTGCTCAAATTTGCTCCAAAATCTAATCAATAATGGCATCAAGTTCTTCACCTTTCCTTGAGTTTGATTTCTTCAACTAAAAGCAATACAAACATATTCTACCCAAAATTATTTTATCTTCATGAATATATAGAGGATGATATGCACTAGTGTAGAAATCTTCAAATGGCCAATATGTCCTTCACATTCATTAAGTCTCTTGCTTCCACATATCTCACATTTATTTCATTCTAAAGATAGCTCTTAAATTACCATTGGATACCTGACTTAATACTCAAAATAAATAACCTATCCTTTTGTCTTACAAATCCACTAATATATCATCATCATCTTAGATGTAAATTGTTTACCTATATTTTACTTATAAGATCAAAAATTAATCTTTTAACTCCAACCTTATTTAATAAAAAATTGATTTTATATAACACACCTTATCTCTCCAAAATAGAATAAAGAAATTTATAATGAACTCTTAATTTTTCATACTTATCTCATGAATTGTTGTCACGACGTCTTCTTTGATATGGTCAATGATGGATTTCACTATGACACTCTAATACACGGTTCCAAGTGGCCTACCATCACTCTCTCTTTCTCTTGGTCAAAGGAAACCACTACACTTTCACTAATTGCATCTTAAGCTATAGACTCACACCACCTCACTAGTCATTGACATACCTGCCAACTAGCCTCCAACATCATTTGATGAGCTATAAATATGTGTGTGCTAAAAACATTTGCTTTCATGATTCTTCTTCCTCTGGATGTCCTTCTCTATGAAGCAATTATAATAGTTATTCTACTATGCTATTATTCTTCACTGTGATGTATATTTCTTGTCAATCATTATACCCTTTGATGAATTACTTATACCTTCTAATTACACTCTTGCTGCACTAGTATTACGTCTTTGGCTATTGTTATCAATAGAAAGATATCGCTACTTGTTCATTTTTTTCAACCTTTAGACTTACTTCAAATTAGGGCACAAAAATATTATTCAAGACATTCAATTTTCCCCTTAAACAAATGTTGCTACATTTTGATCATTGTAATAAGATACTTAGCTAGTGATCTCTATCACAAGTCATTGCTCTTTATTTTGATGGATATATGACACTCTTAAACTAAAAATCATCAGTCAACCTGCATTTTTTTCAATGAGTGATAATGACTTTTAGGAACCCCTTTTGTTTCTATTTCTTCTACACACATTGCACTGTAATGGCTACTTGATAATGTAGACACCTAAAACATGTCATGTTTAGGGGAGCTACTCATATGGGCACACACATAGACCATGTGACAAACCTTGGGGACCTTCCAAGTGCCAAAAGTGGTTTTCACCACTCATTTGGGTCTTTTTAAGCCCATCCAAGCCTAGCTGCTATGAGCTACAGTGGCCAAACCTTAGCCATTGTAGATGACAATGGTTGAGATCTAAAACATAATTTACCACCAAACCATCTAATTTGGGGCAGAAGTGGGAGTATGAATGTAATAAAACTGAGTGGGATAACTTTAGATTCCTCCTCATAGCCAGTCTACATGAAAGACTGATGTCCAGGTTTAGAAAATAGTTAAACTGGCCTTCAAATACAAAAATAGACAAAATCTTCTCATTCCAACATTCAGTGCACATGAAGAATTTCATCCTAGGTTTTGACACTTAGGGCTTCACACACATTATACGGTGTAAATCTATGAGCACCAAAGGGAGAATCCAGAGACAAAATACAGAGAGAGAGCATTCTTTTAGAAACATTGAGAGCGCTTTCCCTCAGAGAGCATACATAGTGGAGCTCGAACAAATTGGAGAGCTAATATGAGCACCTTTGAGGAGAAAATAAGCACTAGCTGACTAAAAGGTAATCACCCACTTATTATTGAACTTATCAGATACATTTGAATCTCTTTTCAATAGAAAAAGGTAATCTAGAGCTATAACCCCTTAGAGCAAGAGATGTAATTTCATTTAGCAGCCACTGTCTCGAACAGTGGCCCACACCCATAGGTTATGGATTAGGAACTATTTTATTTCTATTCACATTGTTCTAATATCATTTGTTATCATTCATTTGCATTAATTCCATTAGATTTCTTTAAGCTTATTTCTTTCATTATCAGATTTATTGCTAACAACCTCATCCGAGGAGGCAAACTCGAATAGTTAAATGTTCTTTGTTGTTTCTATGCTCATAGGGTTATAGGTTCATCAAATGGTTTTACTACAATCGAAAGCATAAATATCTCTCTAGGAATCGGTCTTGGAGAAGGAGACGTCTATAAGCCCTCATACAGTTTTGTGTACAGAACTGAGAAGCCTTTGAAAGTGCACCACCCCTTTGCAAAGGATTGTATCAAAATGGGTATCCCTCAGAGAGACCAACATGTAACTGGGTTTCAATGTTAATAAAAGGATCTATCTTTGTTATTTGTGTGTTATATGCATTTCATGGTCTTTTATTTCATTTCAGTATAATATTGCAAGTAGAGTAGGATGGTGTGTGCTCCTCGAGGTCGCTACAGATGGCGATCACGATGGGACTTTTGCTTAGTTTTCATTTTTTGCTGCTTTATTAATTCGGGTTTTTATATGCAAGTTCAGCCGCTCAAGTCTGCAGTGGCCAGGATTCAGCCGCTCAAGTCTGCAGTGGCCACAGATCAGTCGCTCCTATCAACAACGACCAGTAATCAGCCACTCTGGTCAGCAGTGACCAAATTCAAAGTGCAACAGAGGGTAGAATTTTTTCCATCTGAGCAGGATTTAAGGTTGGCATATTTTCCTTGCATTATTCTGGTTCTCTGTCTACATTTAATTTCAAAAACAACAAGCATTAACACAATATAATTAGGGATCATAAAAGAAATAAATAGCATGTTGCATTTCATAGTTTTCTTTTAGATTTCTTCTAGGCGCTACTAGGAATAGTGGATATCTGCCTGTAAGGTCTACCCTAGTCTCCAACATACTAGGTTATTGTATTATGGTTTTCTTGCATGAGGCCCAATCAGTGGCCATTTTTGTCATAGAATAGGGGAATGCATAAAGCTCATGTAGGGTAGTGTAAATGCATTTATCTAAAAACAAATATTCTTTTTAGGAATTCTAGAGAAGTAAACATGAATGTTGGTTGATGCATTGTTTTATATTACTAAATCTAAAAATAACCACACACACTTGCATGTATCATTATAAACATTGGAGAGTTGGATTTCATAACCAACCTTCAATTCAGTCTGGTGACATTGGAATTCATCTCCTTCCACCGGCTTACCTCATAGATTTCCTAGAACATAATTAGGAACTCTTTCAGAGTGGTACGAAGATACTTGTGTTCAAACTGTCTCCCACTATTGGAACTATCATTGCTTCAAAGTGGAAGAGCTAGGCGAACCCCCCACTGGGTCTTCAATGGTGTACCCTAGCTTCTTTTGAGAAAATTATGTTTGGCATGGGTATTATTGATTCCCACTATGGATGAGTCTCCTCATTCTAAATCCATAGCAAGAGTGAAAGGAAAAATTGCAATAATACATCAAAACACACCAAACAGTTTAGGGCACACCAAAAATTGGTAATCAAGATAAACATTTGCTTGGTATTACTTGAATACTTCAAATTGTAACACAAAATATAAATAAAAAACACAATGGTCAAAACAAGGAGTAAACCTCTTTGGAACCATGTTGAGGTAGAGTCTAAAACAATTCATACCCTTAGGCAAAGTCATAGTAACATTGAAAAACCTACTCACAAGACCATGGGACATAGTTCCATGAGCTTAAGGGGTGATAACTCAACCCATGGGGTTTCTCCTTTAGAAATCCTAGTTAGGAAAACACATCATAGAAGTAATTCACCTAGTCATCGAGGGATTTTAGGATCTCCCTCATCATGGAGACATAAGGAAACCTCAAGACCTTACACTCGACATATTGAAACTTCTCAAAGATAGGAGGAGGCTTCAAGGGCTTCCTCCCTGCATGGGCATAAGAAATGTGTTAGATTGCACTCTTCACATAGGGATGACAAGACCTCTGTACCTCCATCCTCTCAAAGGGGTGATGGGGCTACCAAGCCTTCATCACCAAAGAGACACACAAGAGTTGCAACACCTCAAACTTCACATGGGATATACAAAATAGGTCTGCTCACTGAAGGGCATGAAACTAGTGCTACATCTAGTCATAGGAACTTAGCAGAGGACATCCTTCACACAAAAGGAAATATTCCAATAGACTATGACCTCATTGGAATAAATGGCACTCCAAGGGATCAGCCCTAGAAAACAAGATAGCTAGATGGGTTGGATTACTACAATTCAAGAAGAACTCCTAGAACCACAACCACAAAAAACTCTATGTCTTGAAGTTCATGAACTGTTACTTCTAAACATGCTACATAACCAGGGGAAACTTCAAAGCAAACCCGCAATACCCATACTAAGTCTGATCATCAAGGTACTTACCAACATACTAAACAAGACACATTGGTTAGCAAGAGCAAGGAAACCATAAAAACTCCTTAAAGGAATCTGTGAGTCAAAACCACTAGAAATGAGCTAGATAAACATTTCTATGATAGCACAGTCTGACCACGTGCGACGGTTAGAAAGGGCATTGAGCAAGGAATGAGAGTTAGTGGAAGCTCTCGAACATGATAAAAAAAGAAAAATTCTCTTGCACCAACATGAGCAACGCTTAAGAGAACAAGCCGAGCTACATGCTCGTAGTAATTCGTAAGCCAATTATTATCAAAGGAATCAATGTGTAGACTCATCTAGAGAAAGGAGCACTAGGCAAGAAGAGAATCCACAACAAAATCAAACTAGTGGGGAAATGGTAAACATGATCAATCAAGATCCATCTCATCTTGAATCCCCTCATAGGAGGGAAGAGAACACAACCTTGCAAGTGGATAGAGGGCTACCCCCATTACCACCTTGAGTGGATTTTTGAGAAGAGGAACTCCTCACCTCAAAGGCATTCTAGGCACTCGTCAAGAATATGAAGGCCTTTGAGAAGCAAGAGACAACTGGAAATAAACCAACATTGACCAAAAGACACAATTGGCGATTATGCCCAACAGTTCCTAGCCTTGCATATCCTAAGCATTTTGAGATTCCTAGGTTAGAAAAATTTAAGGGTGAATAAAATTCACAAGAACACGTCACCAATTTCATCAATGCATGCTTCCAACTTGAAGAAAATGATGCTCTTATGATAAGGACCTTCATTATGACATTTTCAAGAGCTGCCACACAATGGTTCAACCAGCTCCCCAAGCATAACATATCCACTTTTGAAGAGCTAGTGAACGCATTCTTAAAACGTTTCTCTTTTGGTGCTAAAAATAAGGTGAACCTTTTAGACCTGGCAAACCTAAGATATTATGATGATGATCCAGTAATGGAGTATGGGGACAGATGGAGAAAATTCATGGCAAAGTTGTCCTTTTCCATTCCCACCGAAGAGATCATTCAAATGTTCACTAAGAGTTGTTCTAAACACATATTCCTCTTGCTACAACTACAACAATACCCCTCATTTGAAGAAGCCTTGGCACAGGCCAAACTCATTGAGGACATAAAAGTAGATGAGGGAACCATCAAGCTATGGAACAAGGAGTGGAAAAAAATTGGCAAGAATGACAAGAATAAACACAAGCAGGCAAACCCTGCCCCAGTTAATCAAGTAATTTTGGTTGCACCTAAGTATGGGACTACGAACCAACCCCATAATTATCAAGAATAGCACCCACTAGCCAATAATGATTAGAGGAATAGATAGGGGAAAAACAAAGAGCGAAAGCCTCCTCGCTATTACACACCCCTATCAGAATCAATGCAATCCGTCTTCAACCAGTTGAATGAGGTAGGGAAGATCAGGTTCCCTGATGTACCTCTTTTAGATCCTAACCGTCCTATGACAAAAGGATATAGGGAAGATCAGTTCTGTCCTTACCATAGGAGACAAGGTCATGACATTGAAGTTTGCATTGGTTTCAAGAATCAAGTACAAAACATGATTGAGATTGGAGAACTTAAAGTTGAAAACTCATTGGCTCCTGATAACAGAGATATGGACATATACAGAAACTCGCTGCCAAACCATGAGGCCCCTAGAGGGCAACCTATCCAGGTTAATCAGGTCCGAATAGATACACCTACCCATAGATGCGTTGGGATGGTTGAAATTGTTAATGTAGCTACTAGGAGTAGATGCTATGATCAACCTCAGTCTCTTGTGGCTCCCCTTAATATTCCTGCTACACCTAGGCAAAGATAGGAGTAAAATAACCTTCCAAGGCCACCAACTCAACCTGTGGTGACTATTTGGAGCAATCTAGAGAAAAATTTACAAACAACCCCAGCTAAGCTATCTATTTATAAGCTCATACAATAGTACCCAAAGCATATGGAGAATTTGATGAAAATTCTAAGGTCAATTGAGATCCAACCATAAAAGCCTAATGCATTCACTCATTTTTTTGGTCAAATACAACAATGCCAAGAGCCTGTAATCTGATTTTATGATCATGATATTAAGACAATATACACTACCTTACCAGACCCTATGCTACACATTGTTGCATAAATAAATGATTTACCTTTGAAGTGGGTCTTGATCGATACAGGTTCATCAATCAACATCATCATAACAACAACAATGAGACATCTTAAGATCCCCAAATCCAATATCATTCTTGGAGCGTACACTTTGAGAGATTTCAATGATTCTTTATGCACTACTATGGGAATGATAGTCCTACCCATTAAGGTGGGGCATAAGACCATCCCTATTATGTATCATATTTTTGAGGGAGCCATGTAATACAAAATCCTCCTAGGGTGGCCTTGGATAAGAGATATGAAGTGTGTGCCCTCAATTTTACATCAATATGTCAAGTATGCATGATTACAAGGTCTATATGGTTGTGGCTGATGAAGATCCATTCAAATATTTCCATCAGGTGGATCTACCAAGATATTTTGAGATTCCCTCCATCCACATATATGTAAGGCCTTCACCTCCAACCATGCAACTAAATAACAAAGACAAAGGGGTATAGATAGACCCATCCACATTGACACCTCCTCTGGCACCCAAAACAACTAATGCTTCTAAGATACCTTCAACGTCAAAATATAAATACAATAAGAAGCTAAAGGTGCACTTATTCGAGGAATAAAAACTTGAGTAACTGCCAACTATAGCCATTGCAGAGATTCCTACTCCCATGGAAGAGGAAGGGATGATGACTACCATCCCGCTTCGCCTACATCTTCTGTAGGATCATCCACATCACAGAAAACTATACACTTGGCAAGTACAGGGATAGGAGAGTACCTTGTGCAAAATATAACATTCACACCCATCATAGAGTCTGCACAAGACATGGAATGGCCGAAAACCCTAAATTCACCAGTGGGAATAGTGGTTCTGCTTGGAATCCCGCCTAACCAGACCAACTTCATCTATGCTGGTCTAGACTGCACCCATAATACTTATGATGACAAAGAGGATAGTGATGAACTATTCACAGTTAATATTAGTTACCTATATAATCTTGAGTTTGCTTTGAACTACTTTGAATGTTGCCATTGGTATGGTTATAGTCTAGGTATATATGATCAGGGGTGCAGATGACCTTATGAGGCACAATACCAGTTTCCTGTTGATAGGTTTGGTTTAGGCTACCACATCAAAGGTTAGGATGATTCTCTTATAGCATCCTTGGACAGATTGAGCTTAGGGTTAGGAGAAGACATTGATTTTATCCCTTATCACCCACCAAGTACAAGATAATTACTCAATAGACAAGTGGCCACGGTGAACATACCACAACCTGAATTTTATCATTAAAATGATGCCATCCCAACATGATACAAATCATGGGATGAATAGAGAGAAGAAAATGAATATGTTTCATATGATGAAGAGGAACAAACAAACTTATCACATCATGGAACTTGCTATTTATGAAGACTTACCTGGTCCATCCACGATGAGATTGGATACACATCAGATGAAAGTGACTATGAGTCATAGGACTCAATCGAAAGAGCCTACCTAGGGCAAAGCCAGTGGCCCCATAGCTTGGGATAAGAAAGTAATGCAAATGGTATCTTCATAAGTGATGAATAATATGAATATGAGACAGAGATGGCCTATCTGGGGCTAATACACATGCCCCTTGTCCTAGGACCACATACCAATGCTAATGGTTTTTGGATAAGCGATGATGATTTTGAAGATAAAACTGAGATGGCTTACCTTGGACCTCGTCACTTATGACAATTCAACAAGCTAGTAGAAAGAGAAGTATAACTTCATGCCATAGACCCTGAGTTGCGGTTTTTGGGAAGACCAATTGACTTAGATGCCATATACCATGTAGTCAATCCCCCTCCACCTATATTTAGGGAGCTCTTAGAGCCCAATGATCCTATTATCTACCTAGATCTTGGGCTATATTTGGAGATTCCTCTTCCTCCAGAGCCCCATTGTGAGCATGGAGAGGAAACATGAGACAAGATTTCACCCATGTGGTCCTGGAGTTTTCATTCCATCCATCAATAAAATCTCCATTGATTTAACCACTCCACTTCAAAACCAAATAGATCTTACTAAACCATTGTATCTTGAAAAAGATGTCATTGATTGGGATCACACTAATTCACCCATAGATCCTGAGGATATTTTCCCTAACGAAGAGATGTTACAACCATTTCATTTTGCATTAGGTTGTGCTTATGATGTATTCCATACTAGTTTGGGTCATAAGTCAGTGGATCACATAAATCTTGCTGATGAAATTCATTTGATACCCATGCCTCACCAGCTTGGGGATGGGTCACATATGGCTATAGAGTCAAATTTAGAGGTGGACATCAGTGATGATCCTACTCAACCAAAGAAAGTTAAGTTCAGAGAAATTCTATCTCCAGAATAACAAGCCATCATAATTCCTCTCCTCAAGGAGAGGCCAAACTTTTTTTCTTGGAATTACAAAGATATGTCTGGGCTTAATCTAAAGTTAGATATCCACAACCTTTCACTGGATCCCATGAAGAAGCCAGTCACACAAAATCTAAGGAAAATTCACAAATTATAATTTTTATGGTGAAGAACAAGTTGCAAAAATTATTGGATGTGATTTTCATAGTTACTATTGATTATCCTGAATGGGTCTCGAACATGGTTCCCGTAGGAAAGCCAGACGGAAGAGTCCATATTTACATAGAATTCAAAGACTTAAATAGGGCAACCCCAAAGGATTCATTCTCATTTCCAAACATAGATGCTCTTTTTGATTCCACTATAGGCCATGAGATGCTCTCCCTAATGGATGGGTTTTCTGGATACAATCAAATCTGGATCAAACCTGAAGATCAACATAAGACCGCTTTCATTACTTCATGGGGGACATTCAATTATAAGGTAATGATATTTTTCCTAAAGAATTATGGTGCCACATATCAGTGGGCTATGACATACATCATCCATGACTATATGCATAAAATTTTGGAAGAATACATTTATGACTTACTGGCCAAATCCTTATTGCGACAAGAGCATGCTAAGGTCCTAAGAAAAGTCATTGATCGCCTCATTGAGTATAATGTCAAATTGAATCCTAAGAAGTGTGTATTTGATGTAACTTCTGGTAAACTCTTGGGGTTCATCATTTCTAATAGAGGCATCAAAGTTGATCCTACAAAGGTAAAGGCTGTACTGGAAATGGCCGCCCCTACCAACATTAAGGAATTAAGAAGCTTGTAAGGCAAAGTATCATCCATTAAATGGTTCATTGTGCAATTATCAAACAAATGTCATCCCATGAACTAGTTACTATGCAAAGGAGTCCCTTTTCATTGGTATAATAATGTCAACGGGCCTTTGCAGATATCAAGGAATATCTGGCAACATCGCTAGTGTTGGCTCCATGATGCAGGAGCATCCAGTGGTAGCAGAACAATCTTGCAACAAAAAGAAATAAAACAATGAAAAAATTCTAAGTGTGGAAAGTGTCATGAAATTGCGACAATTTTTGTGTCATGAAATCATGACACATTTTGGAAACAGAATCCAAGTGTGGAAAGTGTCGGGAAATCATGACAAGTTTTGTGTCACAAAATCACGACACATTTTGGAAATAGAAGCCAAGTGTGGAAAGTGTCACGAAATCGTGACAAGTTTCGTGTCATGAAATCATGACACATTTTGGCAACAGAAGCTAAGTTGGCAAAGTGTCACAAAATCGTGACAATATTTATGTCACAAAATTGCGACACGTTTTGGCAACAGAAGCTAAGTCAGCAAAGTGTCACAAAATCACAAGTTTTGTGTCGCGAAATTGTGACACATTTTGGCAACGAAAGCTAAGTCTACAAAGTGTCACAAAATCATGACAAGTTTTATGTCACAAAATCGTGACACATTTTGGCAACGAAAGCTAAGTAAGAACAATGTCACGAAATTGCAACCTATTTTGTGTCGCGAAATCATGACACATTTTGCAACAAAGACCAAGTGTGAACAAGTGTCGTGAAATCGTGACATGTTTCGAAGCGAAGACTAAGTGTCGCGATATCGTGACATCTTGGCAAGGAAGGACGAAAGATGAAAAAGTGTCACGATATCACGACATACAAAATGTCACGATATCATGACGTGTTTTTAACAAAGACAAGAGAAAAGGAAAGTTTCACGATATCGCGACATAAAAAGTGTCGCGCTATCGTGATAGGTTTTAAACAAAATCCGAGGCAAAGGAAAGTGTCGTGATATCGCGACATATTGGCAAAGAAGGAAAAAAGCCGAAAAAGTGTCACGATATCACGACATGTTAACAAAGGAAAAAAGGGTCGTGATATCGTGTCATGTTACTTTTTCGTGAACCGTTATAGAACGACAATATGATAGTTACCAGAAGTCAGTGCAACAGTTACCAGAAGTCGTTATAGTAGTTCTAGGGGATCTTTGCAGTGGTTACAGGGATAGTTACGAATGACAGTTATAGCAAGAATCTATCGTTATAAAAGGAGGTTGCTCGAAGGATTTAGGCAGGTTGGAAAGATGAAGACTACAAATTTATTTTCTTTCTATACTTTGTAAAATCTTTCCATGTTCTCTGAATAAAATTGAGTTTTCTCTTGTTGTTAAAATTGGCTCCCCATCAAGTGGTATCAGAGCAAGAAGATTCTGAGCATGTAAGTAGAGCACCAAACGTAAGGCAGCTTGCACCAGGGTCTGTGGTTAAGGGTTGCAAGAAGAAAGTGAAGAAGAATGCCACCATGAAGAAACCGTGGTGCTGGAAGAAACGTGGTTCCTGAAGGCGACTTTAGAGTGTTTCAGAGGCAAGTACAGGCCCTACAAGAGGAATTATGAAGAGGAGTAGAGCCAAGAGGAGAAGACCATAGTGATGATGAAGCTTGAGGGGTTGATGACCCGTCAGAAGAAGAAGAAGCGATGAGTTCTACGAAAGCTCGATTATTTAGAGCCATATCTCAAATTGGGAAGAGGCCAAAGTTAGACATCTCCACATATTCTAGGAATATCAATCCAGAAGAGTTGATTGACTAGATCAATGATATGGAGGAGTATTTTGAATATGAGGAGGTTGTCGATCCAAATCAGATCAAGTTTGCAAGAACAAAGTTGAAAGGCCATGCTGGCATATGGTGGAAAGGAGTGCAGCTAGAATGAAATCGAAGAGGAAAGGAGAAGATCACCAGATGGGATTGAATGGTCGAAAAGCTAAAGCGGTAGTTTATTTTGATAGATTACGAATTGAATCTGTTGTGAAAAATGTAGAGTTTAAGATAGTCAAGAAAAACTGTCAAAGAGTATATCGAGGAGTTCTACAAAATTTTGATCAAAACCGGCCATACAGAGGCGAACAAGGAGAGAGTAGCCCGTTACATCAATGGGTTGAGAACCAGAGTGCAAGAAGAGTTGAGTTTGGTTCGAATGAGCACCATTGAATATGCTTACTAGTTTGCTCTGAAGGTTGAAGAGAAGCTGAACTGAAGATTTAACAGCAAACAGAGAGGAAGAGGTCATGGTGGAAGAACTGGTGGAAGAACCAGTGGAGGAAAATATGATGAGCAGAAGAAGACTGGTGAAACAAGTAACCAGGAGCAGAAAGAAGAGAATACCTACCACCCCCGTAATTAGAACAATGATTACCAAAGGGGAAGAGGTAGAGGTGGGCATGGATATGGAAGAGGAAGATTTTGTGGAACTTTTTTCCAATATGTGGAAGAGGGACATCGGGAATACGAGTGTCCCCAACACCAAGAGGCAATGAATAGGATACCTGAAGCAAATGCTCGAGCTACGATCATTGATGATGGTGTTGAATTTGAGCACTCTAAAGAAGCATAGAGAGGATAAGTGATGGTCACAAGGAGAACCTTGTTGAACGAAGAGAAGGAACCAGACCAGAGAAAGAGCCTGTTTCGCACAAGGTGCAAATGTTCAGGTAAGGTCTGTAATATTATTATATACAATGGTAGTATTGATAACTTGGCCTCTGAAGACATGGTGACTAAGTTACAGCTAGAAAGGAGGTAGCACCCGCATCCATATCGGATTGCATGGTTGCAAAAGGATCATAGGGCATTGGTCAGTGAACAATGCTTGGTCAAGTTTCAAATTGGAAGATACCGGGATGAGGTCCTGTGTGATATTTTGCCAATGGATGCTTGCCATTTGTTTCTGGGAAGACCATGGTAGTTTGACAGACGTGCAGCACATGATGGGCATGCAAATACTTATTCCCTGAAAAAATATGGAGTGCGCCACAAATTGAAGCCATTGAAGGAGGTTGAGGAAAAGGTATGAAATAATGCTAGAATTTGTTTAGTAGATGGTAGAGAATTTTTGGATAGCCTGAAGAGGGATTCAATGTGTTATGCATTAATTCTTATAGTCAAGAAGGAAGAAAATACGGCTATTCTAGTAGAAGATGAATGTCTATTAGAAGAGTTTCCTGATATAATATCAGATAATGTGCCTGAGGGTTTGCCGCCATTAAGGAAGATTAGTCATCAAATTGACTTTATGCTAGGAGCTAGCTTACCCAATAAGGCAGCCCATAGAATGTCTCCTGTAGAGAATGAAGAGTTGAACCGACAGGTTCATGAGTTGTTGAGGAAGGGATTGATTCGAGCAAGTTTGAGTCCCTGTGCAATACCTGTCGTACTCACACCAAAGAAGAATGGCAAATTGAGAATGTGTACTGATTCCAGAGCCATAAACAAAATTACCATTAAGTATTGATTCCCATTACCTCGAATGGACGATATAATGGATTGTTTGAGTGGAACTAAATACTTCACTACGATTGATTTAAAGAGTGGATATCATCAGATATGCATCTGAGAGGGTGACGAGTGGAAGATAGCCTTCAAAACCAAAGAGGGTTTGTATGAGTGGTTGGTTATGCCATTTGGGTTAACTAATGCACCTAGTACATTCATGAGGCTGATGAATGAGGTTTTGCAAGATTTCATTGGGAAGTTCGTTATTGTTTATCTGGATGATATTCTAATATTTAGTAAAACATTGGATGAACATTTGATGCATGTTCGAATAGTTTTTGAAAAGCTGCGAGAGGAGCAATTGCTAATTAATTTGCAAAAGTGTAGTTTTGTGCAGAAGGAGTTGGTGTACCAGGGATTTGTCATCTCATAGGAGGGTCTAAAAATGGATCCAAAGAAGGTAAAGGCTATCATTGAGTGGCCTACTCCAAGGAACATAATCGAGATAAGATCATTTCATGGTCTTGCAAGTTTCTATAGAACGTTTATTAGAGACTTTAGCAGTATTTGTGCACCCCTGACAGAAACCATGAGAGGGGATAAGAAGGAGTTTAAGTGGACTGCCAAGGCAGGTACCAGTATGGAGATATTGAAAAAGAAAGTAACAGAATGACCCATTTTAGTACTTCCAAATTTTAATAAAGTGTTTCAGGTTGATTGTGATGCTAGTGGTAGTGCTATTGGAGCTGTGTTGAGCCAAGAAGGTAAACCTGTTGCATACTTTAGTGAGAAATTAAATGATGCTAGAAAGAAATACTTTGTTTATGATCAAGAATTCTATGCTATAATTTAGGCTCTTAAGAAATGGAGACATTATTTTCTAGCCAAAGAGTTTGTTTTATATACTGACCATCAAGATTTGCAGTATATAAATAGTCAAGGTAAACTTAACCAGAGACATTTTAAGTGGGTTGAATTCCTACAGAGTTATACCTTTGTCCTGAATCATAGAAGTGGCAAATCTAATAGAGTTGCAGATGCCTTGAGTAGAAGGCATAATTTGTTGATAAAAATGAGAGTGGAAGTTGTTGGGTTTGACAAACTCAAGATTTTATATCCAGAGGATCCAAATTTCGTAGAGGCATGGAAGGCATGTTTGTCTCCTACTACTGTGGATCAAACTAAGTGGTTGGATTTTATGATCCAAGATGGAATGTTATTTAGGAAGAACCAATTGTGCATTCCTTGAAGTTCCATGTAGGAAAATCTGATCAAGGAGAAGCATAGCGGAGGACTAGCAAGACATTTTGGTTGAGATAATACCATTGCCATGGTTAGTACAAATTACCATTGGCCATAGTTGCAGCCAGATGTGATGAAATTTGTGCAGGGTTATAGGGTGTGCTAGATGGCGAAATGAGTGATCCAGAATACAGGAATGTATCAGCCATTACTTGTACCAGAGAGACCATGGGAGGACATCAGTATGGATTTTTTTCTTGGTCTTCCAAGGACACAATGTGGAAGTGACATCATTTTTTTTGTAGTTGATAGGTTTTCAAAGATCGCTCATTTTATTCCATGTCAAAAGACAAGTGATGTTGTTCATGTTGCAGGATTGTTTTTCAAGGAGGTAGTACGCCTTCATGGCCTACCCCAAAGCATAGTCTCTGATAGAGATACAAAATTTGTGGGCTATTTATGGAGGACTCTATGGAAGAAGCTAAAAATAGAGTTGAAGTTCAGTTTTGCATACCACCCACAGACTGATGGACAAACAAAGGTGGTAAATAGAAGTTTGGGTAATCTTCTACGATGTCTGGTTGGAGATAAACCCAAGGGATGGGATTTGATTTTACCACAGGCAGAGTTTGCTTACAATAATTTTGGAAATCATAGTACTGGTAAATCCCCATTCCAGATAGTGTATGGGAACAGCCCGAGAAATGCTTCTGAGTTGAGGCCGATGGATAAAGGCGAAAAGCACAGTGCTAAGGCAGAAGACTTTGTAGCGCACATTAAGAATTTGCATGAATAGGTACACCAACATATCAGTAAAATGAATGCTCAGTACAAATCCAGAATAGATCAGAAGTGACGTTTCAAGGAATTCTAGGTAGGATATGAAGTCATAGTTCACTTGCACAAGGAACGATTTCCTATAAAAACCTATAATAACCTGAAGATGAAGAGGTTTGGACCATGCCGAATCATAGGTAAACGAGATTCAAGAAATGCCTATGAAGTAGATCTACCAAGTGAGCTAAATATATCGCCTATTTTTAATATTTCAGACTTGGTCGAATATCATGAAGGAAGTAGCAGCGAGACACCAAGTACAAATTTGTGGAGAATTCCAACATCTACTCTAGCCAAAGAGGAAATCGAAGACATACTCGACACTCATGAAGGCAAAAGTACCTGAAATAGACAATATTCAAAGTATTTGGTCAAGTGGAAAGGTCAAACTGTCAAAGATGCAACTTGGTTGTCTAGAACAGAGGTTGACCGCCTGGGTCTTCCTCTCACAGTATAAAAGTGAAGATCACTTCTAAAATCTACCCCGGGTGTCTGATGTAGGAGCATCCAGTGGTAGCAAAACAATATTTCAACAAAAAGAAATAAAATAATGAAAAAATTCTAAGTGTGGAAAGTGTCGCGAAATCGTGACAAGTTTTGTGTCGTAAAATCGTGACACATTTTGGAAACAGAAGCCAAGTGTGGAAAGTGTTGCGAAATTGTGACAAGTTTTGTGTCGTGAAATCGTGACACATTTTGGAAACAAAATCCAAGTGCGGAAAGTATCATGAAATTGTGACACATTTTGGCAATAGAAGCTAAGTCGATAGAGTGTCACGAAATCGTGACACATTTTGGCAACATAAGCTAAGTCGACAAAGTGTCATGAAATCGCGACACAAAACTTGTCGCAATTTCGTGACACTTTGTCTACTTAGCTTATGTTTCCAAAATGTGTCACGATTTCACGACACAAAACTTGTCACTATTTCACGACACTTTCCACACTTGGCTTCTGTTTCCAAAATGTGTCACGATTTCACGACACAAAACTTGTCGTGATTTTGTGACACTTTCCACACTTGGCTTCTTTTTCCAAAATGTGTCATGATTTCATGACACAAAACTTGTCGCGATTTCATGACACTTTCCACACTTAGCATTTTTTCATTGTTTTATTTCTTTTTGTTGCAATATTGTTCTGCTACCACTGGATGCTCCTGCATCAGACACCCGAGGTAGATTTTAGAAATGATCTTCACTTTTGTACTGTGAGAGAAAGACCCAGGTGGTCAAACTCTTTTTTGGATAACCAAGTTGCATCTTCGACAGGTCGGCCTTTCCACTTGACCAAATACTCTACGTCCCATTTTTTCTATACATATCGGCTACTAATTTCACTTTGGACACCATGCTTGCCCAAAAGAATGAATAAAACAAAGAGCAAGTTGTATATTATATTAGTCACACTTTGGTGAGTTATAAGCTAGGATATGCGTATGTAGAAAAGTTGTGTTTGGCAGTGGTCTTTGCAACCAAAAAGTTGTGACACTATATGTTGAGCCATACAACCTACGTGATATCAAAAAAAATCATTTGCAGTACATGATGAACAAGACTTATCATAATACACGTACTACAAATTAGATCATGCTATTGATAGAATTTGACCTAGATTTCATAAGCCAAAATTCCATCAAGGGGCAAGTCATAGTTGATAAATTAGCAGAGGCACCTTTAGAATATAGCAAGCCGATCACCATAGAGTTTATTGATGATGTAGTCTTTGCATTATCAGATCCACTTGAACCTGAAGAGCCTGAGAAGGCAAGATAAATGGAATTGTTCTTAGATGGTTTTAAATACGAGCAAGGTGGTAGAGTAGGGGTTGTTTTTATTACATCGAAGGGTGCTCCATTGTCCTTATCATTCAATCTAGACTTCCCTTGCACAAATAATAACATTGAATATGAGGCCTTGATCCTGGGACTTCAAA
Organism: Wollemia nobilis; assembly: GCA_028583015.1. Classification (NCBI taxonomy): domain Eukaryota; kingdom Viridiplantae; phylum Streptophyta; class Pinopsida; order Araucariales; family Araucariaceae; genus Wollemia; species Wollemia nobilis. The sequence goes on from JAQPPZ010013334.1 coordinate 218,249, forward strand.
AAACCATTGCAATGGGCATTAAGAGACTGAACATATTTGGGGACTCATTGCTCATAGTCAATCAAGTCAAAGGTTTGTTCCAATATCGATGCCCAATCTTGAAATCATACAAGGATCTTATTGAAACCTATCTAGCCTGCCTGGAATGGTATGACATCGAGGTAATCCCTCATACATCAAATAAGTTTGTAGACACCATGGCATATTTGGGATCCTTAATCCCTCATAATCCATCTACATATTTCACAACCATTCATGTGAAAGTGCTTTCATACTCAGCGATGCAGTGTGAGGCTTTTGATAATCGAGAGTCAGTCAATATCAAACCAAATGAGTATTGGTCCTTCAGAGCTAGATATTTCTTGCAAATGACACCTTGTGGATATTTTATTTCTCAAAGACCTATGGAGTGTGGTACGACCATTCACCACAAGGTTTTTTCTCAATATGTTTTCACACATTACGAACCTTGAGAGGAACAAGTCATCCTATCTGTATAAATTATGGCTTATCATGATTGGCTATCTCAGTTGTAGGATTTCTTAAAGCTTGGAATGGTACTGCAAGGCCTATAATAGGTTTAAATATGAACATTTAAGTAGAAGGCAACCTGTTACATCTTATTGGGAGAGGTAATTTATAAATGAGGTTATGATGGGATGCTCCTTCATTGTCTTGAGCCTCAAGAAGCTTCTTGGGCAATTTCATAGGATCATTACAGCATGTGTGGAGGACATTTTAGTGGCATGGCTATCGTTAAGAACATCTTGAGAATGGGCTATTATTGGCCCACAATGGAAAAATATTGTTGTGAGTATGTCAAGAAGTGCATCAAATGCCCATATCATGCAAACCTCACACATTTGCATCACAAGCCTTGCAACCCCTCCAGGAAGCATGGCCATTTTATCAATGGGGACTAGACCTAATCGGGAAGATCTCACCCTTGTATTCAGATCGACACACATTCATCATAATGACCATTGAGTATTTCACCAAATGGCTCGAAGAAATTCCCTTGACATCGATAACTGGACCAAGGATTATGGAGTTTATACTCCACAATGTCATAAGTCATTTTAGGATCCCTTCAAAAATCATATCAGATAATGGGACATCCTTAAAGAACATAAATATGTGGGCTTTAATGAACAAATACCATATTAATCATAGTTTTTCAATTCCTTATTACTCACAGAAAAATGGGCAAGTAGAAGCCTCAAACAAAACAATAGTGTCCATCTTAAGGAAGACAGTGAAACACAGTCATAAGGACTAACATTTGCAATTGCCTCTTGCACTTTGGGCATACAGGACTAGTGTATGGATGCCCACTGGGGCAACTCTATTTTCACTTGTATATGGCACTGAGGCCATCATGCCCTGGAGTTAGAAAATTTGACCCTACACATAGCATTAAGGGACTTCATAGATGATGACATCGCCTAGCAAGGCCGCCTTGATCAGTTAATGATTCTTGATAAATGTTGAATCAATGCGTTAGAGCATCTTCATGTTTATTAGGATCACCTTGCACAGGCTTACAATAGAAAGGTCCATTTAAGGGAGTTCAAAATTGGGGATCTTGTGCTCAAAGAAAATGAGTAGAACTTGAATCTGCTGCCTCACATACGAGACAAATTTGTGGCCAATTGAATAGATCCATACATAATTTCAGAGAAGGTTGGAGTTGGATCATATCGCATCACATCATTGGAGGGTGTTGAAGAGCCTGAACCTCTCAATATCATCCATTTTAAGGTATTTTCCACATAAAATACAAAAATATTTAAATATGTCATAAAATACAAAAATGTTCAAATAAATCAAAAAAGACAAAAATAATGTAAAACGTCAAAAATACAAACAAATCATAAAAACATAAAAATCCAAAATCATTCAAAAATGCTCCAAGGATATCATTAAACCACTTGGTCAAAATTCAATTCAAAAATGCTCCAAGGGTATCATCAAACTACTTGGTCAAAATTCAATTAAAAAATGCTCCAAGGTTATCATCAAACCGCTTGGTCAAAATTTAATTCAAAATGCTCCAAGGGTATCATCAAACTACTTGATCAAAATCCAATTCAAAATGCTCCAAGGGTATCATCAAACCACTTGGTCAAAAGTAAATTCAAAATGCTTCAAGGGTATCATCAAACTGCTTGGTCAAAATTCAATCTAAAATGCTCCAAGGGTATCATCAAACCGCTTAGTCAAAAGTCAATTAAAAAATACTCCAAGGGTAGCATCAAACCGCTTGGTCAAAATTCAATTCAAAATGCTCCAATGGTATCATCAAACCGCTTGGTCAAAATTCAATTCAAAATGCGCTAAGGGTATCATCAAACCGCTTGGTCAAAAGTCAATTCAAAAATGTTGCAAGGGTATCATCAAACCGCTTGGTCAAAATTCAATTCAAAATGCTCCAAGGGTATCATCAAACCACTTGGTCAAAAGTTAATTCAAAATACTCCAAGGGTATCACCCAAACCGCTTGGTCAAAATCAAAATCAAAGAAAAAAAAAATGCCCCAAGGGTACATCCAAACCGCTTGGTCAAAAGTCAATCAAAAAATCCTCCAAGGATACATTCACACCCCTTGGTCAAAATTCCAATAAAAAAAAATTCTCCAAGGGTATATCCACACCGCTTGGTCAAAAAAAAAAAATAGCTCCAAAGGCACACTAAGCCCTTTGGTCAAAATATAATCAAAAATCCAAAAACAATACAAAAATAAATAATACAAAAAAAAACATTTGCATCTGCATCCACTTAGTTGCATTTCACAAAGCTCATTTCTATTACATTTGCATATTCTAAGATCACATTCTTACAAGCGATGCCATAGTTTGTATCACAATCACAAACATTCAAGTCCATCTTCACCCTTTCATCCATGTGTGTAACTATGTTTTCCACCACAACTGTTTCGAAGTTGCTATGAGGAAATAAGCTAAGATTTTCTGGTCATTCAACCATACCTAGTGGTCTTATCAACTTTGAATAAAGCCATCTTGATTAGTAGAATGTAAGTTCTAGTTAAATCCTTGGATATTCAGGTTCCCATCACTAATTGACACACTAAAATTCTAGTTGGTACAAAGGAAAGATAAAAACTATAAAATTGGTCTAGGTTACCTTAAGCGAAAAGGGTCTTCCTTGCTTATCCCCTTGTGCGATCAGTTCAAATATGTTGAGTATTGGAAAAAGAAAAAGTCCCATCCTACCTAGTTAATTCCCCTTTTGCTTCTATGAAAACAAGCAAAATCCCTATTCAAGGAAAAATCAAAAGAGTGATTAACATCACTACATAAATTCCACTTTTGCTTCTATCAAAACAAGCAAAATACCAACTCAAGAAAAATTCAAAGATAGTGATTATCATCACTACATAAATCCCTTTTGCTTCCATCAAAACAAGCAAAATAATCACCTTCACATAAGTCCCTTTCTCAAAAGAAAAATAAATAAAAAATAAACAGTGATTTTCATCACTAAGTATGAAAAATAAACAATGATTTTCATCACTAAGTATGAGCAAGTATCCCTAGATAAAATGGAACTTGAATCCCTAGAATTATCAACATCACCGAACCCTAAGCATGATGATATGTCTATTACAATAGCACCTATTATTTATATAGACCAATATTTGCATGTGGATGAGATAGCTTTGGGTAACCCTAATACTGCCTAGTGGTATAGTCCTACTAAGTCTAGCATAAGGATCAGATGAACACTTGAGAATCCCTGATATTAGCAATGGGCTAAAAGAATCTCGTCTGAAATCAAAGGGAATGCTTGGGTTCTATCTAAATATATTAATTTGCACACACAAAGATAATGAATATCTAGGGCCATGATAAAAGCTTTGCTTTCAAAAGTCATGCATGGTCAGTACGCAGTTATTGAGAGGGTAACTAGTGTTTGAATCTCAGGAAAAGACTCAAAACATATTACATAGCAACAAATCATTTCATATCATAAATCATTACATACACATCAAATCATTTCGTAAATAATCACATACATATCACATCATTTCATCTCACATTTTAAGGTGTGAATAATTAATTTTTATTATTTACACTCATGATTGTTATACTTTCTGTGGTGTCGCCAATTAGATTGTTAAACTCATATCATATGCATACCTTATGTTTTAAATAGTTAAAGCATATAGGTTCATTCACATTAATTAAAACACATCACATAGATCATTGCATACATTACACATTACATTTACCATTTACCATCATACAAGTTAAATGTGTATAGCTAAAAGCAAAATTATACATGCATTTAACAATCACAATACATCCATAAATACATAATTTCACCCATTTACATACAAAGTTGCATCATTGCATTCACATACATCACATCACAAATCAATCATCAAATCATATAAGCATCTACATAAGCATCCATCCAAACATCAGTATCATAAATATCATCTCTCATATAACACATACATCAACACACCATAATGCCATCATCGCATAACATAAATAAAACAAAAACAAAAACAATGAAACGATACACATAATGAGCCATAATCCAAGGATATCATATAAATATGTGTTTCAAGAATCCATAAGTCTACAAAAATTCCCATAGGCTACAGTCATCTAGGTCAAGTTGACCTAAAAAATAAAACCAAGTAGCATCCTCAGTCAAATATAGGTCCTTTGCCCCTGGCACCACCACCTCTTGTAGATGTATCTCGAGTGAAGTGATGAGATCATGCTGGTATCTCTATTCGAGTTTGAGTCCTCTGGCTGTGATGGGAGGGAGACTGCCCTGAGGTAAAGTGTGCACTGACCTGTGACCCACCTGCACCTAGTGCCTCTTTAGGAACAAGACCATACCTCCTAAGTTGCATCTGGAGAGAGGATATATGGGAGACATGAGCAGAGATCTGATCCTCATGCTGATCTAGCAATCCCTATAGACATAGAATCTCTATCCCTGAGTCTATCCCTATAGCACCCTAGGATGTGGAAGGATGAACAACAAACTACACCTGAGCAACACCACCCCAAATAGTAGCCTACAAGGCCTAAATCTGTGCTATGAGATGCTCTATAGTGGTATCCTACTACTGGACCTGGATCTTGGTCAACTGAAGCTCAGTCTTGACATCATGCAGTTGTGCTCAGGGAGAATCTCTCTCCTCGAGAGCTAGCTCCTCCTCCTCCTCCTTAGGAACATCCTACTCCTCCACTACCACCTGCTCTGTGGGCTAGACTAATACCTTGGTCCTGGCATAGACTCTGCGCCCTGTTGGATCATCATCAGTGTCCCTGCCATCATCATCATGGCCTACAATTTCCATGCCACATATGATCTCCCCACCACTGTGCAAATGCCTCTGTAACTCCCCTAGTGAATCCTAGATCAATTTTTGGGATATCTGCATCATCAGTCAGCTTCATAATATATGGTGGTGGGAGATATCTCTCTGCTCTGATATGCCTATACAAGAATGGAACAAGTGGCACATCCTACTATAATCCATACTGATGAAGAACATAGGAGTAGAAGAAATACTCCCTAATACCAACCTTGCGGCCAGTGAGCCATCGATCACGTTGCATCCTAGTAGTAAACTTATATAGATCATTCCAAGCTAGGCACTTGTGATATGGGTGCCATATGATATCTCCTGCCTGTAGCCCAGTGAAGGTAGCAATGTAATGGGGAAGCTCCCCTACAAAGAGGTGGCTCTTGCACTCCTCACACTCTCGATCCCACTTGGAACTATAGCACTAAATCCTATCATCGATAGCTATGATATTGGCAGGAAGCCCCTTTGGGTGATCTACCTTGATGTGCTCCCATCCCTAGATCTGTAGGAGCAAACTACAAGCAATGCTAAGATGACCCCATCGATGAATATGATACAACTCATCATAGCATTGGGCCAACAAAGACCTGGCCCACGCATAGATGATGGGCTCCATACTATCCATTAGATCCTAAACCATAGAGAGGAGGTTCCAATGGAACCTCAGGCCTAAGAAATCCAGAATTAGAATTTTGTTGATAACCATTAGCAACACTACATGCCTCTCCATGAAGACATGCTCTCTATACCATAAGATCATGGATACACCTCCAGACTTGGTGTTCTTGAAGGCATCTACAGCATGCCCTCTGAACACCCAAAAAAAAACCACCTCATGGTAATTAGTGGCTGAGGAAATGATGGTCACTCCATCAATAGGGATGCGAAATATCCTATACACATCCTCCAGCGTGATAGTCATCTCATAAGTGGTAAGGTGGAAGGTGTTAGTCATGGGATACCATCGATGCACCAGGACCATGAGGTAAGCCTGATCTGACATGATCATGGGTAGCCTAGTGATAAACTGGAGCCCACAAGCTTTGAGCCAATCCTAGTTCATAGTAGTCAAGAGGGGTAGAAGATCATTCATGAGCTTTAGATCCTGAGCTTGAGTAGTGAGAATCTAAAGAACAAAAATTCAAAGTATAACTATAGTGCATCTAAGGCATAAATCACAATAAATCATGAAAAATGGTGCAAATAATGAGAGGCTAGTCTAATTCTAAGTAGAAAGAACAATGAATGCACCTAATCACATAGAAAAAATCAATAAAACATCCCAAAATATCATAAAAATAAAAAAATTTGGCTAAGTATTTTAGTCGTTATCAGCTATAGCGGCCAAAAATTGGTCGTTGAAGTTGACAGCGGCTAGGCCCCAACGATCAATTTTTAGTGACCGTTGGGATTCAAATAATCCACTATCATCGACAGTGGCCAAGCCACCAGGCAGGATGGTCGTTCTGAGTGACAATGACTGATGGGTAACACAGCAAACCTGAGTGCCCTAGGCCAGGAAATACAAAAAAAATGCAAAACTTAAAAAATGGGGACAAACCCACCATAGCAAATCCTAAAATAAGCCTATCTACAAGTTTGGTTCGTTGTCGATGAGTTTAATGAGGGTCATTTATTGATTACTTAGTGAGGTTCAATTTTACCCAAAAGGAAAAGGTAGGGTTAAGGTCTAAAATATTACCTGAGAAGCTCTGGCTCCTCTAGCAGCTGATGTCTCTCCTTGCACAGACATGGTATCCAACGCACCAACACTCCAAGTCACAGAAGTTTCTTTCACCATAGAGATCTAAAAAATGCAAAATGACAACTGGTAAAAGTAAAAATTCAAAAAACCTAGGCAATTTTATATTACTTTAACTTTGCCTTGGCCGCTGCTGTTGCCAGCGGCCTTAATTTCTTAGTCGCTTAGGACGAGAGCGGCCATGAGAAGACATTTAGGGGTTGTTGGACCTAACAGTGGCTAGCAACATAAGAAAAAACAAGAAATGGTCTCACCATGAGAAACACAAAAAACACCAAGAAAACATATTTTTATGGTTACAATCATCAGAATGACCAAAATAACAAAAAAAATACATAAAAACAAGATCTCAAGTAAGCTTTGTACCCAGTTACACACTCTATCAACTGGTCGATGATAGCGATTTGTGCTCCATGCCATCCGGTGAGATGAGTGAATAACCATAATGCTACTTGGGGTAAATTAATCATTTTGGAATTCTAATGTGCTCCTTCAATCCCGAAGATGACCAAGATGGTCGAAATGCTCCATAGGTACGATAGGAATCATCCTAATTCTCCTATGACTCCAAAAATACTGATACAAATGATGCAACGCAATCATAAATAGAATCACTCATTCTAACTCCCTAAGAAGGCTATTTTCAGCTAGAACGCTCCTCGGGATAGGGATGAATGATTATCCTAAATAGCTGGAATCACACTTGGATGGGGAATTGCCCATTAAAGAAACAAAGTGCTAGGAAGAAACCAAACCAGTCATATTGGTCAAGCGACTTGTCACTTCATTCATTGCCCTTGCCTCATCGATTTGTTGAATGGGGGGGTAGTTCAAATTTTCAACTAATCATAATCAAAATCAACCAAAGATCACTTGATCATGCCAAAATTATGTTCGTCCTATGAATCATTGCAAACAACCATTACAAATTTCTCCCTCACTTGTTGGGTCCAAAAGCAAAATGTGATATCTTTAGCTTGTAGCTCTCCTTTGGTAGGATCTCATTTTAGTGACATTAGCTACCTGATCATGTTCGAGGTATGAAAGCAAGTGAACATGTGCAAACCTCATGTTAAATCAAGCCTTCCACCATGTTGAAGAAATAATTATAGGATTCATGCCATCTTGCATGATTGGGCCATCTAACACTGATCAGACCAATGATCATCACACACCCTACAAATGTGGTATTCTACATTTTTGCTCTATGTTGTGTCTTCCCCACATAGTGCACCCCAAAAATGGGCATCTGTAAACACCTAAAACATGTCATGTTCAGGTAGCTACTCATATGGGCACACACACAGACCATGTAACAAACCTTGGGGACCTTCCAAGTGGCAAAAGTGGTTTTCACCACTCATTTGGGGCTTTTTAAGCCCATCCAAGCCTAGTCGTTGTAGACCAGAGCAGGTAGATCCTGACCGCTCTGAGCTACAATGGCCAGACCTTAGCCGCTATAGATGATAGCGGTTGAGACCTAAAACAAAATTTATCGTCTAACCGCCCTAATATAGGGTGAAAGTGGCAGTGTGCATGCAATAAAGTTGAGTGGGATAACTTTGCATTCCTCCTCACAACTAGTCTACATGAAAGACTCAAGTCCAAGTTTAGACAATAGTTAATGGCATTCAAACACAAAAATAGACAAAATCTTCTCATGCCAACATTTAGTGCGCATGAATAATTCAGTCCTAGGGTTTGACACTAACTTAGGGCTTCACACTCATTATAAGGTGTAAATCTATGAGCACCAAATGGAGAATCCAGAGATGAAATACAGAGAGAGAGAGAGAGCATTCTTGTGGAGACATTGAGAGCACTTTCCCTTAGAGATCATACGCAATAGAGCCCTGATATATTGGAGAGCTAATCTAAGCACCTTTGAGGAGCAAAGAAGTGCTATCCAGCTGAAAGGTAATCACCCACTTATTATTGAACTTATCAGATACATTTTAATCTCTTTTCAATAGTAAAAGGCAATCTAGAGCTATAACCCCTTCGAGCAAGAGAGGGAATTTCATTTAGTAGTCGCTATCTCAGACAGTGGCCCGCACCCATAGGTTAGGGATTAGGCACTAGTTTATTTCTATTCACATTGTTATAATATCATTGGTTATCATTCATTTGCATTCATTCCATTAGATTTCTTTAAGATTATTTCTTTCATTATCAGATTTATTGCTAACAACCTCATCCAGGGAGGCAAAATCAGACAGTTAAATGTGCTTTGCTATTTCTATGCTCGTAGGATTATAGGTTCATCAAATGGTTTGACTACAGTTGGAAGCATAAATATCCCTCTAGGAATCAATCTTAGAGAAGGAGGCATCTATAAGCCCTCATACAGTTCCTTGTGCAGAACCGAGAAGCCTTTGAAAGTGCACCACCCCTTTGTGAATGGGGGACACTTTATTCACTTGTATTTCATTGTATCAAAATGGGTATCCCTTAGAGGGACCGACATGTAACCGGGTTTCAATATCAATAAAAGGATCTATATTTGTTATTTATATGTTATATGCATTTCATGGTCTTTTATTTCATTTCGGTATAATATTGCAAGTAGAGTAGAACGATGCATGCTCCTTGAGGTCGCTACAGATAAGTTCCTTTATTTATTCGTGTGTACTACCTTCAAAACCTTTAACTTGCATTTGTGTCAATGTTCTATCCATTGTGCCTTTCATGGACCTAATTTTCTACCAAAATACCATTCAATGCTTTGCTCTACTCCACTGATATCAACAACACACATTGCACTTTGTTGGCTCCATGTATGTCAAAGATCACCTTGCAATTCTAGCCAAAAAAACCCCATAATCAAAGCATCACAAATTTTTATCAGATATGAGATAGCAAACCTTTCCTTTGCTTGCCTTTAGTGCACTCTCAAGCTACTATGTATTAAATATTTTTGTTAATGTCACACAACTCTCTTCTGTGCCTTCATGGAAATATCCAATTTGACTCTTTGATCTTCTCTGCAGTCATAAAATTAAGATCAAATTTACTTGTTTTGCTACCTCATTTGAACTTTTACCACCACAAGGTCTTGCTTCATTACTGTTGTATGAATCACATGCCCTCCTTCTTTAGTAGCATGAATATCTTCCTTGAATTGTCTTGCACTTTCCACTCTTACACGTTTGTCATACTTCTTCTATCTTGTTCCACTATATGGTCTTTAGTTGCAGCTCCTCTTTTTTTTTGCCTTTCAAATGTGATCACAATCCACAATATTCTCTTCTATTCACCCTCCGAATGTAGTTGCTAGTCTTAAAATTCCTTGCAACCATAATATTTGGAGCATATATATATGAAGAATAATTTTTGAATTTCAAACATAAGGTTCGGCCATTACATATAATTTTCAATTTATATTTATTTTTTTTATTTAAATATTATCAAACTTTTTAAAACATTACTGTACTATTTAAATATTTGATTTAAATATTAAACCATACACCACCACTTAATATTTAAGCATACATCACCATTTTATATTGAAGCATACATCACCATTTTATATTGAAACATACACCATCACTTTATTTTCTCTAGCACCCTTTGACATTATGAAAACTCAATATTTCTAACAATATTCCCCTTTGTCATTGATGGCAATCCTACAAATAAACTATTGTTTACTACAATAGGATCACAAACTATTTCCCCTGACTAGCTACTCCCACTTACTAAAATTCTCCCCCTTTGACATCAATAGAAAAGTATCCTTGGGGCTGAAAAATAAGACTCTTGACAACACCTCCCTTTCTACTTACTTTTATTGAGATGTTAATTATGAGATGGGATTGAAACTCCCAAATTATCTGCTTCTTTTCTTGTTCCATTTTGTTTCTCCAAACATTGGAGGTCATACACTTTTGAATATTTTGACCATCCTATTTTTTGCTTAACTTCAAAAGTTCAAGGAACACTGTTCTACACCATCTAGCTATATGCCCAAAATTATTACATTTATAGCATATGATGTTTTAGTCCATGAGAGGTGCAAATGAAATTGAAATTCCTCTTGGTGAAGTCAAAATTATTCTTAGCATGGATCCTATAATTTACAACTTTATGACCAAATTTCTGATATGAAAAGCAATAACCATGGAATTAATATTGAAACCTATTTGATTGCCTTAGAGGATATTACCACATGGTTCTCTAATTGCTATTTTTGTGATGGGATTTGTTCCTTTATGATGCTTTGTTTTCTTCCTCCTTGATGCTTCCACTTATCAATACATCAATATAGGTCATAGGCTCTTCTTTAATTATTTTCTTTGATGCCTCTCTTCCTTTTGAGCTCGACTCCCCATTTTGTTTATTTTGACCTTATTCAAAATTGAGTCTAGTATTTATAGACTAAGATATTTGTGCTTTGATAATATCATCCAATATTTCTATGTTTTTCTCAACCCTGATATTTTTTTGTAGCTTATAACTATATTTTTTCACTCCCTTCCTTAGAGAAACAATCTCATGTTCTAGTTTTTCACATTCCAACTCTTTTTCCTTTAACTGCTCAGTCATACCTTATTCAATTCACTTTGCCTATTTAATTTTAACTTTTAAGTTGACGAGTTCTTGTGAAATATTTGCCTTTGTCTTCTCATCCTCTTGTACTTGAGTCTTTAATCTTGAGTTCTCCTTTCTAAGTCTCTTCACCTCTTTAAGAGCAAAAATAAGTTTTGCTTCTATGTCAACTATGTCTTCCTCTTCATTTTTTGGATCTTTCTTCTTTTCTTGGTTTTTGACAACAAGAGAATCATTTTTACCTTCTTATACATGTGTGTTCTTGTAAGATCTTCCTTCAAGTGGTTAGGCTTTCATGAAAGAACCCGCTCTGATACCAATTGAAGAACACAAGATTATACTGAGAGGGGGGGTAAAAAATATAAGATAAAACTTTTCTCTTTTATTTCCAAAGAAATAACTTGAAATAATATCAATGCAATAATAAATCAATGCACATAATAACCATTCATACAAGAGACAAGGATTTATGTGAAAACACACTTTCAAGAGAAATCCACGATAAAATATTGCTTATATTTTTCTTCAATAAATTTGGTGGGCACCAACCCACATAAGACACCAATACCCTATACAAGTTCATGGACACCAATCCATAGGATAAACCAATACCTTATACAAATTTGTGGACACCAATCCATAGGAGACACCAATACCCTTTCTCAATTTCATGGACACCAATCCATAGGAGACACCAATCCTCTTGCTCAACTTTGTGGATACCAATCCATAGGAGACACCAATCCCATTGCTCAACTTTGTGGATACTAATCCACAGGAGACACCAATACCCTTGCTCAAATTTGTGGATACTAATCCACAAGAGACACCAATACCCTTGCTCAACTTTGTGGACACTAATCCATAGGAGACACTAATCCCCTTACTCAATTTTATGGACACCAATCCATAGGAGACACCAATCCCCTTGCTCACAAACACTACTTAAAGTTGCTCCAAAACCTGCTCACAAATATTGCTCAAATTTACTCCAAAACATGTTGACAAACACTACTTAAATCTGCCCTAAAACCTACTCACAAACACTGCTCAAATTTGATACAAAATATAATCAATAATGGTATCAATTTCTTCACCTTTCCTTGAGTTTTCTTTCTTCAACTAAAAGTAATACAAATACATTATACCCAGAATTATTTTATCTTCATGAACATATAGAGGATGATATGAACTAATGTAGAAAGCTTCAAATGGCTAGTATATCCTTCACATTCATTAAGTCTGTCACTTCCACATATCTCACATTTATTTCATTCTAAATATAGCTCTTAGATTAGCATTGGATACCTAAGCTTATACTCAAAACAAATCACCTTTCATTTTGTCTTACAAATCCACAAGTATATCATCATCATCTTAGATGCAAATTTTTTGCCTATACTTTACTTATAAGATAAAAAATTAATCTTATAACTCCAACCTTATAAAATCAAAAATTAATTTTATATAACACACCTTATCTCTCCAAAATAGAATACAAAAATTTATAATGAACTCTTAATTTTTCATACTTATCTCATGACTTACTATCATGATGTCTTCCCTGACATGGTCAACGATGGATTTCATTGTGACACTCCAATGCATGGTTCCAAGTGGTCTTATGCCACTCTCTCCTTCTATTGGTCAAATAAAACCACTACAATTTCATTTATTACCTCTTAATCCTTAGACTCACATGACTTCACTAGCCATTGCCATGCCTACCAACTAGCCTCCAACATCAGTTGATGAGCTAGAAATTTGTGCGTGCTAGAAACATCTGCTTGCATGATTCTTCTTCCTCTGGATGTTCTTCTTTGTACAAGAATTCTAATAGTTCTTCTACTATGCTATTTTTCTTCGCTGTGATGCATCTTTCTTGCATCAATCATTATGCCCTTCGATGAATTACTTATACCTTCTGATTGCATGCTTGTTGCACTAGTATCACGTCTCTAGCTATTGTTATCAATAGAAATATATTTCACTGCTTGTTCATTGTTTTCAAACTTTAGACTTACTTCAAATTAGGGCACAAAAATATTAGTCAATATATTCAATTTTTCCTTTAAAAAAATATTGCTGCATTCTGGTCATTAAAATGAGATACTTACCTGGTGCTCTTGGCCACAAGTTATTACTCTTTCTTTTGGTGGATATCTAACACTCTTAGGCTACAAATCATCAATCAAGTAACCTGTGTTTGTTTTAATGAGAGCTAATGACTTTTAGGAACCCCTTCTATTTCTATTTATTCTACACACGTTGCACTGTAACAACTACTTGATAAGTTCCTTTCTTCATTCATGTGTACTACCTTCAAAATATTTTGCTTACCTTTGTATCAATGTTCTATCCATTGTGCCTTTCATAGACCCAATTTTCTACCAAAATATCATGCAACGGTTTGTTCTACTGATATCAACAACATACATTGTGCTTTGTTGGCTCCATTTATGTCAAAGATCACCTTACAATTCTAACCAAACAAACCCTGTAATCAAAGCATCATAAATTCTTATCAGATCTGAGATAGCAAACCTTTACTTCAATTGCCTTTAGAAAACTCTTGAGCTACTATCTATTAAATATGTTTGTTAATGTTGCATGAAACCATTCTACACCTTCATGGAAATATCCAATCTAACTCTTTGATCTTCTTCGTAGTCATCAAGTCGGGATCAATTTTACTTGTTTTGCTAACACATTTGAACTTTTTTTGATGCACCTTGTCGAAGCCATAACTTGTGAACCGTATGCCCATTGGCCTTGAAATTTAACAGGTGGTTCTGTGTGTGTGTTCTGCATCAGGATAATATTTTATTGGATTGAATATCCAAAAAACATATTTTAGGGACCTAACTCCTCCATCTAGTGTCCCAAAATTAGCTTTTAGAATAGGTTCCCAGGTTTTTTAGGTTTTTTTTAATGTTAGAAGTTTATTATCTTTTGTTATACCTTAAGTTGAGATCTAATATTTTAAAGTAAGGTTCATTATTGTAAGAGGGATGTGTGCACAAAATTTTGGTGCAATCCAACTCATTTATATTTTTAGCAGTTTTTAGAAAAAAAATGTTTTTAGGGTTTCTTTGGTTTTCGGTTGTTATATGATGGATTGTAATATTTTGGAGAATGGGTGTGAATTTAGGAATAAGAAGAATATTTATTTGTAGGTTTCTTCCATTATATTGCATTTGTGTTATATGATTGAAGTATATTTTGTTTGTCTCTTGTAGCTGAGTTTACACCATTTGGTATCAGAGCAGGTGTGATCTCGCTAGTGAAGGGAAGATGCCACCTAGAAGATATACCTAGATGAATAAGTAGATTGAGGATCTGAATGCAAAAATAGCATGGCTAATTGGTGTGATTGATCACATGGGAGAGAGACATCCCAGGTCACATGCAGATCAATGATCTGATGATGAAAATGTACCTAAGGAATGTGGATCTAAGGTCCACGTAGAAGCAGAACCAGAGGGCCCAAAGGAAGAAGGGCACAATTTTGAAATTTGGTTGATAGGAGCTCTATAGGGGCTTAAGGGGAATCAATATGGGATCAATATCAAGGTTCTCGAGTATGCTGGTGGGTTGAAACTAGAGGAGTTGATCGATTGGATCAATAGCCTAGAAAAATATTTTGAATGGAGTAACCTTGTTGAAGAGAAGAAGGTTAAGCTTGCATGCACAAAGTTGAATGAATATGCATTGATTTGGTGGGATCATTTAAATACTACACGATAGAGGAATGGAAAGGAAATATCAGGGATTGGACAAAGATGAATAAGAAGTTACAGAAAAAATTTATATATATAGACTACTCCCAAACCCTATTTCTTAGATTTTAGAATCTCTGATAGAAGGATCAAAGCATTGATGACTATACTAATGAATTCTACAATCTATCCATTCAAGTGGAGCATAATGAGACAGAGGACCAAAAGGCTTCCAGGTATATAAATGGCCTAAGTTTTGTTGTTCAAGATGAGATGAGCATGCATCTCACTATTATAGTAGAGGATGTGTATCAAATGGACCTCAAGGTAGAGGAGAAATTGAAAAGGGCTAATAGAAGAGGTAAGAAGGGATTCACATCCTCTTCAGGTCGGGGTCAAATTAGATCTAATTTTCTCAAGGGAGAACCCTCAATTCCTTCTAAACAAGAAGAATATGGGTAGAATCTGATAGGAAGAGGATACCAACGAGGTAGAGATTATGGTGGTGGACAAAATGGGAATTATCCAAGAAAGTTGTATACCTATTATGGATGTGTTGAGGAGGGTCACAGAGTATTTGAGTGTCACCAACATGATGTCCAAGAAATGGGTCAAGGAGGACAAGGAAGGGTCAATCTGGTTGAGATAGAAGAACAATACGAGGATGAAGTTATTGCTAACGTGGGGAAAGCACTTATGATAATG
The DNA here is from genome assembly GCA_028583015.1 of Wollemia nobilis. NCBI lineage: Eukaryota > Viridiplantae > Streptophyta > Pinopsida > Araucariales > Araucariaceae > Wollemia > Wollemia nobilis. The sequence continues at coordinate 234,339 of JAQPPZ010013334.1, forward strand.
AGGGCATTGATTGTTCCTAATAAAGAGAATGTGCTAGGAAAAGAAAAGGGGAAGGCCATAGATAGTGATGATTATGGGCTACCAACGAACATATTTCAAATAAGGTGTACATTAGGAGGGAAGGTATGTAACATTGTCATTGATAGTGGTAGCTGTGAGAATATGGTGTTAAATGTCATGGTTGATAAAATGAACCTATAATGCAAGAAGTATACTTATCCATATCACATCTCATGGTTTAAGAAGAAGAATGAGGTAATAGTATATCAAAGGTTTTCAATTAAATTTTCAATTGGGATAACTTACAAGGATGAGGTGTGGTGTGATGTGATCCCGATGGATGCATGTCACATTATGTTGGGAATACATTGGTAGTACGATAGGGATACTAGCCATAATGGGAGAAATAATACTTACACATTATGGAAGGATGGTGTAAAGGTAGTTCTTGTACCTTTGAAGGAGGATGGGCTAATTGAGAGCTTGTTGATTATGAAGGAGTTTCTTGCAGAGATCAATGATGCTAGCTTTTGTTATGCCTTAACATCTAGGAAGCTATAAATAGAGGAAGTGGTTATACCTATAACAGAAGCTAAGTTGCTAATTGAATATAAATATGTCACACCAGAGGAGTTACCATATGGGCTACCACCAAAGAGGGATATCCAACATCACATGGATTTGATTCTAGGATCAGCGCTCCCAACTCAAGCAGCTTATCGATTGAAATCGAAACAGAATGCAAAGTTGAGTAGGCAAGTTACAGAGTTGATAAATAAGAGATTAGTTAGGGAGAGTATGAGTCCATGTGCAAATATAGTATTATTGATCCCAAAGAAAGATGGTGTCTGGTGAATGTGTGTGGATAGTAGAGCCATAAACAATATCATAATAAAGTAGCCATAGCCTATGCTAAGAGTGGATGACATGATGGATAGATTGGTTGGAGCTAAATACTTTAGTAAAGTTGATCTATAGAGTGGCTACTACCAGATCAGGATTAGAGAAGGGGATCAATGGAAGATAGATTTTAAGAAAAAATATGGGTTGTACAAGTGGATGGTGATGCCATTTGGGTTGTCTAATGCACCCAATACATTTATGCGATTGATTAACAGGGTACTATAAGAATATAATGGTAATTTTGTGGTTGTATTTTGATGATATTTTGATTTATAGTAAAAATTAAGAAGAGCATTTGTTACACCTAAAATTAGTGTTAGACATGCTCAGGAAGGAGAAATTTAATGTCAACTTGAAGAAATGTAGATTTGTTCAGGATAGTTTAGAGTTTTTAGGATTTGTAATCTCAAGAGATGGCATGAGGATGGATGAAGAGAAATTGAAGGAGATTCTGGAATGGCCTCTTCCATGAACTATAACAGAAGTAAGGAGCTTTCATGGCCTAGCTACCTTTTATAGAAATTTCATCAAGAACTTCAGTAGTATAGCTTCCCCTATAACTGAATGCACGAAGGGGAAAAAGTTTGTATGGACTATGACAACAACAAAGAGTTTTGAAATCTTGAAGAAGAAGGTGTTGAAAGACCCTGTTATAGTGTTACCATATTTTAGAAAGGTGTTTGAGGTTTATTGTGATGCCTCATTTGTTGGAATTGGTGGTGTCTTAAGTTCAGAGGGCTGACCTGTAGTATTTTTTAGTGAGAGGCTAAATGATGCAAGGAATAATTATTCTACATATGATGTGGAATTTTATGCAATTGTGAAAGCATTGAAACATTGGAGGCACTACTTACTCTCAAAGGAGTTTGTATTGTTTACTGATAATGAAGAATTAAGGTATGTCAAATCTCAGAAAAAGTTAAATAGTAGGCATGCCAAATGAGTTTCATTTTTGCAACAGTATACATTTGTCCTGAAGGATAAGTTGGATAAATAAAATAAGGTTGTTGGTGCATTGAGTAGGAGAGTCTTGTTGTTGACCACTATTTAGAATGAAGTGGTAGGATTTGAGGGGATTAAATATCGATATGAATATGATACAAATTTTGGGAATATTGTTCAACAATGTAAAAGTGTGGTAGAGGGTGAGTCACATACTATGTTTGAAGAGTATTTTTTACAAAATGGTTACTTGTTTAAGTGTAATTGATTATGCATTCCTAATGGCTCTATGAGAGAGAACATCTTGAGGGAATTACATAGTGAGGGTTTGGTTGGTCATTTTGGAGCAGCCAAAACTACCACTCTTGTAGAGGAGAAGTACTATTGGCCAAAAATGAAGAGAGATATAATCAGGTTTGTCTCTAGATGCAGAGTATGTCAAATGGCTAAGGACCATGCACAAAATATAGGGATGTATATGACACTTCCAGTTCCTACAGGACCATGGACTGATCTGAGTATGGATTTCATGTTGGGGTTTCCCAAGACACTGAGGGGTAAGGTTTAAGTTTTTGTTGTGGTAGATAAATTTTCAAAAATGGTGCATTTTATTGCCTATCAGAAAACTAATGATGCAACTAGGATTGCAGTCTTATTATTTGATGACATTGTGCGGTTGTATGGTGTTCCAAAGACTACTACTTATGATCGGGATACTAAGTTCTTGAGTCACTTTTGGAGGACATTATGGAAGAATTTGAACACCAAATTGTAGTTCAGTAGTTCTTACCACCCATAAACCGATGAGAAAACAAAGGTAGTGAATAGAAGCTTGGAAAACCTCTTATGGTGCATAGTTGGAGAAAAACCAAAACAATGGGATTTAGCCTTGTCACAAGTTGAATTTGCATACAAAAGTTCAGTGAATAGGCCGATAGGTAAATATCCTTTTCAAATTATTTATGGTCAAAATCCTAGAGGTGTATTATATTTGGTTGAGTTACCAATTGGAGAACAATTTAGTGATGATGCAGAAGCATTTGCTGAGCATATCCAAAAAGTGCAAGAGTCAGTGAGGGAAAAATTGCTAAGTAGTAATGCTCACTACAAAGAGTCTACTGATGTACACAGAAGGGTGAAAGTGTTTGAAGATGGTGATATGTTCATGGTTCATTTTAGGAAGAAAATATTTCCTAAGGGGACGTATAACAAACTAAAACTTAAGAAAATTGGGCCATGTAGGATTTTGAAGAAGATCGATGATAATGCCTATAAAGTGGAGTTTCTCGATTAATTTGATATTTCACTTATTTTTAATGTTTCTGATTTATTTCAGTATCCTGGTACTATCGAGGATGGTGAATTATATGAGACAGTAAATTGGGCACAATAGATGCCTAAGAAGAAAAACATAGAGTTGCACAGGTGCTCGATAAGAAGGTGATCACCACTAGACATGGGAGATACAATGGATACCTGGTTCAGTGGGAAGGATTACCACAGTCAAATTACACTTGGATTTTAGATTTAGAGCTAAAGAAAATTGATAACTAAAAGCTACAGGATTTCAATTTAGCTAAACTCATAGGAGCTGAGTTCTTTTTCACCAAAGGAGAATGATGCACCTTGTCGAAGCCATAACTTGTGAACCGTACGCCCGTTTGCCTTGAAATTTAATAGGTGGTTCTACGTGCATGTTCTACATCAGTAAAATATTTGATTAGCCTGACTCTCAAAAAAACATGTTTTCAGGACCTAACTCCTCCATCTAGTATCCCAAAATTATCTTTTAGAATAGGTTCCCAAGTTTTTTGGGTTTTTTTAAATGTTATAAGTTTATTATATTTTGTTATACCTTAATTTGAGACCTAATATTTTAAATTAAGGTTATTTATTGTAATTGGGATGTGTACACTAAATTTGTATGTAATTCGACTCATTTCTATTTTTAGTAGTTTTTAGAAAAAAACATTTTTTAGGGTTTCTTTAGGGTTTCTTTGGTTTTCGGTTGCTATATGATGGATTGTAATATTTTGGAGAAGGGGTGTGAATTCAATAATGAGAAGAATATTTATTTATAGGTTTATTCCATTATATTGCATTTGTGTTATTTTATTGGAGTCCATTTTGTTGGTCTCTTGTAGTTGAGTTTACACCATTTTCCATCGTAAGGTCTTGCTTCGTTACTACCGCATGACTCGCATGCTCTCCCTCTTTAGCAACATCAAGATCTACCTTGATTTGTCTTGTACTTTACACTTTTACATGCTCGTCATGCTTCTTCTATATTCTTCCACTATATGATCTCCAGTTGTAGGTACTCTTTTCGTTTGCCTTTCGAACACAATCACAAGTTGCAGTCTCCTCTTCCGTCCACCCTCTAAACGTAGTCGCTAGCCTTCAAATCTCTCACAACCATAATGTTTGGAGCATTATATATATGAAGAATAATTTTTGAATTTCAAATATAAAGGTCGGCCCTTTCATATGCTTTTCAATTTATACTTAAATATTTTTTATTTAAATATTATCAAACTTTTTAAAACATTACTTTAATATTTAAATATTTAATTTAAATATTAAAGCATACACCACCACTTAATATTGAAGCATACATCACCATTTTATATTGAAGCATACATCACCATTTTATATTGAAACATACACCATCACTTTATTTTCTCAAGCACCCTTTGACATCAATGACAACTCAATATTTATAATAGTACCAATAGAAATAAGAAGCGAAATGCAACCCATGTTGAAATATATTACATTATTTGGTTCATTTCTAAAGTACCATTAGGGTTACATATTTGGATTATGAGTATATTAGGAGTTAAGTACTTTATTTAAGCAATGTAATAAATTCACAAGTGTTAGAATGTACAATGATGTAAATGTGCATGTAGTCCACATGTACATGAGTCCTTAGAATAGAACAGTGAGGTGACATAGGAATATTTAAGGCAAATAGTTGCATCTCATTATAAATAGGTCTTATTAGAGTATAATAAAGAGAGGTTTTTGGAGTGCATAGAATAGAGTAGTAGTAGACACAATGTAGAACAATTTTGCAAGAATGGAGAGGTAGTAACCTCCATTGCATGCTATTGTATATTTTCATGAGCTTTCTTATATGAGAATTTATTGAGCATTTTAACAAGTTTTCTATCATATTTTCATGCATATTAGTTTACCATTATAGTTATAACATTGCATTCTTATTTCTTTATTTGTGGCTACATTTATTTTAAGTTTATAGTTTCAAAAGCTAACAGTGGTATCAGAGCATTAGGTAGATTTATAGTAAATAGAGGAATCCACTGGAGTGATTGAGAGGAGATTGTAAATCTCATTTTCATATTTTTGAAATTGTTGTTAGCTAGATTTTTTCCATAGAGTTGCAAAAACATGTGAAGAGTAGAACTCAACATTGCATCCACTATATTGGCAATCCAACTAGTGAAGATTATTTTTCTATAGATTTATGGAAATTTATATTATCATTGCCTAATATTTTGTTTTAGAATAAAGAAGCTTCCTACAAGAGCTAGGAAGAATATCTTCTTTGGAATAAATCTAGTACCTAAAGTAACAAGTTACAAATTGAATATTTATAGGCTTGAGAAAAAGGCTCCACTATAAGATTTGTGGATTGAAGACTCCAAATTGGATATTGTGGAGAGATCTAGTGTAAAAAGAAGCCACATTGGAGATTACAAATCTAGGAAGGTTTTCCTAGAAATAATACCTCATTGAAGGTAGAATAGACTCTAGGATAGATTCTGGTGAAGACTAGAGATAGGAGATCTCCATTGAAGACTAAAAATTCACATTGAATAAGAGACCCATAGAAGGTCCTATTGAAGAACTTCCATAGTTGGAAGATTGAGCATAGAAGGACTAACAAAACCCTATTACATATTTTAGTAGCAGAAGAATTAGGATATCCTAGAAGGAGATCTCAATACAAAACTTCTATAGTTGAAGAATTGAAGATATCAAGGAAGCTCTCATTGATGTTTTTTGAAGTTGGAAGATTGAAGACCTTAGAGAGGTCTTAAGGAGGAACAAGGAGAAGTCTTAGAGAGCCTTATTGGAATAATTCCTAGAACTCATTAGATAAATCAGGACAATTGTCACTATCCAACAAGCCCAAGGCAGAAGTATTTGATAAGAAGTTTATCAAATTTTAGAGTAGTTCATAGAAGATCTCAAGACTTTCATATTATTGAGAAGGAAATATAGTTTGAAGTTAGAATTCAACAAGATGAAGGAGATAGGAAAACAACCAAATTTGAGATATTTTAGGATTATCATTGAAGGGTTCTTAAGGAATATATCAGTTATGATTTGGAGAAGTTTACTACCAATTTTTTTGTTAGAATATTATAATGTGCACTATGCCTTCATTTTGACACTTGTGTTATGCCACTTTTCTTATGTTTTCTAGTTTGAGTTCTCCAACTGGAGTTATGTGTCTTCTGCATGACACTTAGAGTGGATATTATGAAACGTACCAAATATCACTCATAGGCTTGATGTCTATATATTGTAAAATACTTCATCAATACAATTAGTGCCTTATGTTCAGTCCCAATATCTGGTATCAGAGCGGTGAGATCCACCTATGGGATCCTTAGGAGCATGCTCTTCACTCATTGAATGGATCAGAAACCAAAAGCTTCATTCTTCTTTTTTTTAGTTTCCCCACCCCTGATCAATTTTGAGAGCATTTAAAAATAAACAAATAAATAAATAAGACCTAGCATGTTGCTAGAATTTTCTATCTCATTTAAAATTTCAAATAGAAGGGAAAGTTTTTTTGGTGCCTCCATAGGACCAAATGTGACAACCATACCTTGTTTCAAAACACCCGTATTTAGGAGCTTGAGAAGGATCCCAAGTTCATTAAAAATGGAGATACTAGATTTATGAATATGGTTTCAACCAAGCCCATGGTTATGGAAAATTTCTTCGAGTATCCTCCACTAGGTCAATTTGCTGTGAGGACATGCGTCAAACTATTGCTATCAAAGTCATCAAGGTTATTGATAAGAAGGACCATCTATTAGTGCATTTACTATTGGTTCATGATTGGATGTAAGGTGGTTTCCCAAATTTTTGGATATGGTAGAGCTATGTATTCAGGAAGAACACTATGGAGGCTACATTGGTGTTAACCTTTATGGTCTCGAGGAAGGTTACATTTTTTTTAAATCATGTTTTATGTATCCATAAAAACACAGTAATCATCTATGCAATATTTAGGATGTAATTTCCTTTGAAGAGGTTTTATTGTAGTGAAATCCCCCACTTAGCCGTCTAGTCTCTACAAACAATTGTAGTTCATGAATGCTAGTTTTCCTCCCCCATCGTTGTCTGGATTTATTTTGAGTGGTCATGTTGTGTGTAGGTGCCAATTAAAAATTAATGCTTACTGTTGAAGGAAACATTGTTGCGTTGTGATGATTTTTATTGAATGATGGTCGAGGCATCGAAACCCTAGGAGAAATATGACCCTTAGTGTTTTTGAGAAATACCATGTTGATTATTGTGTGCACAACTTGGTGAATATCAGTGAATTTTGCTTTTGTTCGTAGGATCAAATAACCCTCCTTCAACCTGTAACTATCCAAGCTCGATGCCACAGACCATGCTTGTGGTGGGGATTGGTTCGTTTGATATTATTTTTTAGGTGAAGTGCCTAGAAACCGGTGAGCCTATTGCAATAAAGAATGTTCTACAAGACAAAAGATATAAAAATAGATAACTACAAATTATGTGGATGCTTGATCATCCTAATGTAATTCAATTCATAGTTATTTAAAAAATAGTAGGAATATGATAGTGCACGAGACTACGTGCACAATCATAAGACTAAGCAAAATTACTAAACTTTTGCTTCTTCAATACCACCACATCCTTCTACTCCGATATTTGATTTTGTTTGCATAGGAGTGGCCTAGCACTGCCTTTGTGGGCACATGGAATCATGCTATTGAGCACCATAAGGGCATTCTATTTTACTTGTAACAAATCCGTCATCCATCATGATATGGAGAAATGGCACAGTCTGCACACCAAAGTTTTTAACAACAACAACCAACAAGGATTGACATTTCTCAAACGCTAAATTTGCATCTACTCTACTAGGAATACCCTCTGTTTCCTCCTTTATAGCCAGTTATTATGTATCTAAGTCGACAGAGCAGGCACAACAGCATAATAGAAGTCCTTTTTTTAATATTAAAGGGAGGAACTTAAAAAAAATATGTATTTTTATTTCAAAGAAAGAGCATTTTTAAAATAAAAAAGGGGTATTTGTTTGTTTAAAAGTATATTTTGTTGATTTTCTAATTCCATTTTTGGAGGATGTTTTTTATGGCAGTAAATTTCATAAAAAATCTCAAGTTAAGCATTTTATTCTAGAGTAGGACTCGGATGGGTGACCACTTGGGAAGTCCCAGAGCTGCACACATTTAGAGGGACATCATTGTTTTTGCATTGTTTTAGCACCTATATTTGTATCACGAGTATAGGCTTATATATAGTCGTTGGAAAGGTTTTTCGAGGGGGATCCATTGGTGCAGTCATTTTTTAGTTTTGAGATCATTTGCTAGGCTGAATTATGGTTTGAAGTTCACATTGTAAAATAGAGTGCATTTTTGGTTGCATCCGACACTCTTGAATAGAAAATTTGGCAAACTTGAGAGGGGCTCATTTTTAAGTCATTGGGGGAATATTAGGCCAAGTTATTCATTGAAGTTGGCAAGTTTGGAGGCATTCTTATCATTGGAGGCATTGATATTGTAACATATTTTGAGGCACATTTGGGGCTATCTTTTAGCCAAATTTTCTAATACAATCATCAACTCAAGGGGTGATTTAGGGCCCCTTGTCCCGTGCTTGTGGAGTCCTCTTGTGGCATTGTCTTGGCCACTTTGTGTTTGGTGTTTGCCTCTCCTCATTTGGGCTTGTTCTTCATTTTAATGCTTGCTATAACCCTTGCATGTTTTTGGGGTTTATATAATTGTAATCAAGTGTAGTCCCTTTGCATATACACACTTGACTTTTTGCAACATCTACAAGCAAGCAAGAACACAAGCACCTTGTCATAACATCTAAGCACCTAAAACTTTGGCACATCTATTGTAACAAATTCTCAAAAGGTAAGCAAGCAAGCATTGTAATAAGCAATTTCACTTCTTACTCTCTTTGGGTGGAATAGGGCACTTGTGTTCAAGTTATCCCTCCCACTATTGGAACCACTTGATGATTCAGAGTGGAAAACTAGGCGAACCCTCCTTTGGATTTTAAGTGGTGTACCCTAGATTTTTTTGAGGGCTCTAATTTGGCATTTGTGTTTCTTATTTCCTCCTTTGTTGAGCTCCCTCTTCTCTCAATCCTTTTCTAAATCATGGCTACTACAAATCTACTAAGTGGTCTCACTAAAAAGCTTGAAGGAGCTCACTCTTTTGCAAATTGGAAATATGAAATGGAATCTATCTTAATGATGAATGGCATGTGGGATTTTGTAAGAGATAGGAAAGATGATGAAGACCCACTCACAACACCTGAAGACCCTACAACAAAAGCACTATTTGAAAAGAATTCCAATATAGCTTTAAGTCTCATCAAGCTAGCTATAAGAATTCAATGTAGAGAAACTGTAAGGGTTGCAACTACACCTAAACAAGCTTGGGATGCTCTAATAAGATTGTTTGATAGGCCAAGTCAAGACAACATTTTGTATCTAAAACAAAAATTGCACAATCTCTGTATGAAAGGCTCACTTACTGATTACCTTATGGAAGTGAAGTCTATTAGGAATGATTTCTTAGCTGCTAGTAAAACTCTTGATGATAATGAGTTGATTCCTATAATGTTACATGGCCTTCCTTCAAAATTTCACTCCTATGCTACCATGTTAGATCTAAGTGGTAAAACAATGAATTCATCACTTGAGGAGATTGAAATTCTACTTAAGAAACATGAGCAAGCCCTAATCAAAGATGAAGAGATTGAATCCTCATCAATAGCTTTTGCCACCAAGGCATCCTTACAGCCTAGACAAAACAAGGGTCCAAATCAGTAGCATCAAAATCAGAGAGGTAGACAACATCAAAGATACCCACAACAACCACATCAGCAGCAACATCAGCAACCATATCAATAGTACCAATAGTAGCCACATCAGCAACAACCACAATAGTATAATCAGTAACCAAATCAGTAGCCAAGATGGCAAACAAGACCTCCCCAAGGGGGTCATCCTAATAGAGGGCCTCAAAACAACAATCAACAAGGGTGTGATTATTGTGGCAAATGGAATCATAATGTCACTAATTGCTATCAAAGACAAAGAGATCAAAGGGGTCCACAAGATAATAATCTCAACACATTGTATGCAACAAATCAAATTAATGTTGAAGATAAATATTGTTGGTATATAGATTCTGGAGCAGCAAAGCACATGACAGGAAGGCAAGATTGGTTGACCAAGGTTCAACCTACTTCTAATCAATTCATTACTTTTGGTGATGAAAGTGCCCTTCCCATTGAAGGTGTTGGAGAGGCACCACTTGCTTTGCATGATGGGAATAATGTTCCTGCAATAGATGTCTTGTATGTACCTGGTCTTAAGAGGAGTCTACTTTCTATTGGGTAACTTACAGATAAGGGTTATATTGTCTATTTTGAAAAATACAAGTGCTACATTCAAGAACCAAATGGCACTGTCAAAGCCATGGGAGTCAAAAAGGATGGTGTTTACTACCTCCTTACCAAATCTGTAACTCAAAACTCTTTGCATACAACAACTACTTTTTCTTTGGAGTACATGTGGCATGAAAGAATGGGGCATTTAAATTTTCATAATCTTCAAATGATGGCAAGGAAAGGTTTGGTAAAAGGGCTTCCTCACCTTAAGGAGTCAAAATGCTTTTGTGAGCCATGTGTTATAGCCAAACACCATAGATAACCTTTTGAGTCAGGAAAGGCTTGGAGAGCCAATAGACCATTGCAATTGGTTCATTCAGACATTTGTGGGCCAATGTCTATTCAATATTATACTGGGGCCAGATACTACATCACCTTCATTGATGATTATAGTAGAAAGGTATGGATCTACCTAATTCAATACAAATGGCAAGCCCTTGATAAGTTCAAGGAATTCATGGCACTTGTTGAGAGAGAAAGTGGCTACCAAATCTCCACCTTAAGATCAGATAATGGTGGAGAATATATCTCCAAAGAATTCTTCAATTTTTGTAAGTACCATGGGATAAGGAGGCAGTTCACAACTCCTTATACCCCCCAACAAAATGGAGTAGCTGAGAGGATGAATCAAACAATCACAAATAGGGCAAAATCAATGTTACTTGTTGCTACATTGCCTAACTCATTTTGGGGAGAAGTTGTTCTTACTACTGCATACTTGACTAATAGGTCCTACACTAAGGCCTTACATGATAGAACACCTGAAGAATCATGGAGTGGAAGGATGCCCTATGTGGGCCATTTCAAAGTCTTTGGATGTGATGCCTATGCTCACATTCCTCATAAGAAAAGGAAGAAGTTTGATGATAAGAGCCAAAAATGCATCTTTGTTGGCTATAGTGATAGTGCCAATGCCTATAAGTTGTATGAGCCTATTTCCAAGAGGATATTTTTATCTAGGGATGTTACCTTTCATGAGTATCCCCCATATAATCCTCCTATGGCCCCCACTTTTGAATTAACTAATGAAACAGTTGCTCCCTTGATACATACAATATCATCTAGTCCTTCCTCTTCACTCATAAATCAAGAAATTCCTCCACATGAAGAACTCCCCACAAATGATCCATCTCCTCCTACTCCTCCATATAATGATCAAGCCACATCATCCAATCCTTTACCTAAGTGGGTTCAAGCCACCATAGATGAAGCCCAAAGTCATTTGCCCACTTATACAGGTAAAAGGCCTTCAACCCTAAGACACCAAGTGAATTATGCCCTCATGGCCAAAGTCCTTAGCCAACCTGAACCTTCTAATATCAAAGAAGCACTTGGTGATCCTAAATGGGTTCTTGCCATGGATCAAGAATTGGATTCCATTGAAAGGAATCACACTTGGGAGTTAGTTGATTTACCCCAAGGTAAATATACCATTGGCACAAAATGGGTGTACAAGGCAAAGTATAAAGCAGATGGCTCATTAGATCGCTACAAGGCTCACCTAGTAGCTCAAGGCTACAAGCAACAAGAGGGAATTGATTATGAGGAGACTTTTGCTCCTGTGGCAAAGATGACTACAATCCACACAGTTATTGCTTTAGAAGCTCAAAAACATTGGCCTATATATCAGATGGATGTCAAAAGTGCATTTCTCAATGGTAACTTGAAGGAGGAAGTGTATGTGAACCAACCACCAGGGTACACAGTTGAAGGCCAAGAAAACAAAGTCCTCAGATTGAAGAAAGCTCTATATGGGTTGAAGCAAGCACCCCGAGCTTGGTATGCAAAGATTGACTCCTATTTCATCAACCTTGGTTTCACTAGATCTACAGAAGAATCTACTCTCTATGTGAAACATTGGAAGAACCACATCATTTTGGTTACATTGTATGTGGATGATCTTCTCATTACAGGTGATGACATAGAAGGAATAAGATTGCTCAAGGAGGACTTATGTAAAAATTTTGAGATGACAGACTTAGGCCTCCTCCACTATTGCTTAGGCATAGAGGTATGGCAACAACCTGGTAAGATCTTTATCTCACAGAGCTAAATACATTCAGTCTATTTTGGAGAGGTTTCGCATGGAGGAGTGTAAGCCCTCCCTCACTCCCATGGAAACCAGGTTGAAATTGGTTAATAGTGATGATGAAGAAAGGGTTGATGGCACCCTTTACAGGCAACTAGTTGGAAGTTTGATCTACTTAACTTCAACTAGACCAGATATTTCCTATTCAGTTGGCCTTGTTTCTAGATTCATGCAAGATCCTAAGAAGAGCCATTGGATAGCAGCTAAGAGGATTTTGAGATTCCTCAAGGCCACCCCTCATCATGGCCTTATGTACACATCATGTGATGATTTTTATTTGATTGGGTACATAGATTCAGATTGGGCTAGTTGTCCTAAAACTAGAAGATCCACATCAGGTTATTGTTTTTAGTTGGGTCAGGGCTCTATTTCATGGAGCACCAAGAAGCAGAACACAGTTTCATTATCTTCAGTAGAGGCTGAATATAGAGCAGCAATTGAGGCAACTAAGGAGGCAATTTGGTTGAGGCAATTACTTCAGGATATTGGGCTATTCATAGATGGTCCAACTTATATATATTGTGACAATCAAAGTACCATCAAGATGACCAAGAATCCAGTTTTCCATGCCAGAACAAAGCACATTGAGATCCATCATCACTTCATCAGAGAAATGGTCCAAGAAGACATTATACACATGGAGTATGTACCAACTCAATATCAAGTGGCTGACATCTTCACCAAGTCACTTGGGCAAGACAAGTTTTCTCAGTTTAGCAAATTGCTCTATGTATGTAATAGAAGTCAACATTAAGGGGGAATGTTATCTAATGTTGACTTATTTTTTTCTATAGTTAGGATAGTGCACATTAAGGGGGAATGTTAGAATATTATTATAATGTGCACTATGCCTTCATTTTGACACTTGTCTTATGCCACTTGTCTTATTCTTTCCAGTTTGAGTTCTCCAACTGGAGTTATGTGTCTTCTGCATGACACTTGGAGTGGAGATTATGACACTTGTCAAATCTCACTCATAGGCTTGATGCCTATATATTGTAACATACTTTGTGAATACAATTAGTGCCTTTTGTTCAGTCCCAACATTTTTGAGATTAAAGAATAGTGGTTTGGTGAAGGTTTTGATTGCTTTAAAAAATAAAATTTTCCAGATTTGAGGACAGCAAGAAAGTAACAATTTTGGTAGAATTAGTTGCTTCTAAATTTCATATTTCAAAGGTATATCTTGAAGGAGTATTGAAGCCACCAAATCATAGTTTTCAAGCACAAATTAGTGGAGTGTTAAAGTTGCATATAGGTGAACCAAAGAGCTATTTTGGACATCCTATAAGAGCTTCAATATCATCTACAAAATACAAAAATTAAGGTGATTTAAATCACCATTATCATCATCATCTACAGAGGTAGAAAGGTATGCAACAAAGGTATACAAATTTTATTAGTTGAGTTTTTATATTTGGTTATTTTTTAAGTTTATTTATCATCAGTTTCAAGATTTAAATATTGCATAAATAGGTTTTAAATTTGAAGTCTTCAAGGTAGTTTAGAAGTTATAAGCTTCAAGGTTCAACCTACACAAAATAATAGAAGCTAGATATATTTTTATATAAAGAAAAACATCATCTTTCTATTGCTTATTCTAAGTAAAACAAGACTCTACAAATTTGCATATACTATAGTGCAAAAATGTTATTGGAAATATTGGATTAGTAAGTGTGAAAGTAACCAAGCAAGAAAGGTATTGCCAAGGGTTCAAAGGTAATATTGACTTAAGTTTTATCTCAACCTACAAAGGAAGTTGAAACCAACATTTTTAGAATTCAAGAGTCATTTTAAGAACATATAGGGATAAACATGAATAACATCACAGTCTACATTTGCATAGCATATCTTTAAAGCCACTTATTAGAGCTCTAAAAAGTGATGTATCTCCAAGGTAAAAGGAGATAACTCAAATATCATCTACCTGCATATTGTCCCAGCAAATCAATAAGATAAGTCATTAATAGAAAGGTGAAGTAAGAGACTACTTTTTATACTTCTAATAATATGTATCCATCCAAGGATCATTGAAAAAAAGGTAGGAAAATTTATTAGCTATACTAAGGATGTATATCATTATAAGGTATATCAAGAAGCCTTTGGTGAAGGCATCACAACTATGAAGGCATCATAGGACTCTATCCATGAAATTACATTGGAAGAAGCTACGATTGACACCAAGTATAGCCACCATTCTACCCAAGAAATTATTCTAACTTGATCCATATAAAATGTTTCATTCAACTCAGATATTCAGAATGGAAGACATCACAGATTATAAAGAAAACTCAACAATCCTAAAAAGGAGATACAAAAAACCATGAATCAGTGCAAGTGGCAAGGATGATTCAGTTTCAAAGAAGGTTTAGTTTCATAGAATGATACTCATCACCTGAATACACATCATAGCCTTCCTTAGCACTCAACTGTAGTGTTTGAATAACAACTACTTCTACCATAGAATTGTTGGAAGTAGAAAAAGAAAGGTAGAAAACAAGCAATTGAATAACCTACATTAGTTAGGGAAAAAGTGGTGAAAGAGTTGCATCACATGGAAGAAGGTATTTCATGCATTTTCCACGATGTCAAGAATAACACAAGCAAATGAGAATACTTAGACATCATTCATATATAACTATTGAAGAGACATCAATCACATATCAGAGATGTTAAAGGAATCTAACACCACTTGTCATTTGGCATTGGAACCAGGTAGAGTGGAATAATTTATAAAGAATCTAGATAACACTAACACCATTTGGAACTATCCATAGAAGAATACATTTCAATCCAGAGAGACACCCTCAAATATAAGAACTTGTATATCACTCATAAAATCTATGTCAACTAGAAGCTAAGGGAGAGAACTTAAGGTGTATTAAAGAAGTGAAGTGGCACCAAGATCAAGGAAGAATATCCAAGTAACTCATCAGCAAAATATAAGTACTTAGGCCAACACAACTACAGTATATAGAAGCATGCATAGTAGAAGATAGAAGCTTGCAAACCAGGCCAATTCACATTGTAGAAGAATACATCCACCAGGAGAGGTAGAAATTCAAAAGCTAAGAAAAATGATGTTGAAGAAGAGCATAGTTGCCACCTTGAATAGGAGTGTGAAGTTCAAGATATCAATGTTGAAAGAAAGCATATTTTTTGAGGTGACTAGACATGCATAGGACTTAATATCAATGTTGGAGGAAGCATGCATATCGGTGAAGAAGGAAGTTAAATACTTACATAGCATCTTAGATTTGATAAAAAGTTAATTGTCACAAAGTCATAGTATATTATAGAGAGCTTGCAAGTTTGAAGTTAAGGTAAGAATTATATTGCAAGTTTATTAAGGTTGAAAATCAAATTAGTCTAGAGATATTGAATGATAGGAGTAATAAGGTGTTAATCTATAGAAATTTTATCTTTGAAAACAATATGAAATTAGAAGCATTTAAAACTTTGTTGTTATTTCTTCAAATATTTACAAATTTCTAAAAACCAAGGAGTTATAAAGTTAGTGAAACTTAATTTGCAAATACATATTTATTCTAAATTTCTAACTAGGGAGATATAAGGAATCCTACTCCAAATTGAATTCATAAGAAATTTAGAAACTAAAAGGTTAGAAAGAAGTCAAGTTTTAGTTGGAAAATTTGATTTAGTCTCATATTCAAATTAAAGAGACAGAAAATCCAACTTAAATATCTTAAATATATTGTATTCTTATCCTTTGAAATTGCATTTAAGATTTCTACAAGTGAATATAAATAGTTGATTGTAAGTGATAGAAGTTGAACATTATTCTAAGTTTTTTATCACATTACCATGGAGATAAAAGATTTCAACTAGAAGCAAAACTAAAAATCTAAGTATACTATCAAGGGTATTGTTCACTCAAATTGGTTTAAAATATATTATAAAACTGAAAATTCTTTCCAGGAGTAACATTACAAATTGAAGAGTTATATACTACCACTCACTGGAAAGTGATAAGGTTAAAACTACTTCAAAGACTATTCTACAAATTCAAAGTAAATATAATTGAAGATTGATCTTACTACAGCATGGAAAGGCTAACAAGAGGTACATATCATCAAAATAATCACTACAAAAGGACTCAAGATAAAAATTTATCCAGTATACCCTTTCAAAGATGCAATATTACTTCAAACTCAAACAATTTTACATTTGGTATGATGACTTAGGTGCAAGTCATCATATGACAAGAAATTTACAATGGGTTGATTATCTTGAAGTCACTAATAATTACAGATTGAAAATTATAGATGGAAAATTCTATGATATACATGGATATGGATGTGTAACTCCTAGTAAATCATTTCTAGTTTTTTTGCTACATAATGTAATGTATGTTCCTAGATGATCATCTAATCTTATCTCAGTAGAAAAGCTAGTAAAAAGCAAAAGTATAGTTGATTTCATATACTAAAATGAAGTAAACACCTACCTCATAATAAACTAATATGATATAGAAGCTACAATATCAATCCATATAAACAAATATGCTCTATATTTAGTTAGAAATCCACAAGATATGGTTGTATTCCAAAGCAATACTAGTACTTTCTCTGGGGAACATAATGCAAAAAATGAAGACCCAATGTATCACAAAGGCAAACAAAGAAATATAAGATTAAAAACTAAAAGGATACATGTACAACAAAACTACACATTACTTGGTCATCTACAAACTAAAGAAGAAGAAGACCCTCATCAAGCTGAAGAATATGCAAGAGACAAAGATCCTTATTGAATACTAAAGTCTTCAAAAACCAAACAATGTAATACTAATGTACCATCATGGGAACATATTTATATTAGGAGTGTATTAGGAGTTAAGCACTTTATTTAAGCAATGTAATAAATGTACAAGTGTTAGAATGTGCGATTAGGTAAATTTACATGTAGTCCACATGTATATGAGTCCTTAGAATAGAATAGTGAGGTGTCATAGGAATATTGAAGGTAAAGAGTTGCATCTCATTATAAATAGGTCTTCTTAGAGTAGAATAAAGAGAGGTTTTTGGAGTGCATAGAATAAAGTAGTAGTAGACACAATGTAGAACAATTTTGCAATAATGGAGAAGTAGTTACCTCCATTGCATGCCATTGTATATTTTCATCTTTCTTATATGAGCATTTCTTGAGCATTGTAACAAGTTTTCTATCATATTTTCATACATATTATTTTATCATTATCATAGTTATAACATTGCATGCCAATTTATTTACTTGTGGTTGCATTTTCTTTATTTTTATAGCTTTAAAAGCTAACAAACCATAGGTTCTTAATATCTATCATTGTAAGTAGAGCACTTATTTTTTATATAGTGGACATATTAGGAGTTGATGCAAAACATTTTTACTAATAACATTGACATGACATAAGTATCATTATTTTCATTAACTAAGGTTCTTCTAATAGTCATGTTCTTATAGATCTGATCACCTTAATTTTAATGTAAAACTCAGGATAAATTCCATAGGATAAAATATAATATAGCCACAATATAGTAAGACCAATATAATGATGTAATTAGAATAATATGATCATTTTAATTTGTAAATAAAGGCTTATAATATACCAAATAGCATTCATTAATATGTAGAAATAAATGAATGTAACAACTTAAGTCATACATGTAATAATTATGTAGCAAAACTTAAAATATTAATTTCTCCACTTTCCCTTACAAATGTAGTACTTGACTCTCTGATATTTGATATAGAATGCTTCTCTATGGATTACTATATAGCCATAATAGAATGAATATTTGGATACTTGACTATTCCTTTCCATATGCCAAGTCTCATGACTCTTGGCTTATCTACTTGACACTTACACACACATGACTTTAAATTATATGCAAACCTAAACATGACTCTTCATTTAGTACTCTCTAATCTAAAGGCACATATTCACACTTACATATAAAATAGTTGTGCACATATACTCACATTACACTTGTGCATTTATTGCACATTATTACATTACATAAAATACTACTCACACTTTAATCTAAGACTTGATCCTAGTCTAATATTTACAAGCATGTACCATGAAGGTACATTGGAGGTACATTAGCATGTATCAAATAATATAATAACCTCCAACACCTCCCTATATTACATTATTTGGTTATTGAAGACATTAGTCTTTAATTATGATCTTCGTCCTGCAAGTGACCTTCAATATTCAAGTGGCCTTATAATACATGTGATCTAATTATCTCATAAGGAAGAGTTGAACGATGTTTGAGCCATTTTATTTTTTATTGTTCTCTGAATGACTTCTCTTACTATACTTCAAAAATTTCACACTTGAATTCATTGTTAGAAGATGCTTCAAAAATGTGTATTTGAATAAAATAATATAATCTAAATATTAATGCTCTTTCAAATATTCTACAATACTTCTCCTTGTAGTAGTAGGAAATATATGAATGAGATTTTCCTCCACAATATTTGCATGGATGAAAACTCCAATAGTTTGCTTTCTCATGATGAATTCTATTGCATAAACACATCTTAAAGATATTTTTACTGCTTTATTCATATTTCTTAGAATTTCAACTTCATCTATTTTATTGATAAAATAGCATAGCCACTTATGTACAATCAAACCTATTCTATATTTATTTTCCATTTAGATAAATTGTAGATGATGAATATCTTCAATATTTTTAGTATATTCTATTTTTGAGACTAATGAACTACTAGAATAACGTTTTGTAGTAACAATATCCAATGGCGTATTTTATTAACTATTATGTAATTTTATTGATTTCTCCTCATTATTAAAAATATCTATAATTTTTTTGGAATTTAATAAAAAATCCCTTGTGGGGTTGCCTTGGTCTGATAAACCATGACAATGGGATTCTACACCATAAAAATCACCCAAGATTCATGCCCGATCCTAACTGCACCAACATTATCAACTGGATTTTGGGTACCTAATGTGTGTTTGGTAGGGTGGATATTTGAACCAGGGACCTCCCTTGGAGGATTTCCCTACCCTCTCCAACTCACCTACAATACTTGGGTATATCTATCATTCTTTAAAAATAGATTTTAAGTTTGTTTACTATATCTTCATTATTGAATGCATTCTTAACAATTTCTTCCATGATATGCAAACAATACTAAGAAAATATTTCCTTTGATGTAGGCTACCTTATGTCTCCCTAGGATTGAATAATCTAAAGTTTCTAAATTAGAAAACTATGAAGTAGAAATTGTTGGAGATATTACATTATTTGGTCCTCCTTGCAATATTAGTTTGGTAGATGATTTATATTTTATATAATGTATGTGGAAATATGAGAAAGAGTGCAAAGTTTCAAGAGAGTATGAAGAGTCACATGATATGTGGCAAGTTGAGAGCTTTGTATTTATTAGAGGAATATGAAAGGTTGCATCTCTTGGATGAAAGAGGAGAGCAATAGTTAGAGAACTAAAAATTCATGAAAAAAGATATATTGGAGGTAAAGCTCCATGCATTGTAATCAACTTGTATCATTAATATAATCTCTTTATGTTCATTTGTGTTATATTTCATGATATATTATCTATAAAATATTGTTTTGATTTTATTATTGAGTTTCATTAATAGTAGCATTCCTTTGATTTATTTTATATCTTGGATAGAGCTTATTGTGTGTTAGTCTAGTCAGAAATCTAATAGTGGTATTATAGCTACAGATATTATTTGAATGAAATTATTAGGACAATCATCACCATCCAACAACAAGCCCAATTAAGAAAAAGTTTTTTATTATCTAGAAAGCACCTAAAGTTTTTTTGAACATCCTAGTATGTAAGTGTTTATTGCATAGAGAACAAAGATATCTAAGTGCCTAGATATTGTATGAATAAAAAAGCCAACAAGTTTATTTCATGAGGGTTTTTGAAATAATGCAATCATAAAAGTTTGTAGAACAAGTTCATTGGCTAATTGCATCAAATACTAGAAGCATTTCCTACACCTAAAATAACAAGGTTGAAAATAATAAGACCAATAAAGTTAAAGGGAAACCAGAGAGCCTTTAAATCTAGAAGCAATGGATTAAGAAAAATAAATTCATGCACTATTTGTGTACATTCACGCACTTTTGTTGACATGTGTTTGAGTCCAAATAAGGCAAAAGTAGATAAAGGCATGTTCTTGTATGATAAATTTAGAAAGGGAATCACAATGTAGTATTTTTTGGCACCTATAAACCAAAAGTAGCCTGGTTACCATAGATTGTAGCAAGCATTGTGTCTTGGATAACCACCCATGAAGAACATCCTCTAGATCATACAACAAACTATATACATTTAGTTCAAGAGAGCTTGAAGGTTTTTTTATTTGTTTGTATTTTTATTCACATCAACTTGAAGAATAAAATACAACACCTTTGCAATGAATCTATCATGTCACTACACTGCACCAAGTGAAGAGTAAAAAAAGATGGTGATATCTACACCCATAACATATTGTTCTACTAAGGAATAAAATACCTAGACAAAAAAGATATATTTTTTCTAATCTATAGTAATAAGCTCTATTCGAAAAGAAAAAAAAAATGGCATAAAATTTTAAGTGGGAATGACTACAAGACCATTAAAGAATTGGAAAACAATACCAAGTTCAAGAAGGATACACAATGCAACTTAATCAAATTCTAAAGTGTGTAAGCCAAGGGAACAAGTATCAAGTGAATTAAATATGAGAATTACATGCATGTAAATTGAAGAAAAGTGATTGATAGTTGTGCATGATAACATAATTTGCTAGAGTGCTAGTGAAACATTTGAGCATTGAAAACAATGGCCAATCAAGTGGAATTTTATCTAAATGAAACACCTTCCAATGAAAATAGTTGATAGAGAAATGCTCAAGGTTAGTCTTTTTGGTGGCCTCTTCTCACAAAGGGAAGTACACATCATTTAGAAGGGTAGACATCAAAGAGTAGCATTGATGTGAGAACATTCATTTAACAAAACCAATAGTCTATGTTCATGTCACACCTCTCCATAGACAAAATACAGGTGCACTACGATGGTGAGAGCCATCATAGTGGAAAATATTTGAGGCAAGTGTAATATAAAATCTTGAGTAAGCATGAAAACCTAAGGATCCATGTGTTGAGTTTTCTACGAACAACCAGTAAAGGTAAAGCTTTTTTTAATTCAAATGAAATCTGAATTTAGATTATTACAGTGATGAGTTATTTTATTTTCATTTCATTTTAATGTTATTTTTAGGAGTGATAAGGTGTAGTTTTACTAAAGTGTTATTAAAGGGATTTATTAATGGAGGGATAAGTAGGATGATAGTCTAAAATTGGAGTTATAAGACTTATTTAATAGTTTTTTATTTGTTAAATAAATTTGAAATTGGTTTGTTTTAGAAGATTATGTTTGCAAATTAATTGAGAGTTAAAAGGTATTCAACTTAGAAACTTAACAATTGAAATATTCATCAAAACTATTGTTTGATCCTACAATCAAAAACCTAGGGAGTTATAAGGTAGTCTACTTCAAAAGAATGTGGCAAAGAACAAGCAAATGAAAAAGAAAATGAATGATCAAAAAATAGAAACATAAATACATAAGTTGAAAACAATTAAAATAGAAAATTTATCTTCAAGAAGAACCAATATACATTGAAAATGACTCATTAGAAGAAACTAATGAAATGTTGTAAAATTTGAAATATTGTATCAAATACATGATACCAAAAATTGAAGGACAAAAGGATACATCAAAGAAGGAAAATAAAATCTTACAAACAATCATGGGAGAAGCCAAAGATGAAAAATTTTCAATGCTTCACAATTATCTAAATTCAAAGCTTGAAGAAGCATTTGAAGACTCTAAAAATGTTTTCACATTACCTTATGATATAGGAACAATCATGAAAATGGTATTACTTTCTAATGAAGTTCTAAAATACAAGAATAGAAGACAAGAGGACATGATTAAATATTTTAAGAATAAGTTTATTGATGAAACAAATACTTTGAACAATAGGCTTGTTGATATTACTAGTGAAGCAAAGAAAGAAATTTTTTCAATACTTTAGAAATGCATACAAAGTGTTCTTAATGATGCTAATGATTGTTATACATATTTTGTTATTGTACCTATTAGTTTATGGAGAATAATCTACAAAGGAATTATCACTCTAAATATTTCCAATATAGGAATGTAAGGAAAGGTTGAAGAAGTATATAACAAACTAGTAATGAAAGATGCTTCTTGTGATACAAATGATTTAAGGCCCATGATGATAGATTCATGTTGCAATACTATAGAATCAAAACCATTGATGATTGATGCATGTTGTGATACTAGTGATCTTCTTCAAAAGGAAAAAGATGCAAATTATGATTCTTGTTAAAACAAAATAAAATATTGTGATGCAAGCAATGACACTAGTGATTTAGAATTCATAACAAATATAGAAGAACCTATTACAAAAATAGATGCTATATGTGATACAAGTGTTTGAATACGATTCATAATTGTTTAGAAAAGACTTATGCTAGTAGAATTGATGTGGATATGAATTCAAAATATAATAAGGATAGTGATGCTCAGAGTTGTATTAATATTGATAGAAATCAATCTAATAATTGTATTGGTAATTTTGAAAAGTATACTAAAGGATTTGGTTCAAAATTGATGAAGAAAATCTGATATAAAGATATAGGTTTAGGTAAAAATGAATAGGAAATGAAAGAATCAGTTGTATTAGAAATAAGACCAAAATATGAAGGTCTTGTATATAGGTCAGACTAGTCGTAATGAGCAAGGAACTAAGTTCATAAAATGAAATAGTAAGACCAAATTAGTGATAGAGATTGATAGAATCAGTTGCAGTAAAGAACAAAATGATAAAAAAAAAATATAATAGAAAAAATATGCAGTCATTGTGGTGGATATGGACATAAGATAGAGAGATGTTGGAATATTCATAGTTTTAAAATTTATGGAGCACATAATCATTCACAAATGTTTTATCTACAAAATAAAAAGAAATACTACAAAGTAAAAGTAGATTGTGGATGGATGAATATAGATAAATGGAATAAAATGAAAGGAATATTGTATGGTTTCTACAAAATGAAACCATGTATAGTTTGCTTACATATAAATTGAAAGTTGCAAGAGAAAATTACTACCACTAGGTTGAAGAATAAGGATTAATACCACTAGGTTGAAGAATAACTAGAGAAGAATAAATTCTAAATTTTTGAGAAAGAATCAACTCAGGAAATTATAAGATAGATTGAGTTTGTGTATTCAAATAATCCATTCGAAATAGAATGAAATATATAAGATAGATTTAATTCTTGAAGATAAACCTTGATATTAAAATTTAAAATCAGATTAAGGAGAACCATGGAAATAGGTCCCATAGTAGACAGGGAGAAATAAGACCCAAGTATAGCTTGAAAGATAAATCTATAGTCATGATCCTATAGATATGATGATTTTATAGTGGATGAACCTAAAACAATGATTATATAGAGGTGATCCAAAAAGAGTTCCAAAAGTAGTGACCCAGAGGTATTGATCCATTGGAAGTGATACAAAGGCAGTGACCTAGTGGTAGATACCTAGCGATAGTGATCTAAAGGCAGAACTAGTGGTAATGACCCAAAGGCAGTGACCTAGAGATAAATACGCAGAGGTAAATTAGATACATTAATACAAAGGAAGACAAATTATTTGTCCAACCATAATAGAGTCAGAGTTGAATATTGAAGAGAAATAAGAATAAAATATTGAATACAAAATGCCTTCCTACCAAATAATGTAATATGGGAAGATGTTGAAGATATTACAATATTTTATCCCCCTTGCAATATTAGTTTGGTAGATGATTTATATTTTATATAATGTATGTGGCAATATGAGAAAGAGTGCAAAGTGTCAAGAGAGTATGAAGAGTCACATGATATGTGGTAAGTTGAGAGCTTTGTCTTTATTAGAGGAATATGAAAGGTTGCATCTCCTAGATGAAAGAGGAGAGCAATAATTAGAGAACTAAAAAGTCATGAAAAATGATATATTGGAGGTAAATCTCCATGCATTGTAACCAATTTGTATCATTAATGTAATATTTGTATATTTGTTAATTTGTGTTATATTATTATGAGATGTTGTTTGTAAAATATTGTTGTAATTTCATTATTGAGTTTCATTGGTAGTAGAATTCATTTAATTTATTTTAGATCATGGATATAGTCTTCTATGTGTTAGTGTAGTCAGATAGCTAATAGTAGTATCAAAGCTATGAAGAGATAATTTGAATGAAAGTATTGGGACAATCGTTGCCATCCAATGATAAGCCTAATTAAGAAAAAGTTTTTGACTATTTGGAAAGCACCTGAAGTTTGTTCAAGCATCCTAGTATAGAAGTGTTTGTTGTATAGAGAACAAAGATATCTAAGTTCCTAGATACTATATGAATATAGAGGTAGTAAGTTTGTTCATGAGGTTTTTTGATACCACAAGGGTGATTGATAGATGATAGGGAGAGCCACAAGAGAAGTTGAGAGGATATAGGGAGATTTCATTTGAAGAATTTAAAAGTTGCAATTTGGCTAGTCTTTCCACAAGGTTGTATAAAAACTCGTGAAGACTAGGACTCAACATATATTTTTTTTCACTAGTTTGAAGAACAACTAGTGAAGTTTATTAATTTTAGAATTTTGTAGATTTGTTTAATTTTTTTTATCTAAGTTTTTGTTACAAAAATATAGTTCTAAAAAGTTGAGAAGCTTCCTACAATAGATAGAGAAATATTTTCCTTATTATTGTGAATATTTTAGGGTTTAAAATTAAAAATTTTGCATCAACCTACTTGGGTATTTCTTTGTTTGTTAAAGAAAATAGAAAGTATATTTGGATATTTTTTTTGTATATAATGAAATCTTGCGTAGTATGTTGGAAATCCAAGTTCTTAACCATGGCAAGAAATATGTAAGTCATAAAGACTACATTGCAACCCATCCTTATTTATATTATGTCACTTTTAAGATTACCAATAGGTATAGCATTAGAAATTCATAAAATTCAAATATGATTTGTATGGAAAGGTTGTGAGGAAAATTTAGGTTTCCTCTTTCAAAGGAAAAATAATTGGAGGAGCAAGATTATAGAATTGTAGTTATAAAATTGATAATAGGTTCTCTTGGGTGGATATTATTCAGAGATAAATGAAAGATTTGGGAAAAAATATTACTTTAAAAATATATAGATTCTCTTGATGAAATAAAATTACTTAAGAAATGAACCATACACAAAGGATTATCAACATGGAATTTCATATTAAATAGGTTGCAATTGATAATGAAACATATTGGATGATCAGTCAATGAGGGGAGTCATGCAAATTTTTTGTTTGATTCTTTGTTTAAGTCTTATCCTTTTATATTTGACATAAAATGGAATATCTTAGCTCAAGAAAGCCTAGAATGTAAATGTCCAAATGTCAAAGACTATATTAATATGAGAAAAAACTCTAGATCATGGATTTCTTATAGTAAACTTGTTGAAGGAGAGGAACTCAAACAAATTACAAATGAACTTCAAAATATGCTTTAAGACTTCTATTTGCTGATTTTTACATGAAAGGACAAGTTAGTTTAGAATTTATAAAAGTATGGTGGATACTTGGTCATATTGGGGTATGATGATTTAGAGAAATTAAAATTTGCTTCTCCCAAATATTTCCTTGGAAGAATTTTTCATCATTAGAGGCTCTCCCTAAGGCCTAAACGTTCATTTGGTTAGTAATTTAGAGGAATATTATTTCAAGAGAGAGTCTACAAAGAAGAGGATATTATGGACCTTTTAGATGTACCTTGTGTGAGAAGGATTTAGAAAAATCAAACCATTTACTTCTTCATTATCCCTTTTCTCACATCATTTGGGATTACATTTTTAAAAATATGAAATTATATTGGGTAGCTCCATAAAATTTAAAAGGGTTGATGAAATTTTGGATTAACTATTTCAAAGCTAAAGCATTATGCATTCAATGGAGACCCTACCATTATTTGTTAGAATTTATGGCTTGAAAGGAATAATAGAATAATAGAAATTTTAAAAATAATTCTCAAAATCATGCCCAAGTTTGGAACAGTATTATTGACTCTCTTGTAGAATGTCTACAAATCTAGTCCTCATCATGGGAAGTATCAAGTATAGAAAAAGATGTGGTAATAAATTGGCTATAATATTTGAACATAGATGGAAGAGTCATTTGCAATGATAAAATTAAAAAAAAAGGATCTACTTTGATCTAGGGTAAAATAAAAATTTCTAGAAAATGGGTTTATCAAAATTAATTTTGATGGTGCATCTAAAGGAAATCAAGGAAAATCTGCTAGAGGTAATATTTTTAGAAATAATAAAGAAAAAAATTTCCTCACTAAAAATCATATGAATATTCAACTAACAACTATGTAGAGGCTATGGCACTTCTTATAGGGATTAAAATTGCAATAGAAAAAGTATGGATATATATTTCAATTGAGGGGCATTCACAAATTATCATTGATGTTATTAACAAAAATAGATATGGAGACTAGATAAAAAATAATATTATTATTGATTTTCATCACCTATTACTAGAGACAATCTCTTGGAATTGTGAGCATATTTATAGAGAAGGAAATCATGTAGAAAATTATTTAGCCAAGTGCAGTGTTGATCTTCATCCTGGAGAAATTCAAAATTTAGAAGGTAATTGATCAAGTGAAATTTTATCTATTAATCAAAATGATGCCAAGGAGTTGATTGTGGAAACATAGAACTTTGAGGAATTTTAAGAATATATTTAATAGAAAAATAAATGATTTTTTTTTTATAAAAAGACATGTTCGATATGATTTAATTGACATAACAACAAATATAATATTTTGATATTTTGATGGGAGTGGCCCCCATTAAAAGCCACATATTATTAAAAAATGTTATAAAGTATCTTTCAAAAGAGTTGATATCACTTAAAAGAGTATTTTTGTCTAATATGCTTGAATATAATTCAAATTGTTGTCAAATTATGTTAAAATATATATAGACTAATTTGTCTTATTTTAAAAATTATTTATATATAAATTGACCAAAAACTGAATAGCAAAACTTCTTGATTGACCCCAATCCATATTGTTCAACTCATTCTCTAATTGAAATATTTTAAGGTAAAAGTTATGCTTTTATCTCTCATAAAGATCTAAGCTAAATGGGTTGTATTCATTCCATGATCAATTCTTGTTTTTACATGCCACTTTATATCATCTAGTTTCTTACCTAAGTTAAAGGGAAAAAATGGTGATCATTTGTAATAATTATTTATATTTAACCCTTTTTATTTATTCATTTCCAAATGATGAATCCAAAATTGAAAATTTTCATGCTAAAGAGGAGTATTTGCACAACAACATCATAATTTTGGGTTTCTCAAGCAACCTAATTCTAACTTTGATCACCAAGAGTTATATCACTATATTTCTTGATTAGAAATTAAATAGGATTTAGAATATTTGTTGCCTACTTTCAATCATTTCAATGATGGAATGTCATGAATATAAATCCTAGTATCAATGCTAACGTTTGAAATACTAAGAAACCCAACATGGTAAGATCAAGAAAAATCTCGTCTTATCAAAGAATAAGATATTTAAACCAAATTACTTAGGAAATATAAGGATATATTTTCCCAAGACTATATAAATATATTTGGTATGGACATGCATATTGCCATCTATAGTTTAGTACATGTGATGATGTTAAATTTATCTAATAATAATAATAATAAATCATTTTTCGTTTATCTAATATCTTTGCAAAATTGAGATTAAAATGCTATATTTATTTGCCTAGTTGATTACCCAGGATGGGTATCGAAAAAAGTCCCATTAAATAGATAAAAATATCATAATCATTTATGATATTATAAGTACTAATATTGTATGTGAATTTTTAGACAACATCCATTGATGCTTTGTTAGATTTGGTGTTAAGGTATTAAATATCATCATTAGGGATGGATATTTAGTATATAATTTGATATGGATTACCCCCAAAGACCAAACCACTACTACTTTCACTAATAGGTGAGTAACCTTTTGTTATGTGGTCATGCCATTTGGGCTTTAGCAATGTTTATATGCCTACCAAAGAGCAATGACCTTTGTATTTCATGACTTTATTGATAAGATAGTTGAGTCTTAGTCTTACATAAATGAGATTTTGCAAAACTCCAAAGAGCATACCTATTATATTTCTAATGTTTATATTCATATTTAGAAAAATCCATAAATACAAGGGAAGGGTGAACCCTAAAAAGTTTTTATTTTGAAATTTCACTCTTATAATCCACTTGGTTTCATGGTATCTAACAGGGACATAGATGTTAATAATAATAAGGTTAGAGCTATTGATACTATGCCTTATACTATTGTTAAAGAAACTAAGTCATTATAGGAAATTTAAGGGAAATGTATCCACTCAAATCTAAATTGGCTTATAAATATCATCCCATCAATAATATCCTAAAGAAATATGTTAATTATAAGTGAAATGATAATTGTGGCAAGGCCTTAAGTAAGTTCAAAAAATTTCTTATACATTTGCTACTATGATGACCACCCAAATTTAGTAGTCCTTTTATATTATATACCTCAAGTACTCGCATATCACTAATGTTACAACAAGAAAAAATATTAGGAAGTGTGCCATATATTATATTAGTTTAACCATATTATTATCTAAATATTGATACACTTCTCTACAGAAGGACTACTTTACAATATATTTTGCATGTGAGAAGTTGAGATATTATGTGTTCTTTTAGATAAATTTGGTCATCATTAGGGTAGACATTTTTTTCTATCTATTGTATAAGCCTTATATTCCTAGTGATACTTAATACAATAAGTGGATAATAATGATTAAATAATTTGATCTCCATATCATTATTCAAAGGTCAATTAAGGCTCAGGTAATTGTCAAAAAAAAATTTGGTGGGGTAGTGTAGACACCTTAAAAACATCATGTCGAGGTGACTACTCATATGGGATATGCAAACAAACCATATGAATGATCTTGGATAGCTCCAAGGTGAAGCAATGGTTTTAACAACTCAATTTAGGCATATTTGGCTAACTCAGTCTTAGCCATGGCTGACACCTATAGCTAACAGATTTGACCATGTCTCAAAGCCACAACTAGCATCAAAACTACTTTGGATATCAGGCCAAGCCAAATTCGGTAGCAACGGCTCAAGAAATGAATATCCAAATGGTTTTGGTTGGGGAAGCATTGAGAAGGTTCCCTCCAATTGATCCAACTATAGGTTTCTTGTTCTTGTCTTCTTCATGAAGCTAGATCAAGGGACTTAGCAATGCTATAATACCCCATTCAAATTGGTGAGAATTCTGGAGAAAGTTTTGAATTTGAACATAGTGAAGCTCTATTGAAATGGATATCAAATTGATAACCCCTTGAGTCAAGTTGAAATGCTACCCAATTGAGGAGTGACAAACATGAACCCTTCAATGGAACTTCCAAAGGACTAGGAAGCACAATCATACAATCAAGCCAATCAAATGCAAATCTCATCGAATTCAACCACCAATCCATCAAAGGACACTGAGGTGACCCTTGACCATAAATTTCACAAGGAGAATTGGAGATCCAAGACCATATTTTGAGAGCAAAAAGGTTTTCATCTTAGCCATGGTTGTTAACCATGGCTAATAGTGCCCACTGCACCTTAGACCCATGGTGAGGGTTTGATCTCTATTTTTTCTTGTTTTAGATTTAGATTTATAGTTTTATGCTTTCATTTTGATATATTAACCATAGATTAATCTCATTTGACACATTTGCATGGTTAAATTAGGGATTTAGGAGCATATTTCCTTTATTTCCTTGTTTACATCATTTAGACTAGTTTTCTTGTTATTTCATGCAATTCAAGTTTCTAATGGTTAATTAGGATGTTTCATAATTATATTTATGCTTTTATTTATATGCTTTATCATAATTTAATGATATATTTCATAATTTTCATAGATTACATGCTTCATTTTCTTCCTTTAGCATTCTTTATGCAAGATTCCTCCAAAAGCCTCATCAAGAGAGGTCACCTTTGCTTGTAATTATTTCTTGTTGTTTCTTGAATGCAGTGTTTACAAGATCCATCTATTACAAGGAATTCAATGCAACATATACCTCTAATCATGGAGAAGAAGATCATCATTGATATTGATCAATTCATGTCCTATTGGAAATTCTGCAAATTACACCACCCCCTCATTTAGAGGGTTTTCAAGATTGTATTAATTGTATCAACATTGAGTATCCCTAAGAGGGACGTAATTGTAATCGAATTTGGTAAATTTTAAATAAAGGAAACTCTATTTCTTGTTAAATTCATTGTTTTCAATATTTTATGCTTTAATGTTTGATATCAATTGATGCATTAGTTAGGTGTATGATTTTTGCATGGGTTCATATGGTGATCACGGTGGGAACCCCACAATTTTTACTATAATTGACTGATTTGCTATGTTTTCTATTACAGGTCTCAGCTATAGTTAAAAGCCATGGTTAACAATATCAACATGCCTAATAGTCGCGACTAGTAGAGAACTCAAAAATAGTAGATAGTTGAATCTAAATCAGACTTGGATTTCAGGTAGGAGGTAATTATCTATGTTTTCCTATGTTTATTTTACTAAATATAGTAGATTAATTTTTTTTAATTAGAAAACATAGACAAAGGTTAAAATTAAATTTTAGATTCTCTTAGGTTTTCTTTCGATCATTGCTAGGAATAGTGGACTTCTTATTACAATCCACTCTAGTCTCTAGTGGTTTGGGTTATGTATGTAGAGATTGCTTTCTTGAGGTCCAATTAGTGGCCAAGTTTAGCATATAGATGCATTCTCTAAAACCTCATTTAATCAATTAGATGCATCTTTTTGAACGTTAAACGTCTTTATCATTATGCATTTAGGAAAGCACATTAAGTTCTTGGTGTTGCATTTTATTTTTATGCAAAATATAAAATGAACAAACACAAACCACATACTATCTAAACTCTAGTGATTTGGAAGTCATATCCAACCACTAGTATGGTTCAATGATGGTCATAGTGATTTCCATCCATTGGTCCAAATCCTTCGATCCTTATTACTAGACCAATACCAGCTCCAAGAACCAAAATAAGCCATGGAATATTTGTATGTATCTCTCTTTGGAGAGGTATATCACTGACTGTGGGTGAATAGGGTTAGGATCATGAGGACTTGTGCTCCTTGACCGTGTGTGGACTTCTTTACCACATATTATAGGTTGGCTTACATGACCATGACTTTCATTGTCGGTTGTCAAGCTACGAGTATATAGGTGAAAGAATTAAACTACTAAGAATTACATCAACAATTTCAAACATGATGAGAGTAGTTTAGAGTTTTCAATAAATCTCAAACACATCAAACCAGTTAGGGCTCACAAACAAAAATTTAAAAGAGATAATCACTTTTGTTTGTTTTTTTTGCCTTAAAATATACATATGAGATAATATTCATATCACGGTTATCTCACAGAGAGGTCGACCTCTGCATTGAACAAAGGCCAAAACTAAAGTTCCACGTAATGCACAACACAATATGGAGAACCCTCGATCACAATATCCTCTCGAATGATGTTCAGTGAGCATTAGAGGGGATAACTCTACGCACATGGGTTCTCATAAGAATATCCCACTTAGAGGAGGCAATGCAATGCCTCACAAGATAGATATGAGTATGGAAGATCCCAATATGGGACATTCGAGCATAGGAATATATATCACAATCGTACACCTCAGGTATCCATTAGGTCCATTGAAGAGTACATTGTTGAGGAAGGAATCGTAAGTAAATTGGTTCCCATTAGTACTCAATCTAAGGGTGGCTCAAGGCCCCTACCAATTCAAAATAGACAAGTAGAAAATTCGTCCATTCAAGGGTAGGAAGAGAGGGATGCTTCAAGGCACAAACCCTCATAGACTCCAAAAAACAATGAACCTGGCAAGTTCACATTTGACATGTCTAAGGTTGGAGTCAATGGTACAACACCACATGAGTCATGGCTCACTAGGCAGTGTGATGTTATAGAAAAAGTCTTAGGGTAGATAGGGTATAAATCCTCAATTATGCATTATCATTCTTCAAGTTCTCATAGTGAGAGCACACATCAGACCATTTGAGATCCAGGAGAATGCTCTAAGAATTCTCGTAGTATAATTATCCCATAAACCCATGCAGGCACAGAGTACATACAACACTAAAACATGAATGTTGTTTACATAGACAAAGGCAAGAGCATGATAAACAAGTATATTGGAGGTCATACTGATAAAGTTGGTAGTACATAATGAGTACACCAAAGACCGCATATGGCTCATATTATAGATCGATAACAAATATTGGTGTCAGAACAACAATAGTAGATTCTCCAAGATTAATTAGATGACATTCGTGTAGAGTGTGAGCACCTAAAAAATGAGGATACTTATATGCAGAGGTTACATAGGCAACATATTTTTGAGCAACACATGCATGAACAATGCATCCTTGAGCAAAAGGAGCATGTTGAACAAGAGGATCTATTGGTGTAGGATAATTTACCCCATCATAGTGAATACATGGAGCAAAATCATAGATGATCTGCTTCACATCCTGGTTTATGCCCTAAAAATAGTGATGACTGTACTCGCCATACAACCCAAAACAAAATACAGCTCCAAGAATTAGAGCATCAAGAGCATGCGTGATACGAAGAAGTGGGAGATGAAGAATAACAAGAGTATCCTAAGATCTCCCTAGTATATTTGAAGGATTATCCCATTCCCCCACCTCAAATAAAGAAGGATTTGACTCTAAATGCTCCTCGTGGACCTCTTAGAGAAGAGGAAATTCTATCTTTGAAGGCCTATCAGGCCTTGGCAGACAAGGTTCAAGCTATAGAGAATCATGGGATGGTGTATCAAAATCCTACTTTGAACAAGATACATAATGAACCTTTATGACCCTTAGTGCCCACTCTAGTATATCCTGATCATTTAGAGATGCCAAAGTTGGAGAAGTTTCAAGGTGATGAGGATGCTCAGGAACACGTAATGAGCTTTTTGGACATGTTCTTCTAGATAGGAAGCAATGATGCTTTGTTGCTGAGAACCTTCATCATAATCCTCTCAGACCTAGCTTAAGAATGGTTCAATCAACTTAAATGGCATAACATAACCATATTTGAATAGCTAGCTGATGTGTTTCTTGAACACTTCTCCTTAGGCATAAATGAGAAGACTAATCTATCCGATTTGACAACTTTAATGAAACATGATGATGAGTCGATCATGGATTATGGAAAAATATGGATAAAAATAATTGTGAATTTTCCATTTTCCATTCTAACCCCAAAGCTAACTAGTATGTTTACCAAGAGTTGTGTGAAGCACATCTCCTTACTACTGCAGTTACAACAATATCAAATATTCAAAGAGGCTTTGGCACAAACCAAGGTGATAGAGGACATTAAGATATAGGAGTGTAACTTGAAACTCTAGAACAAGAAGGAATGGAACAAAAAATAACACTCATAATCATAAGGAATAGGCCAAGCCGACCCATGTAAACCAAGTGGTGTTAAACCTTCAAAAATGGGATAAGAGGCAACAATAGAACTATCAAGCCCAACCTCCTCCAGTGAGGTATGATCAGTGCAACAATAATAGGAAGGTTAATAACAAAGAACAAC
Organism: Wollemia nobilis; assembly: GCA_028583015.1. Classification (NCBI taxonomy): domain Eukaryota; kingdom Viridiplantae; phylum Streptophyta; class Pinopsida; order Araucariales; family Araucariaceae; genus Wollemia; species Wollemia nobilis. Next base: position 268,834 of record JAQPPZ010013334.1, read on the forward strand.
TCCCACCTCACCAGTTCACACCTTTGAAATAATCGATGACATCGATATTCTATAAAATTTGTGAGGCCAAGGCCATAAACATACCAGAGATCAAATTGATAGACCCTAATCAATCCAAGACAAATGTGTATAGGGATGATCTGTATTGCACTCTCCACAGGGTGAAAGGACACGACATAGAACATGATCCAAAGAGGAGAGCTTATCATGGACAATCCTCAGGTGCTAGAAAACCAGAATATAGGGATATTCAAGAACCCCTTATCGAATCATAAGCCACCAAGGAACAATGTTGGTCATACGAATCAAGTACATGTGGAGTCGTCAACTCAAGGATTTGTAGGCATGGTCAATGTTTTCACGAGATAGGGGAGGTATGAGTAACAAAATCCACCTCCAAATCCAATTAGGGTTCAAGTTGTGCCCCCATCAAAGGCCAACACAAAATATGCTAGGCCCACCAACTAGACTGGTGGTGACCCTTAGGAGTAGGCTAGTTCAAAGCCTACAGACAAATCTAGTGAAGTTGTCAATTTATGAATTGATTCAGCAGTCTCCTAAGCATAGGGATATACTCATGGATATTTTAAGATCAATTAAAGTTTAGTCCCAAGATCCTAAAGCATTTTCAAACTTTGTGGGACATGTACAACAATATAATGAACCAGTGATTCAATTTCACAATCATGAGATTAAAGCGGTATCCACTGTTATAGTGGATCCACCACTACATATAATTGTGTGTGTTAATCACACACCTTTCAAATGGGTTTTGATTGATACAAGGTCATCAATCAAAATAATTACAACCAAGGCATTTACATATCTAAAATTGCCCATGTCACATATCGTACCTTCCTCTTTTACCTTGAGAGCATTCAATGATGTGCTATGCTCAACGATAGGTACCATAGTCCTCCTAATCCATGTGGTACTAAATACCATCCCTATGATGTGTCATGTGATAGAAAGTGCCATGTAGTATAACATCCTTCTATGAAGGCCTTGGATTATGGAAATACATTGTGTTCCCTTGATCTTACATCAGTGTCTAAAATATATACACAAGGGACAAGTTCACATGGTACCTTCTGATGAAGAGCCATTTAATATGTGAACTTAGCTGATTTGCCAAGGTATTTTATTCTCCCCTCAATGCACTTGGATATTTTACTGGTGTCACCAATAAAACATCCAAGAGGCAGATTAAAATAAGTGTGTTCAGGACCTTCGATGGTGGCACCACAATTATCATAACACACAACAATAGCTTCAACTAAACCTATGGCATCCAAATGGCCTAGGAATGACAAGAAGCTCAAGGCAATTATTGGCAAAAAGGAGATGAATAAAGCACCCAAAGTAGCAACTGTCAAGGTTCCTAGTCCCATGGACAAAGGGGATGCTCAAAAGTAAGTCAAGGAGGCATCTCATCCTGCCTCACCTACTTCAGCAATAGGGTCATTTGCATCACAGGTGACCATGCAATGGGTTAAATTTGGGCTAGAAAATTACATTATGTAGAACGTGATGTTCACACCAATTATTAAAAGTGCACAAGACATGGGCCGACCTCAATCCCATCGCTTTCCCGTATAGACGGTGGTACCACTGGAGGTGCCACCCAATAAAATAAACTTAATTTATGGAGGGCTTGACCAATATGCAAATTGCATACCCATATATGAGGATGATGATGAACCATTCATGGTGAATTTTCATTATCTGTCTAACCCTGAGTTTGCTTTGTGCTACTTTGAATATTACCATTGGTATGGTTACGACTTAGGATTATTTTATCAAGGGTACTGAACTCCTTATGAACCACAATAACATATACCAACTTATAGGTTTAGGTTAGGCTATCATATTCGAGGATAGGATGAGCTCTTAGAAACATATTTAGACCACCTGAACCTTAGTTTGGGGGATTATGTGGATTGGAATCCATATCACCCTAACCCTTCTCACATAAAAAGGGGTAATAGGTTGGTAACCTACTTCTCTATTGAGCCACATGAGATATATCACAATAATAGTGTGATAGGGGCCAATACAAGAGACATTCCAAGAACTGACTTGGACAATCAAAGTCATGAATCCGTCGATGATACTGGTATGCAGATCTAGAATTTGAGCATAGAAACAAAAACTGAATCCAAATTTTCTTCTGAGGAAGTGCAGCCAAATTCCATTACCCAAAGCGATGGACTAAACTACAATTCTGGAATGGATGATGATGTGCAATCCTCAAACATTGAATAATATGAGGATGAAACTGAGTTAGCCTACTTAGACCCTCTACATCTACGTCATCTATTGACCATGGATATAGTGTGTGAGAATAGGGGATTCTACATAGATGATAGTGACTACAAATATGATATTGAGATGGCCTATCTTGGGCCATGACACTTGCATCATCTTGTAGAGCCAATTGAAATGGAAGAATTGTATCAAATAATATTTCCTAGCCCTCACATCCTGATCAAATTTACTAATATAAATGAGATTTATCATAGGATATTTTATGATCTACCTATTTTTAGAGACCTCCTTGAGCCAAGTGATCATATATTCTAGTTTTTTCATAGACCGGATCCAAATATCCCCATACCCCCAGAACCGCATCTCAGGGATGGAATTTATATCACCACAGAGTCACACACACGTGGTCCTAGAGATCTAATTTACTCTATAAATATGATCTCCATTTGATTTGACCACTCCAATTCATAATCCAACTGTTCCTTCCATATCATTGTATATTAACGTAGATGCTATTGATTGGGATCATGTTGGTTCACCATTGGAGCCTAAATATTTCTTCCCCAACAAATAAATGTTGCAACCTTTCTATTTTGCACCAGGTTGTGCACATGATTTTTATCACACTAATGGAAACTTTGATATAGGATCTTTAAACCTAGTTGATGACATCCATTTGATCCCTACACCTCATCAGCTTGAGGAGGGATCCCACATGTTAGTAGAGGAAACCTTCAAAGTGGATATCAGCAATGATACCGCCAATCCTAAGAAGGTTAAATTCGAAGAAATTCTATCCCCTGATGATATGCCATACTTATCCCTCTACTGAAAGAGAGACCTATTATTTTTTCTTGGGCATACAAGTATATGCTAGGATTAAATTTGAAATTTTTTACTCATAACCTTTCACTGGATCCCTCCAAGAGACCTATTAAGAAGAAGCTTAGGAAGATGCATCCAACAATTACTTTAATGGTTAAATACAAATTGCAAAATTTATTGAATGTAGATTTCATTATCTCCATTGACTATTCAGAATGGGTATCAAACATGGTACCTATAGTAAAACCCGATGGAAGGATCCATATCTGTACGGATTTTAGAGACCTCAACAAGGCAACACCAAAGGATTCATTTCCGTTGCCCAACATAGATTCTCTCATAAATACAACTATAGGTCATGATATGCTCTCCCTGATGGATGGTTTCTTTGGTTACAACAAAATTTAGATTAAAGCTAAATACCAGCACAAAAGCATGTTCACAACACCATGGCAAATATTCTATTATAAAGTTATGCCATTTAGCCTTAAAAATACTAGTGCCACATATCAGTGGGCCATGACATACATTTTTCATGACTATATGCATAGAATACTTGAGTATTACATCGATGACTTCTTAGCAAAGTCACTATTATGATAAGAGCATGTTGAGGTCCTAAGAAAGATATTTGATCACCTGATAGAGCATAATGTCAGGTTGAATCCCAAGAAGTGCATATTTAGGGTAACTTCAAGAAATATCCTAGGATTCATCATTTCAAATAGAGGCATCAAAGTTGACCCAACGAAGGTCAAGACCATTCTTGAAATGCATCCTCCAAAAAATATCAAAGATCTAAGAATCCTACAGGGTAAAGTAGCATCCATAAAGTGATTTATAGTACAATTATTGAAAAAATATCGACCCATGAATTGAATGCTACACAAGGGGGTCCCATTTAAGTGGGATGAGAACTGTCAAGCAGCCTTTGTAGAGATCAAGCAATACTTGGCAATGTCACCAGTGCTAGCTCCACCAAGACCAAATGTGCCTTTCTTGCTATATATATCAGCAACTAACTTTGCATTGGGAACCATGCTAGCCCAAAAGAATGTAAAATATAAATAGCATGCCATATATTACATCATTCACACTTTGGTGAGTTACGAGCTCGAATATGCATATGTGGAGAAGCTATGTTTAGCAGTGGTGTTCATAACAAAAAAATTATATCATTATATGTTAAGTCATACAATGTATGTAATATCCAAACAAAATCCTTTGTAGTATATGATGAGCAAGACATATCATAACACACATGCTGTGAAGTAGATCATACTATTGATAGAATATGATTTGGAATTCATCAGCCAAAAGTACATCAAGGGACAGGTCATAGCTGATGATCTGGTTGAGGCACATCTCAAGAATAGTAGGTCTCTCACCATTAAGCTTCCTAATGTAGTCTTTACATTATCGAAATATCCCAAACCCAAAGAGCCATATAACAAAGTAGACATGACTTTTTTCTTTGATGATTCAAAGTGTGAGCAAGGGGGTGGTGCAAAAATTGTCTTTTTTTATGCCATAAGGTTCTCCAATGCCCTTTTCTTTTAAGCTAGAATTTCCCTGTACTAACAAAATTTTTGAATATGAGGCCCTAATATTGGGTCTCCAAATAGCTATCACCATGAATATTAAACAATTAAACATATTTGGTGACTCTCTTCTCATAGTCAATCAAGTGAAGTGAATTTTTCATTGTAGGTGTCCCATCTTGAAAGCTTATAAGGATCTTGTTGATACTTATCTAGTCCATCTAGAATGGTACAACATTGAGGCAATTCCTCGTTCATCAAATAGATTTGCAAACACTATGGCATCTTTGGGATCCTTAATCCCTTAGAATTTTTTTACTGACTTTACTACCATTCATGTAAAGATGCTATCGCATGTCGCAATGCATCATGTGGATTTTGATAATGAGGAATAAATCAATATGATTCATATAGAACTAAACCATGAATGGTTCTATAAATCTAGATACTTTCTCAAGCAGAAATCCTAGGGATATTTGATCTTGTAGGGTCATACAAGGAATGGCACCATCATTCACCATAAGGTTGTATCCCAGTATGCATTTGCACATACTGAAATGCTAATGGAACAAGCCGTATTGATAGTTGAGGTAGAATCTTATCAATATTAGATGTCATAATTACATGACTTCCTCAAACTTGGTTTAATCCTATAGGGATTATCGTGTGCTACAAAATATACATTCAGATAGAAAGAGATAAAGTATGTCTTTCTAGGAGACATCTTGTACGGTAGAAGCTATTATGGAATGCTCCTTCATTGTATTAAGCCCCAAGAATCAACTTGGACAATTTTGTAGGCTCATGATGGTACAACGGTGGTCATTTTAGTGGCTTGGCCATTTTCAAGAACATCCTTTGAATGGGTTATTATTGGCCCACTATGGAGAAGGATTGCATCGTGTATGTCAATAAATGCATTAAATGTCAACATCATGCTAATATTACATACTTACCATCACAAGCCTTATAGCCCATCCAAGAAGCTTGTCCATTTACTTAGTGGGGCCTCGATCTAATCGATAAGATCTCTACCTCGTCATCAGACCAACATAAATTTATCATAATGACTACTGAGTATTTTACTAAGTGGGTGGAATCAAACCCTTTAACAATGACAACTAGAGCACGTATTTCATACTTCACAATATCATTAGTCATTTTGGGATACCATCCAAGATAATATTGTATAATTGAATGCCATTTAAGAAAAATATGTAAAGGCTTTAATGTCCAAGTACAATATACAACATAGTTTTTTGACTCCATATTATTTGTAGGCAAACGGGTAAGTTGAGGCTTCAAACAAGACAATGGTAGCCATCTTGAAAAATATGGTACAAGAGAACCACAATATTGGCACATTTAGATGTCCCTTGTACTACGGGCTTACAGGACTAGCATACGGACACCCACTGGGGTAACCTTTTTTTTTCTAGTATATGAAACTGAGGCCATTATGCCCTTAGAGTTGGAAATTCCAACACTGTGCATTGCATTGAAAGAGTTCATCGATGATGATACTACACAGCAAGCTCACTTTGATAAACTAACGCTTCTTGATGAACATCACGTAAATGCCCTTGAGCATCTTTGCATTTACCAAGAGTGCTTAAAACAAGCTTACAATACTAAAGTCCACTTGACATACTTTAAGTTTGGTGACCTTGTGTTGAAAGAGAACCAATAGAACTCAAACTTGTCGCTGAACTTGCAAGACAAATTTACGGCTAACTGGTTAGGTCCTTATATCATCTATGAGAATATTGAACCTGGAACGTATCACTTGAAGGTTTTTAAGAGCTTGAACCTCTCAACATCCTTCATCTTAAGGTGTTCCATACATAATATCTTAGAAACTTAAAAATATGGAAAATTTCAAAATCCATAAAAACCAAAAAGCAATAAAATCTAAAGAACATTGCATTTTCATTTGCATTGCATTTCATATTGCACATGCATTCATTTTATTTGCATTTTATTTGCATTTAATTTAGGCATATCCATCCATCATGTTTTCATTAGGATAGGTTGTGTTTGAAAATATTACAAACAACGCCATGTTTGTATTTCAATCATGCATCTATGCATTGTCATCATCATCCATCACTCTTGTGAGTTATTATGTTTTTCAACACAACCCCTCATATTGCTATGAAGAATATACTAGGGTTTTATGGTCACTAAGCCATTCTTAATGGTCTTTTCAAAAGTTGGTAGAAATATTGCTTTGCTTTTGAGCATGAGGTCTAGTTTTGATAGCACTTAGCATATCAAAATCCCATCACTAATCAACACATTAAACAATCCTAATTAGGGGAAGGAAGGATGAACACTACAAAGTGGTCCTGGTCACCTAGAGTGAAAGGTTTAGGGTTGATCATCTTGTGAGGCACATGGTCTAGGGTGTTGATCATTGGAAAAAGGACAATTTGTACCCCCTACCCATAAATACCTTGCTTACAAAAAGAATCAAAATCCCAAATTCAAATAAAATCCCTTTCTAAAAATAAAATAAAACAAATACAAAAATAAATAGTGATTTTTATCACTATATTTGAGAAAGTATCCCAATAAATTGAAAAAAAATAAGAGGGTGATCTTGAATCCCTGGAGTGGTCAATACTTGAAAACTAGTGGGTGATCCCCAATACAGTAATGGGATGAATGAATCCTGCCTAGAATTGGGATAGGCCACAACAATTTACATGTGAGCTACCTTTATGTGGCCTATATCACCTAGTGCTCTAGTCTAACTGAGTCTTAACCTGGGATTAGGTGAACAATTTGAGGATTCCCAGTATAGGAATGGGCTAAATGAATCCTTCCTGGAACTGGGGTATACTTATGTCTCATCTAATATATATTTATTTGCACACATAGGGGTAATGAGTAGCTTTGTCTTTCATAGCAAAAACTTTATATTTTAGGAGTATAGTATAGTCATTATACAACTTTTGATAAGTCAACTAGGGTGTTTGAGTCTCATGGAAAACCTCAAAAAATATCAAATAGCAACAAATCATCTCATCTTATAATATCATTACATACTACAATAATTTTATCTCACATATGGATGTTAAGTTATTAATTCTTATGATAAGATTTAACATCTATATTCATGATTGTTACACATTTTGTGGTGTCATCTATTAGATTGTCAAGCACATATTTCATTAATTTCTTATGTTTTAAGTGATTAAAGCATACAAGTTCATTTACATTAGATCATCATCATGTAAATAATGCATTACATACATTGCATTCATAACATCATAAATTAAATGCATACAATTAAATCAAATTAAACATGTATATAACATTCCATAGTCCATCCATATGCATACATAATAGTAGTCCATCTACATATCTAGATCATACAATATAAACATACATCATCTAGCTAGTGTATGTCATCCATACATCACATCATATAGCATCAAATAATCATCACATATAAGCATCGTATCCATATACATATCATAGACAAAAAATAAATGTACATAGGTAATGATTCATAAATAAAATGTCATATCATATATATATATATATATATATGTGTGTGTCACAAAAATATATAAGGATGTGTAATTCCCATAGGCTACAACTGTGTAGGTCATCGAACTTACACTCAAAAGTGGTACAAAAGCATCTGACAATATTTGTACTAGGCAGTGCCTGTGCCCCCTATCTGCAAGGCTCCTCCATCACCTTCATCCTCCTTGTGGCTCTGCCTAGAGCTAGTACTAGTGGACCTATCTGTCCTGGGATTCTTGTGGCTAGATTGTGCTATAGATTACCCTATCTCTCATGTTTGAGTCCCTTGAGTCACCTAAGTACCTAGATCTATCAATATATTTGGGATCTCACCACTGTGCATATCAACCTGACTCTCTAGGAGAGTGATATGAGCAGCATTTGAAGCTCGCTTCCTGAGATGACACTAGATCACAAATTTTAACCTCTTGATCTCTATTGTTGGGTGTAAGCCTATAGATACCTGTACCACTAGAGCAGCCAATGTAGCTGGAGTGGCTTGTGAAGATGAGGAATCTCCCCTCAATCCCTTGAGTAGACCCTGCTCTATTGTAATTAAGTCCCATTGAGACTTGAGAATATCCCACTCAAGCATGATATTCTTGATAGCCATGTCAATAGTGGTAATCCATGCCTAGAGGGCTGCCCTCTTCTCATAACCCCACCACTACACCTATCCCTATGATAGTTGGGTTTGTGGTATGCTCAACTATGCCTATAGAGTAGCTATTGTGGTATCCCTCTATAGTATCTACATCTGTAGGGTCCCCACCTATGTTTGTAGGCTGGCCACCTAGGACCAGAGCTATGAAGCCTCATCATAAGGCTCCTCCAACTCAACCTAGGGTACATCCTCGATAGCTACACCCTCTTACCATATATCCTTGGTTCGCTGGTAAAATTTATACCCATGAGGATATGCTCCCTCTAGATATGACTTAGCTACCTCTATGCCTAATACTTCATCCCCATCCTTGTTAAGTGGGACACCACCTCACCAGATCATAAGTGTCCACTAATCAACATAATTTGCAGTGGTCCCTGCATCTTACAGCCCTGAGTCCTACCAGTCATCATCCTCATCACCTAAGGGGGTGACCTATGGCCATTCTAGATATCTCTCCAGAGTCAGGCAATGGTAGAGAGTAGGCACATATGGAATGTCCTCACAAATACCAAACTACCTCAAGACATGCGAGAAGTAAAAAAACTCATGCATATCAAGCTTATGTCGATCAACCACCTATCTCATTTGGTATGCCTTAGGTACCTATCCACCTCGATCTATGTGAGAAAATCTATGTAGGGCCTCCATAGCACTTGATCTAGACAAAATCATGAGATCTGATTGATATAATATTTAAGGTCTTCTACCCAAGTCCTACTCTGAAACTCCTCAACCTCTTTGGGCCAACAGGTAGCATAGCATTGTGAAGCCTCTACAATGTCACCAATCTGACATGGAAGTCCCCTTGGATGATCAATAACGATATGCTACCACACCCATATCTATAGAAGCATGGTACAAGTGACTCTGATGTGTCCCCATTGTGTAATCATATATAGCTCATCATAGAGTTGGGCTAGGAGGGCACTACCCCATTATAGAATCATCGGTTGCTCTGTAGTGCTCCCGAGAAGATCCTTCATCCTAGAAAGGAGGTTATAGGGGAACCTCATGCTTGATGTGTCTAGTAGGAGGATGTGAATGCATAGAAACATCAATATGGCCTATCTCTCTAAGAATATGTTTGCCCTGTACCAACACTCTATAGGCACACCCCCATGGTCAATATCAATGAGCATCGCATCGCTTCAATCATCGAAGATCCATCATAAAATTGTAGTCTTCACTATATTAGGCAAATAGGTGATGACCTCACCATCAATGGGATGTGGAAGATGCGGTAGACATCCTACAAGGTGACCATGATCTCCCTGGTCGATAGGTAAAATGTGTTGGTTCGTGCATCCCAACGATGGGCCAACATAGTCATATAAGTCTAATCAGGCCTAATGGTAGGGAGGTAGAGGATGTATCCAAGCCCTATAGCATTGAACCACATTCGGTTGACATCGGTAATCCCTCGAATGAGGTCCTGATAGATCTCAAACTCCCTTGCTCGGGATGTCAGCTATAAGAGCACATAATAATAACACATAAAATCAATCAAAACATCAAAAATGACCTTAAAAAATCAAACAAATTCAAAATATTAAAAATATATAAAACATTCATAAATTCATGCAACACCTTCTAAAGAATTAAAGTTGCACTTCAAAACATTCAAAAAAATCAAAAAATTGAAACTTTTTTCTAAATTTGCCTAACTGTGGCTGGGACCCATGACCAGTAGCAACAGTCAAATTTATGATCGTTGGAATTTTAACCTAGTCATGGTAGATATCTGTGGCCCCCAATTTTCCAATTGAGAGTTGTGTCTGCCACTCGTGACTAAGAGCAGTGGCCTTTTTAGGGTCACGTACCATCCCAAAAAAGACCAAAAAATTAAAACCCTCCCCTCTAAAACTAACCTAGACTAATCTTAAACTAGGGTGAGGTTCTTTACTAGAAGTTTAGTGTGGTTCCTTTAACCTGTTAATTAATGAGGTTAATTTTATTGGATAAATCAAATGAGAGTGATGTGTGTGGCTACCCTTGTCAGACCGGCTCCACCACTAGTATATGCTTCCATGGGGTCTATTATGTGGGTGTTTTTTGGGGTTTGCGGTAGTGTTCCATATCAAAAGTTTAACCTCACCTCTTAGAGATCTCAGTTTGCAAGATAGAAATGGAAAATAATGACTTAAAAAATGATAGATTTTATTTTATATTTTCAATTTTGCCTCTGACCACACCTAGCACCCATAGGCATAGAATTAGGGTTTTCCAACTGTAGGTCAGAGCTGCAACTAAGAAAATTGTAAAAATTGGCTACGTCTCACACACACGGCTAGCATACAATAATAAATACTCTCAAAATTCAATTGTGAGGGGTCTCAAAATGCAAAATAAAAAATATTGAATGGGGCCACACCCTCAAAATTTTCAAAAATAACAAAAAAATTTAGATAATTCAAAACTCAAATGTGCCTCATATCCAGTTATTTACCCTATACACTTGGCGGTTGTAGCGACTTGCAATCCATGCAATCCATAAAGATGAGTAAATTACCATAAGTCCATTTGGGGTAAATTAGTCATTGTTGAATTGATATGCTTCACTTCAATCCCTAAGAAGGCCACAATGGTTGGACTACTTCATGGGAACGAGGTATTCATTTCAATACTTCTATGACATTTTTAGCAAATCATCAAACATTGTGATTCAACACAAGCCTAATTGGAATTGTCATCATATTGATTTACTAAGAAGGCCATAGTGGCTAGACTGCTCCACAGGATAGAGATGTACAATTACTATTAATAGTTGTAATCATGGCTGAATTAGGCCTTGTCAAGTAATCAAAGTGCTAAAATATTCAACTGTTCAAATCAATCATGAGGTCAAGTGACTCGTCGCTTCATTTAATTATCGTACCCTCATCGATTCATCATTTGATGGGGTAGTCATTATATCAATTATCATAATAAAATGAAATAAGAGATCATTCGATCTTGTCAAATTGTGTTTGTCTTATGAATCATTGCCAAATACTATCATAATCTTACCCTTTCTTGGGGCAAAATGCAACTATGATAGTTAAGTTAGTATCTCTCCACCTATCGATACTATTATAGCACTAAAGCTACCCGATCACCACTGGAGGTTGGAAAATATTTTTAAAATTTAAGCCTTCCCTTAGTTGGAAGCAATGATTCTAAGATGCGCGTCCTTTGGTAGGACTAGGTATCTAATGTTGATCAAATCAGTGATCATCATTCAACCTATGATATCGTTTTAGTCTATTTTTGCTCAGCGTTGTTTGTTCTCACAACGCATCTCAGAAGGGGTATCTGTAGACACCTAAAACATGTCATGCTGAGGCGACTACTTATATGGGACATGCAAACAGACCATATGAATGATCTTGGATAGCTCCAAGGTGAAGCAATAGTTTTTTTTGGTGGGGTAGCCTTTAATTTAATTAATATGATCTTGAGATATTTCTTCTACCAAATTTATCTAGAACTTATATCTAGGTATGCTTATTAAAATATATTATATAAAAATTTAAATAAGATAACTTACTTAGTTTTAAATTAACAATTTAATTTATAGCACACCATTTGAAAAGTATTACACTTGAATATTTGAAACATGTATTTTTTGACCATTCAACTCAATCATTTGACTTATTTTATTTTTTTGCTTTATTTTAATTGAAAATATTAAATAAAGATATCCTTTCAATGATTAGAGAGTGTCTATTTTTAATTTATACTAAAATATGTATTTATGTAACTATTTTATAATCACTTTATTATGTTTCAACATCATTTGAACAAGATGAACTATAATGGGTTTAATTAAGTTGTCTGTTATTTTAAATTGAACAGATAATTATATATTCAAGTATGATTTTTCTTTCATTACTTTCAATGCCTTGTTGGTACATGGATTCATGATCATGTTTTTCAAAAAATTATTTAAATTTGATAGATTGACAATAAATTTCTTCTAGACTAATATTATTTATACAAGTGCAAATAGGTGATTTAATGGTTAAAATAATTAAATATATAAACAAGTTCTATGTGAGGACTAGTCCCTGATTAATTTATTTTTTATAAATGTTTGACTAGCATATCCACTATAGTCTCAACCACAATTATATAATTATTCATTCCTCTATTTGTTATAACATAAGTAAAAAATACAAAAGTCCTTAATATGCATTTATCATGTATGTGATTGTAAAGAAAATATTAATATATTGTTGAGATACTCATCCTTTAGAGATATGGATTGGTATACCTTTAACCTTTCATCTCAACAAAAGGAAAGTTTAATATATGGAACTTGTTGTAGAAAGAGGGTGAAACAAGAAATAGTTTTTGTTGGAAAATTTTGGAATAAAAGATAAAAACTCCAATTATATTATGATGTTAATAGAAATAGACATGTTTTTATTAAGGAGATGTACTATGCCAATATTTGACATATCTAAAAAAAATAAGATATTGATATAAATAGTATTAGGCAATTTTTATAATAGATGAGAAAGGGTGTGACAAAGATGGAATGATATGGATTACAAAAGATGAGTTAAAAATTATGTTTGCTTGAAGATCCATCAACCATTTAGGATTGTGTTTCAAACAAAGTAATAAAGATTCTTTAAAAAAAATTTAGTGAGAAATAGTATTTCATTAATGTGAAATTAATCCAGTTATCACTTAATTGAAATAAAATTACCTCCAAGGAAAAATATTCATGTAAAAAATGTACGACCCGGAGAAGCGCACACCCCTTACCCTACTTGCAATATTATTATATAGAATGAAAATAAAGAAGCACACAAGCACATATAACATGAAAGTAAAAAGCAAAGAAATATTCTTTTATTAATGCTTCCAGATCTCGGTTACATGTATGTCCCTATGAGGGATACTCGTTTTAATACAATAGATTACAAGTGGGATAACAGTTAATATATCCCCCCACAAGGGTATGGTGCACTTCCACATGCCTCCCGATATCGCACACGAAAGATGTATGAGGGCTTATAGAAACCTCCTCCTTTTCTCGTTCTGAAGGGACCTTGTGCTTTGGATGTATTTATTCAGTCCTGTGAACCTACAACCTACAAGCATAGAAACAATAAAGCACACTTAGTAGCATGTGTCACCTCTTTGGATGAGGTCATTGTTAGCATATCTAGTGAATATGATATATAAAGCAGAAGCAGCTCAAAATGTAATAAAACTGAATGGAAAGTGCAAATATAACTAAAAAATAATAGATAAATGCATGAAATAACTTAGATATATGCTACACTAATTGATAAATTGAAAGCTATTATAGATCTAATATGAAACTAGAAAAATAAAGTTTGAACACCCTAGGCTATGCCTGCGGTCCACTTTTCGAGACAACGATCGTGAAGTAAACCTTTTTCTCCATGAACCAAGGGCTATAAAATTGTATCCTCCATTGAAATTGATGTTCAAGGGTCACTAGTTGTTTTTGGTACACTGGATGGTGGTGAAGAACACTTGATCTCCATGATTATATGGTTTTAAATCATTGCAAATCTAGGCAGAGTTTTGTTACTCCTCAATGGGGTTCGATCTCTCTTTTCGGTTTGTCAGGGCTTCATTGCTTGAAATTCTACAACTCATGGATACTTTACTTTGCTTGGGAAGGCTCATATGTAGACCTACCTATCTTTTGACCCGAGTCTTGGCTTACTAGAGAAGCCAAGATCTGAATTTACATGCAATTGACCATCCTGAGGGGAAAGCATCAGTCACAAATTTGCATTGAAGGGGCAGTTAGGAGGAACTCTAGGAGTTCCATGCCAAAATATACCTGTAAGCAATGCAATATGTAGTTAGACTACATGGTCTGGACCCATATTCATACCTAGACTATGCATGGTGCTAGTTTCTATTAGGTTCAATGACTAGGTATGATCGTTGTTAGCTTCAACATCCAAATGTAGCGACCGCTTTGCTTGAGATCGGCCAAGTTTGGATGGGCTAGAACTACCCTGTTTGAGTGGTTAAGACCACTGCTAGATCTTGGAAAGTTCTAATATCATTCATATAGTCTCTAAATATACCCATATGAGTAGTCTCCTAAACATGACATGTTTTACGTGTCTACAAATACCCCTTTTTGGGATGCACTATGGGAAAACACAATGTATAGCAAAAATAGACCACATAGGGCCGTATTGTAGGTTGGATGATGATCATTGATCTAATAAATATTGGATGCCCCAGTCATGTAGAAGAGCGCACGTCCTAGAATCATTGCTTCCAACTGAATGGAAGGCTTAAAATTATAAAATCTTGCACTCATCATCAAACATTCGGGTAGCTTCAGTGTTACTATAGGCTTTAGTGATTGCTATAGATATGAAAGGAGGAGAGCTACAAACTTAGCTATTATGTTTGTTTTTTACCCTATAAAAGGGTAATATTATGATATTTGTTGGCAATTATTCATAGGATGAATGCACTTTTGGCATGATCGAGTGATCCTTTGTTGATTTTGATTATGATTGTTTGAAAATTTTGACTACCACCTCAAACGATGAGTCAATGAGGATAGGAAAATGAATTAAGTGATGAGTCGCTTGACCAAAATGATTGATTTGGATCCTTGAAGAGGGTCACTTTGTTGTTATAGAGCAGGTCCCATTCAGGTGTGATTCCAACTCTATCTAGTAATTGTATATCCCTATCCAATGGAGCGGTCCAACCGTGAATGGCCTTCTTAGGGAGTTAAGATGATAGCAATTCTATTTAAGACTATGTTGAGTCACTTATGTTTGATTATTTGCTAAATTTAATGTTATAGAAGAAAGAATGTCATTTTCTCTCCCATGGGATAGTCCGGCTGCCATGGCCCTCTTAGGGATTGGAGTGATAGTCCTAAACACAACCATAACTAATTTGCACCAAGTGGACTTATGGTAATTTACTCTTCTTGCTAGATTGCATGGAGCGCAAGTCGCTGCAACCTCCAAGTGTATAGAGTAAATGACTACATACGAGGCTCATTTGAAATTTTATTGTTATTTATTATTTTTGGATTTAGATTTGTGTAATTTTTTTGGTATTTATGTAGTTTTTGATTGTTTTGGACTGATAAATATGCTTAATAGCCCATTTGGAGGTGCTTCATGGTGATAAATTGGGTAAATTTCTCTTCGTATACTTATCGCTATCATGTATAATGACCCCTAATTACCACTTCATGGCCACTGTCATGTCCAACGACCTAAAAGTGTGGGCCACTGATGCATTCAATGATCGAGGCAGAAGTTGAAAATATAAAAAAAAAATTAGGTTTTTGACCTTTCACTATTGCCAACTATCATTTGCACTTTTGAGATTTAAAGTGAGAAAGTGCATTTGTGATACAGAGTGCTACCATATTTGCTACTGACTTGGATGCCATGGCTGAGTAGGGAGAGAAATCTACAAGTGGAGGAGTCGGTGCTTCATGGGTACCTTTTCAAACTCTAACCCTTGTTTAATTTAGTAAAATGAATCTAACTAATAAATTTGGTAAAAAAACCTAATTAAACCTATTGGAAATGAATTAAACCCATAGGTAGGCTTAGTTTAGGTTTAATTTATGTGGGTTTCCCTTAATTTTAGGTCTTTAAATTTTTTTTTTTTGTTTTGGCTGAGGGGGAACATCGTTGGTGTGTTACCCCATGGCCGCTGATGCTTAGAGCGGCCTCCGATGACAAAAGGGGGTCACTATCATTGTTAGTGGCTAGCTTAAAATCCAAAGGTCACTTTTTTTATCGTTGGAGGCTGGCCACTATCAACTTTAAGGGTTGCTACATGGCCACTCTTGGCATAAGCGGTCAGGCAACTTTAGTAGATTTTTTTATTTTTTTGTATTTTTAGGACATTTAAATGATTTTTTGCAATTTTGAAGTGTATATGTTGATATTTTTGAATGTTTTAGGTGCATTTAGCTATCCTACTTGTAGCCTTAGGTTATCTTAGTTTTATTTTGTTTTTGCTTTTTTTTTGTTGTTAGATTTTAAGTGCATTTAATTTCGATTTATTTTGCACTTCTAGATTTTTTCTATGTAGGCTAGTGACCCAAAATTACTTGTGGATCTCTTGCTCGATATGGATGAAATAGACTAGGCTTGGATTGATGCTCATGGGCTTCAGTACGTTACCATGCTTCCAATGATTATGTCGGATTGGGCCTACCTTACTGCTTTGGCCCATAGGTGGGATTCTAGGACTAACCCATTTCATCTCCCTACGGGCGAGATGACCATTACGTCAGGGGATATTTATAGAATCTTACAGATCCCTTTTTATGGAGTTCCCATCGTTTATTCCTTAACTGATGATAGGGAGGCTATCTTTTTTATGGCTTTTGGGGTACATTCAGCTGTTGCATTCTTGGATACCCAATTTTATGGGATTTTCATTGCTCGGTGGTACTAGAAGGATGTCTTTTCTTGGATATATGTTGTTCTAATGATGGTCATTTACAATATCCTTATACCTGACTACTCTAGAGTGAGGTTCCCATGGAACCTCTTAGCGATGGTTTAGGACTTGATTGATAGTGAAGAGCCTATCATATATGCTTGGGGGAGTGTCTTGTTGGCGTAGTGCTATGATGAGTTGTATAGGATGTAGCACCATGGTAGAGCCAACATTGCTTGTATTTTGCTCCTCCAGATCTAGAATTGAGATCATATTAGGGTGGATCATCCAGGAAGACTACCTATTGCATTCATTGAGATAGTGTATGTGGCTCAATTCTATGGTAGTAGGTGGAACCAAGAGTATGAGGAGTGCAAGAGTCAAAATTTTGTAGGAGAGTTTTCCCACTACACTGCTACTCTGACTAGTTTGCAGGCCTAGGATGTTATATGGAAGTCTTATCATTATTGCCCTACCTGGGATGAGGTAAATAGGTTCACAATTCAGACTCAGCACAATCAATGGGTTATCAATCTCAAGGAGGGCATCATGAAGTTCTTCCATTGTTCTTGGCTGCTATGAAAATATCACTTGCAACAAGATGTACCCCTAGTGCTAGTATTGTATAGGTGGGTGGCCGTAGAGAGGGATATTATACTACCTTAGGTCACAACAGTAATAGAGGATGATGACCCTTCAGTAGTGGATGTGGGCCTAGTAGATGGTAGGGTCACAAAGGCCTACACTCAATGGTGGGTTACTCGGTTGTGGCATGGCAATGATAGTTTGGGATACAATAGGGATGAGGTTACTCCAAGGGAGGATCCTAATGGGCATCAAGTGCAATCCTGGATAAAGGGATGGAGCTAGCCATATGAGCAGGAGGCGATAGAGGAGCAAGTGGCTCCTGAGGAGGATGAGGAGGAGGAGTTGGCTCCAGAGGAGCAAAAGTCTCCTTTTTGAGCTTAGTTGCACTACATTGAGGCTGAGCTTTAGTCATAAAAAATTTAGGTACAGTAGAGGTATTATACTATTGTACTACTTTAGACATAGGTTGCACAACTCATTGTCAAGCGAGATGTTGCATGAAGCCAGGTTGTACGTACTACTACAACTATCCAAGAACCAACTAGTTTGGATGTTGGGGCTAAGTTGAGCTACCTATAGTTGATCATAGGGGAGAACAAGGATAAGATGACATCAGATGCTACCTACATCATAACTCTACGGTCTCAGATTAATATTCTAGGGGGTATTACTCAAGATAGGATTACAACTAGCAACTCACACCAGAGTAGGTGGAGCACATAAGGGCAGTCATCAATGCAACCTAGCTAGAGGATCAGGACCTGTACAGAGTATATTATAGGGGCTAACTCGCATCATACTCCTAGATACAGAGTAGAGGGTGGAGGTGACACTAGGGGCATAGGCTTTGTTTTCTTTTTTTATTCTATTGTATTATTTTTTAGTGTAAGGTTAGATGACCTATACAGTTGTAGCCTTACGGCCATTTTGTACCTTCATGTACTTATTTGACTAAACACACATATATATGATATTAGTACTTTGAGACTCATTATGTGTATTTATTTTTATGATTATATGTTTATGTTTATATGATGAAATATCATGATATTATGCTATATGATGTGACTTGATGCATTAGCTAGGTGATATATATGTATGCAATATTTAGATTTTTATATTCTATGATATGGAGGCATAGATGGACTACTTATAAATTTATGTTACATGATGTAGTTTATATGATTTTATGCTATATGATGGATTGGCATGAGCAAGCTATATGATGGGTGTATGGTTAGATGTTATGATTTATATGTTTATATGGTCTACTTATGATGTATGCATTTATGGATGCAGTGCTTATTATTGAATGTATGTTTTAATTTTGATCTATTTGTATGCATATAACTTATGTTGTTATTATATGATGAATGAAATGCATCTACATGCATTAGTGGTATGATGGTATTTAATGTAAATGAACCTATATGCTTTAATCACTTAAAACATAAAGAATGCACGTGATATGAGTCCTACAATCAAATGGGCAACACCACAGAATGTATAATCAGTCATGAATATAAATAATAACTCTTAGAATAAGAATGAATAATTTAATCATTCAAATGTGATATGAAATGATGTGATATGTATATAATTTCTTTATAAGCTTATGTAAATTAATATATATGCACAAAATAGTCAGTGGTCATATAAATATCATTGCTAACATTCATTCGATATCTTTCCTATTTCATGAACACCATTTAATGAACCAAACTACATAAATAATGTTGATGATTTGATGATATATTTTGTTGCTACGAGGGGGTTTTTGAGGTTTTCCATGAGACTCAAAATCCCTAGTTACTTCATCAAAAGCTATATACTGACCATACAATAAAGTTTTTGTCATGAAGACTTGGATGCTCATTATCCTTGTGTGTGCAAATGAATATATTAGATAAAACATAGGCATACCCTAGTGCTATATGGGATTCATGTAGCCCATTATTGTACTGGAGATCCTCAAATGCTCATATGATCCTAGGTTGGACTCAGTTGGATTAGACCACTAGGTGACATAGGAAACCTAAAGCTAGCCCATCCACATGCAAACATTGGTCTATACAAAAGCAGGATTCTAATGTATAGATATATCATCATGCACAAGGATACCACCATTACCAGGCAGTCTTGATTCCACCAAACCTATAATGAGGATCACCATATGGTTTGTTAAATGTTGAGAGTTCAAGGGATTCAAGTTCAACACTCCCTTATTTTATTTATATTTATTTGGAATACTTGCTCATGCTTAGTGATGAAAATCACTATTTATTTTGAATTTTGATTTTCTTCTTGTTTGAGCAAGGGATTTATGTAGTGATGACAATCACTGTTTATTTATTTTTTAATCTCTTTTTGTAAGGAGTTTTGCTTGTTTTGATTAAAGCAAGGGAATTGGGTAAGGAGGATCTTGTCCTTTTGCCAATTCTCAACATTTTCAAATTGATCACACAGGACAATGGGCAAGATAAAATTTTCACTCTAAGAATCCTAGCACTACTTCGTAGCTTTCATATTTCCCTCATTCCAACCAATATTTTAGTGTTTTGATTAGTGATAGGGTTTTGATATATGCTCGACACTATTACAACTAGACTTCATATTCTGCTAGTGAAGATAGCTTTCTACAAAGTCTGATAAAATCACTAAGTATGGTTGAGTAACCAGAAGACCCTTGTACATTCCTTATAGCAACATGAAGGGGTTGTGTTGAAAAACATAGTTACACATATGGCTTATAGATGATGATGGATTTTCAAGATGCATGATTGAGATACAAATGTGGTGTTGTTTGTAAGATTGGAAACACAAGCCACCTCAATGCAAATGTGATGGATGCAATGTCCCTAATGCAATGCAACTAATGGATGCAAATGTGAATACCAATGTTTTTGTATTTTAAATGTTTTTTATTATTATTTAATTTTTCTTATTCTGAATGTTTTTGGATTTTCTTGATCTTAAATTATTTTTGTGCTTTTGTATTTTGTTTTAACTAAACGGTTTAGATATGCCTTTGATGCTTTTTGTGATTTGACCAAAGGGCTTTAAGATACCTTTGGGGATTTTTGTGAGTTGACCAAAGGGATTAAGATGCCTTTAGAGCCTTTGTGAGTTGACCAAAGGGCTTTAATATGCCTTTGGGGATTTTTGTGATTTGAAAAAAGGGCTTTAAGATACCTTTGGAGTTTTTTGTGAGTTGACCAAAGGGCTTTAAGATTCATTTGGGGCTTTTTGTGATTTTACCAAATGTGTCATGCTACTTTTGGAGCCTTTTGTGTGTTGACCAAAGGTCTTTAAGATGCCTTTGGAGATTTTTTGAAGTTTTTTTTTTTGTTTTTTATAATTTTGGAATTTATTTGAATGTTTTTGCTATTTTTTGGTACTTATGTGTGAAATGCCCTTAGGTGAATAATTTTGAGAGGCTCTAGTTCCTCAACACCTTATAGTAATGTTTGGTGATATGCCCTAGGTCCAATCTTCTCAAAGATGATGTAAGGACCTATCCAATTGGCTACAAATTTATTTTGTAAATGCAGCGACAAATTTAAGTTCTGTCGATTCTCTTTATGCATAAGATCACCAACCTTAAAATATCTCAAATGGAATTTATTGTTATAATCCTATGTTAGACAATCCTAGTATACACGAAGATGCTCAAGAGCATTAATGTGACGTTCATCCAGAAGGTTCAACTAGTCAAGGTGAGCTTGCTACACAGTGTCATCATTGATGCACTCTTTCAATGTGACGTGCAATTCTAGAATTTCCAACTCTAAGGACATAATAGCTTCAACACCATATACAAGAAAAAATGGGGTTTCCCTAGTGGGCATCTGTACGCTCGTCCTATAAGCCCATAATGCAAGGAGCAATTGTAAATTCCAATCCTTATGATTTTCTTTCACCATCTTCTTTAATATGGATACTATTGTCTTGTTCAAGGCTTCTACTTGCCCACTTGCCTATGGATAATATGGTGTCACAAAAATGTGTTGAATTTTGTATTTGGAAATTAAATCCCACACAGTTTTGTTATTGAATGATGGACCATTATCCAAGATCATCTTGAAGGGGACCCCAAAATGATAGATGATATTCTGAAGTATGAACTCCGCAATTCATGGTTTGATTGTCGAGGTTAAGGGTACCGCTTCCACCTATTTGGTGAAATACTCAGTGGTCGTTAAGATAAATGTATGTCAGCCCAAATACGAGGAGATCTATTTTTTATTAGATCAAAACCCCACTGATAAAATCGCCAAGCCGCTTGAATGGGCTGTAAGGATTGATATGGAAAGTGCATTAGATTTGCATGATATTGGCATTCAACACATTTCCTGACATATTCATAGCAATCCTTCTCCATGGTGGGCCAGTAGTAACCCATTCGAAGGATGCACTTGACAATGACCATGCCACTAAAGTAGCCACCACACGTACCATCGTGAGCTTGTGAAATCACCCAAGATAATTCTTGGCGCTCTAAACAATGGAGGAGGACCCCATTGTAACTTTGACGATAAAATATGCCTCCTAACAAGAAATATCTTATTAATTTTTATCTAAATGCTCGTATTTTAGCATGCAACAGCCCCTGTAGGACAATTCCAAGTTTTAGGAATTCTTGTAATTTAGAAATCTAATCTTGATAAGCTACAACCTCAATAGATAAGACAACCTATTTCTCCTATGATTCGATGTGCACAAATGCATATTAAGAAACAACCTTATGGTGAATGGTGTTACCATTTTCCATAGGACCCTACGAGATCAAAGACTCCCAAGGTGTCTTATCTAAGAAGTCTCTGGCTTTACAGAACCAATCGTGATCTAGTTCTATATGGATCATGTCGAATGATTCTTTGTTATCAAAAGCCTCACATTGCATTGCTGAATGTGAGAGCGTTTTCACATGAATGGTAGTGAAATTAGTAGATGGATTCTGAGGGATCAAGGATCCCAATGATGCCATAGTATCTAGAATCTATTTTATGTGCAAGGGATTGCCTTGATGTCATACCACTCTAGTTGGACTAATTATGTGTCAATGAGATCTTTATAACCTTTTAGGATTGGATCCTAAAATTGAAATAGTCCCTTGACATGGTTGACTATGAGCAAGGAGTCATCAAAGATATTTAGCCTTTTTATTTTCATAGCAATGACTATTTGGAGACCTAGGATTAGGGCCCCATATTCAGTTTCGTTGTTCATGCAAGGCAAGTCCAACTTAAATGACAAGGGCATTAGAGCACATTGTGGCATGAAAAAGATAATTATTGAACCACCTTCTTGCTCACACTTTGAACCATCAAAGAACAACATCATGTCAGCTTTATTTCTTAGTTTTTTGGGTTTGGGTGCTTCTGATAATGCAAAGACTGCATCATCAAAAATTTCTGTGGTGAGAGGCCTACTATTCTGAAGAGGCACCTTTACCAGTTGATCAACTATGACTTGTCCCTTAATGGACTTTTGGATTATGAATTTTAGGTTAAATTCTATCAATAGCATTATCCACTTTGCAGTACGTGTATTATGATATGTCTTTCTCATCATATACTACAAAGTATTTTGTTTGGATATTACATACATCATATGGATCAACATATAGTGGTGTAATTTCTTGGTTGCAAAGACCACTACTAAACACAAATTTTCTATGTATGCATATCCTATATCATAGCTCACCAAGGTGTTACTGATGTAATATATCTCTTGCTCTCTATCTTGCACATTCTTTTGAGCCAACATTGTTCCCAAAGCAAAATCGATAGTGGATATATATAACAAGAATGGCACGTCTGGCCTTGGCAAAGCTAATACTGGTGAAGTTTCTAGGTAATTCTTGATTTTAGCAAATGCCTACTAACATTCTTCATCCCACTGGAATGGGACCCCTTTGTATAGTAGTAGATTCATGGGTTGACATTTATATGATAGTTGTGTGATGAATCACTTTATGGATGCTACTTTGACCTGTAAGCTTCTCAGCTCTTTGATATTCATGGGTGGGACCATTTTTAGGAAAGCCTTTACCTTTGTTGGGTCTACCTCGATGCCTCATTTAGAAATGATGAATCCTAAGAGTTTTCTAGAAGTTATGTCAAAGACACATTTCTTGGGATTCAACCTAACATTATGCTCAATAAGGTCATCGAAGATCTTTTTTAGGATCTCAGCATGCTCTTCACGTACCAATGACTTGGCCAATAAGTCATCGATATAGTCTTCTAATATCTTGTGCATATAGTCATGGAAAATATATTTCATAGCTCACTGATATGTGGTACTAGTATTTTTAATATTGGTAAAGGCATTACCTTGTAGCAAAATGTCTCCCATGAAGTGGTAAAAGTGATTTTATGTTGATCTTCAGGTTTAATCCAAATCTAATTGTATCCAAAAAAATTATCCATTAGGGAGAGCATATCATGACCTGTATTTGCATCTACTAGAGCATCTATGTTGGGCAACGGGAATGAATAATTTTGTGTTGCCTTATTGAGATCCCTAAAATCCATGCAAATGTGGATTCTTTCATCAGATTTTCCTATGGGCACCATGTTTGATACCCATTATAGATAGTCGATGGGAATAATAAAGACTACATCCAATAGCTTCTACAACTCATTATTTACCATAAAAGTGATGGTTGGATGCATCTTTCTAAGATTTTTCTTGATCAATTTCTCTGCGGGGTCTAGCAAAAGGTTATGGACAACCAATTTCAAATCCAGTCCTGATATATCTTTGTAGGTCCAAGGAAATAGACTTGGTCTCTCTTTCAATAGAGGAATAATGAGGGTCTATTATTTTGGAGATAAGATTTATTTGAACTTGAATTTATTTATATGAGAAGGATCATTACTGATGTCCACCTTGAAAGTCTCCTCTATTGATATATGTGACCCTTCCTCAAGCTGGTGAGGAGTGGGGATCAAATGAATGTCATCTATTGGGTTTAATGGTTATAATAAGTCATGGTTCAGACCAATGTGATAGACATCATACGTGTAGCCTGGTGCAAAGTGGAATGGTTGGAACATTTCTTTATTGGGGAAGAAATCTTCAAGCTCTAAGGGTGAATCAACATGATTCCAATCAATAGCATATAAACTAAGACACAATGGCTTCGTAGGATATGCTGGGTTATGGAATGGAGTGGTCAAATCATTGGAGATCATGTTTATGGATGGGATGAAATCTCCAAGACCTTGTGGGTAAATTTATATATTAATGGCTCACCTTCCATACTCATTATGAGGCTCTAGGGGCATAGGGTTATCAAGATACAACCTATGGACATATGATATGATGGGATCATTAGGTAGTAAAATATTTCTAAATATTGACAAATCTGAGAAAACCATACGATAAACCTCATCTGTAGTGAGTTGTCTTTCCCTAAAGTGAGGGCCATGATAGATGGTGTGAAATATTACGTCTCTTTCCATAAGAATATTAACTTGACACAAGTGTTGAGGACCAAGATAAGCCATATCGGTCTCATCCTTGAAATCATCATTGATTATGAAGAAACCCTTATTTCTACCCACTGGAATTGGGTTATGACTTACTTATTGATGCCTAAGGTAGGTCATATCAGTCTCATCTTCATAGTTACTATCATCTATGAAGAATCCATTAGCATTTGTTTTAGGCCCTACGTTATGGTGTGCATGTTTAGGCCCAAGGTAAGCCATCTCAGTTGAGTCCTCTGAATCATAGCCACTCTCATATAAAATATATTCACTCTCTGCATTGCCATACCAATCAATATTTTGTAGATGTTGAGGCCCATGGTGAGCCAGTCCAACTTCATCTTCATATTTACTTGAGACATACTCATTTTCCTCTTGTTCATAACCATAACATGGTTCATCCTCCCATTGGTTATCCCATGTCTTTCATAGACTCAATAATAGGCATGAAAGTCACATTCTACACAAGATATTCACCTAAAACTATATTGGCTAGGTGAACTGTCACCTATGATGTGGATGATGCTATTGATGAAGCAATTGAGGTAGGTTGAGGTACCTCCTTGGCTGTATCTTGGGGATATTCCTTCTCCATGGGAGTTAGAATTTTTGTAGCTGCTATAGTTGGAAACTCTTTTTGTCTTTCCTTAACTAGGGGTGCTTTCAACTTATGAGTATCTTTTGCTTTAAATTTTGAAGGATTATCAGAAGTACCAGTATCTTTAGAGGTAGGAGGTGGTGCTGATGTGGATGGGTAACCTCACAATGATTTGCTCTTATTTTTGGATTCTTGATCAGGGATGAAGGCCTTATGTATAGGTGCATTTATGGGAGGAAAAATTCCCCTGGTAGGTCAACCGTATGCACTTATTTAAAAGTCTTTTCATCAAATAAAACCACATGCACTTGTCCCTCATGCACATACTTTATGCATTGGTGCAAGATTGATGGAACACACTGCATGTCCCTTATATAGGGATTCCCTAAGAGGATATTGTATTGCATTGCCCCTTCCAAAATGTAACACATCATGGGGATGGTCTTATGTCCCACATTTATGGGCGGGATAACTATACCTACTATGGAGTACAATGTGTCATTGAAATCCCTTAATGTGTATGAGGTTGGGACAATGTTGGACCTAGGGATCTTCAGGTCCCCTATAGAATTTGTTGTAATGATGTTGATTGATGAGCCAATATTGATTAGATATTGCTTGAAAGGTATGTCATTGATTAACACAATAATGTGCAGAGGTGGGTCTACTAAGGTAGTAGGAATTACCTTGATTTTGTGATCATAGAAATGGATCACAGTATCTTAGCACTATTTCACTTACCCCACAAAGTGTGTGAATGCATCTGGATTTTGGCTGGAGCTCGATTAATCTCAATATCTCCATCAAAGTCTCCTTGTTCCTAGGTGACTGTTGTATGATCTCATAAATGGATAACTTAGCCAGAGTCATTTGTATATTTTGTTCTAGTCTATTCTAAAAATTTACCACAGGTCACACTGGTGGACCTATATATATCTCTATTGAGGTACAACCAGGATACAAATGAGAGCTACTAGAGGCTCTGGTTGGCCATATCATCAACTTCTAGGTACCACGTTCACTATATCAACCATTTTGATGCATCCCTGAGTGGACAGTTTGACTTGGACTTGGTTGACTTGGGTGCCCTGATCTCTAGGGTCCTTGTGATTTGGCAATGGGTTCCTGAATATACCCATATATCTATTGTTAGGTTCTAGTTGGTTGTCAAATTTTAGCTTACCCTTTTCAATCATATTTTGCATGACATTATTGAATCCTATACATTTTTTATGTCATGCCCCTGTATTCTATGATATGGGTAGTATTGGTATTCCCTATATCCCTTTGGCATGGGAATATTAGGGTCACAAAGTTGCACGTTGGGGAATCATATTCTATACACCTCATTTAACTAATTAAATATTGATTGCATTAATTCATATAGATATGTGAAATAATGAGGTGGTCGATGCTCCTTCTTTCAACCTTGATTGTTTTGAGTATTGTAATTGGCTGGTGGGGGCTGAGCATGATAGTTCTATGGTTGTTGACCATTCCCCCCTTCAGCGTGCTCAATACAACTTGATTAACTTAGGTTATCTTGGCCTACTTTTGTTTATTTTTGTCATTTCAGTTATTCTTTTTCCACTCCTTGTTTCAGATCTTTAGGTCTCCTTCATTGACCTTTATATCCTCAATAAGATTTGCTTGAGACAAGGCTTCTTTGAATAACTCATAATTTTAAATTTGTAATAACAATGAGATGTATCTCGTGCAACTCTTTATGAACATTTAGATGAGCTCTTCAATGGGAATGAAGAATGATATCTTTACCATGATCTTCCTCCATCTGTCCCCATAGCCCATAACTGTATCATCGTCATACTGCTTTAAGTTAGCCAGATCATATAGGTTCACCTTCTTCTTGGTGCTAAAGAAAAATTCTCTAGAAAGGCATTCACCAATTGCTTAAAACTGATGATGCTATGCTTAGGTGACTTATTGAACCACTAAGTCATCCCAATAACATCATGATGAACATTCTAAGCATAAGGGCATCATTCTGCTTAATATAGAAACACGCATTCATGAAATTCATAATGTGTTCTTACGCATCTTCCTCTCCCTTAAAATTGTCTAGCCTAGGCATATTGAAGTGCCTACGATATGCAAGACTTGGGACTAAAGGGCATAAAGGCTGGTTATGTATCTTATTCAAAGTCAGCTTTTGCCCAGCCATATCCTACTTTTTGAGAGATTTGAATCTCTCAATGAGTATTTGGTATACCTTCGAGTAAATAATCTTGTGTTCCTAAATATTTACTCAAAGTGGCAAGGGAGGTAATCCCATGTTTGCCCAATTTGGGAATATGTATTCATCCTCCATGACCATAGGATGAGATTCAATATATATCTATTCATGATCTTCTATCCATACCTATTCCTCACTAAATTATGTATGTTATGGATCTAGGAATTGTTGATGTTGTGATCCATGGTGAGTGTGCTCATATCTTTATCTAGTGTGTCTCTCTTACTAATAATTGATACATCTATTATGTTGATATTCTTCACCACCTACGTTTAGGTTGTCTCAAGCCAAGCTATGAGCTTACTCTTCATGCTTAGCTTTTTCTTCTCTCAAGTGTTGCTCATGTAGGCATAGGAACATTTTCCTTCACTCTTCTTGCTCAAGAGCTTCCACATATTCTTGCTCAATGTGTAATATTTCTTCTAACTTACATATGTGATCAAACTAACCTGCTATTGAAGGTTCATGCATTTATAAATCCATACGAGGAGTTATAATAGTTAGGCCTCTTGAAGATACCCCTGCTATATTTTTTATCTTACTTATCAGAGTGACATATTCTATGTGTTGTGATCTGTGTTGTGTACCCCCATGATCAAAGATAGTATATGTGCTTTGGGGCCACTTTGGAGCTTCCCCTAGTTCATTGGTGTGTCTTGTGGTTATTCTATGTGAACTTCCTAAAACAAATGTGCAGTGGCCACGCTTCTTTGAGCTAGTCTCAGTGGAAATCGATCCATCCTGTCAAGCTGTCTAGACATCTAGGACTAACTTTGTGGAGTCCAATTTGCACCAATGAGATCATAATCTAGAGGTACTCTCCCATCTTCAGGGAGGCTATAAGATGTTCCTGGTCTATGACTGGGTGCAAACCTAATGTCTTACCCCTCATTGGGTTGATTTATCCTAAGTATTTCATGTGAAGTTTTGGGTCTTGCAATACCTACATACCTATGTGATGATGGAGGCCTTGAGGCCTTGATATATCTGTGTGATGAGGAAGGGCTTGATGCTTCCTCATGTCTGTGTGATGAGGGAGGCCTTGATTCCTCTACATGTCTATGTGATGAAGGAGGTCATGATGCTTCTACATGTCTATGTGATGAGGAAGACCTTGAGGTCTCCTCATGTCTGAGTGATAAGAGAGGCCATGAGGTCTCCTCATGTTTGTATGAAGAGAGAGACCATGAGGTATCCTCATTTTTGTATTATGAGAGACAACTTGAGGCCTCCTCATGTCTATGTGATCAGGAACTAGGATGTGGCTCTCTCACTAGGGTTTCTCGAGGAGTCCCCCTAAGGGTTGAGTTGTCACCCCTAAGACTTGCTAAACTTTATTCATTGACATTATGGGTGGGAAGCTCAATTCCAGTGTGACTATGAGTGTGTGAAGTGTCAGTTCCCATATCAGTGTTGGACCGAGAGTGGTTGCTCTATGTGTATACCATGATGCACGTGAATTATCTTCTTATGTTAATTTTAAACCACACAAAGCAAAGCAAATAGATGTTTATCTCGTTTAAGAATTTATGTGTGTTCTCTACTTTATTTTGTGTGTTTTTATTTGTTGAATATATAATCTAAATTTCATCATGTTTTGCACTTTTGTTGGATGGTATACTCAAATTGTTTAAGGTATTTCACCTATATACTCGCACAATCCAAATATGGTAGTGAATTCCATACTCAATGAGGTAGAATAGGTACTACCAACCCTTACTCAGCACACCATGCATAGTGATACACCCATCAAAGAGGAATGTGTGTTATTTTGCATGATATGGATAGTTATTGGGTTGGCCTTGGCCACAGAAAAGTCTCGATGATATTATTTCTCACGAGCCAGCCAAGTGGTAATGAACTCCACTATTGGTATCGATCAACGGATTGGATGTGAGAGCCCAATATTGTTGATGTTAAAAATGAGATGTGTTGTATATGGGGTTATTTTTATATTTTTATGATGTAAATAGATGTAGCAAAAAGCATTCATGATCATTTCCCTAAATGCCTAAAAAGAACATTTTGAATTTAGA
Organism: Wollemia nobilis; assembly: GCA_028583015.1. Classification (NCBI taxonomy): domain Eukaryota; kingdom Viridiplantae; phylum Streptophyta; class Pinopsida; order Araucariales; family Araucariaceae; genus Wollemia; species Wollemia nobilis. The sequence continues at coordinate 299,062 of JAQPPZ010013334.1, forward strand.
AATTGCATCTCTAATTGATCTAAATGACTTTGATGCAAGTTCTACTTTATGATGTAACGACCTTTAGCTGGGCCACATGTAAGCAATCTTAAACACACAAAGCCTAGCATGTTGGAGACTAGGGCAGACCTTGAAAACAAAGGTCTACTATTCCTAGCAGCACCTAGAGGAAAGCTAAAAAAATCTAATAAGATTTAAAATATAATTTTCCTTTCATTTCTCTTATTTCATTAATAAAATACATTAAACTATGATTTAAGTTGCTATTTTTTGAAAAAAAATTACAGATAGAGAAAGACAAAAAACTAGGGAATATTACCAACCTCAAATCCTAGTCTGATGATGAGTTGGCTACCTTCTACTATACTTTTTCTTCTAGCCACTATCGACCAGAGTGGTTGAATCTGGCCGCTAACTACAGGAGCAACTAAGCTCTGTTGGTCACTATTGACCAGAGTGGCCAAACCTACACACAAAAATGATCGAAATATTAGTAAAATGGATGAAAACAAAAACATGGTGTGTGTCCCACCGTGATTGCCATATGTGCAACCTCAGGAAGCATGCACCCATTACCCTTCTTGAAATACTATTATATTGGATGAAAATAAAGAAGTACACAAGCACATATAATATGAAAGTAATAAGCAAAGAAAAATTCTTGTATTAATGCTTCCAGATATTTGTTACATGTATGTCCCTCTAAGGGATACTCATTTTTATACAATATATTACAAGTGGGATAACGATGAATATATCCCCCTACAAGGGGATGGTGTGCTTCTGTAGTCCTCCTGATCTCACACACGAAATATGTATGAGGGCTTATAGAATCCTCCTTCTCCTTTTCTCATTCTGGAGGGATCTCATGCTCTGGATGTCTTAATTTAGTCCTATGAACCTATAACCTACAAGCATAGAAACAACAAAGCACACTTAGTAGCACATGTCACCTCTTTGTATGAGGAATTTGTTAGCAAATTTGGTGAATATGATATATATAAAGCAGAAGTAGCTCAAAATGCAATAAAACCAAATGGAAAGTGCACATATAACTCTAAAAATAATAGATAAATGCATGAAATAACTCAGATATATGCTAAACTAATTGATAAATTGAAATATATGATATATATAATCTAAAACTAGGAAAATAAAGTCTAAAAACCCTAGGCTATGCCTACAAGCCACTTTTCGAGACAACGGCCATGAAGTAAACATTTTTCTTCATAAACCAAGGGCTGTAAAATTGTGTCCTTCATTGAAATTGATGTTCAAGGGTCACCAATTGTGTTTGGTACATTGGATGGTAGTGAATAATGCTTGATATCCTTGATGATATGGCTTGAAACCATTGCAAATCTAGGAAAAATTTTGTTACTCCTCAATGGGGTTTGATCTCTCTTTTCGGTTCACCAAGGCTTCATTGCTTGAAATTATGCTACTCGTGGATACTTGTCTTTGCTTCGTAAGACCCGTATGTAGACCTCCCTATATTATAATATGGGTCTTGGATTCCTAGAGAAGTCAAGATCTAAATTTACATGCAGTTGGCCATCTCGAGGGGAAAGCACTAGTCACAAATTTGTATTGAAGGAGCAGTTAGGAGGAACTCTAGGAGTTCCATGCCAAAATCCGCTCATAAGCAATATAAGGTGCAGTCAGACTATGTGATTTGGTCCTGTATTCATGGCCAAACTATGCATGGTGCTAGCCGCTATTAGTTTTAGCGACTAGGTGTGGCTGCTATCAACTTTAGCAGCCATATATGGCGGTTTCTTTGTTTGAGAGCGGCTAAGCTTGGATGGGCTACAACTTCCCTATTTGAGTGTTTAATACCAATGCTAGCTCTTGGCAAGGTCCAATATCATTCATATGGTATTTTAATGTGCCCATATGAGTAGTCTCCTAAACATGGCATGTTTTAGGTTTCTACAAAAAAGATAAATACTCAATCAACTTTAAAAAAACTTAAATCATCTTGTAATTGAAATAGAAAGTAAAATATCTCTCCTTATATTTTTAGCAAGGATGAATTGAGGATGAGAAACATGTGATGCTATACTATCTTGCATATAAAAAACTAATACAAAAAATATTATAATAATATGACATGAAAAGTTTACACAACTTATTTAGTTTACCACCTATAAACCTAGGTAGTTGTATCAAGGATATATTTGAATGTGGCTAATAAGACTAAAATGATTTTCAGTGACTCCATTGAAGTAAATGAAAACCAAATTTGAGAAAAATTTAATAATCTATGTTCTTGAAATATAAAATTATTTTCTCATCTCATATATCCTAGAAGGTCTATCTTGGATGTAAATAAAAAAATTGATTTGATGTGGTAAACTCTAATACTAGATTATTTTATATATTTTAATATTTTAGTATGTATATCATATCAATGATCATTTTAAAAGTAAAATAATATGGAATGATTCCATGCTTTGAATTGATGTTCATTGAAATTTTAAGTGAAACACCCTTTTAGAGTCATTATGGTTGTAATTGTAGAAAAGGAGTTTGTTTCACCATCTTCTTACTGTAATCTAGTTTCATTTATACACTTACATATTAGATCATACATTTTTGTTACTTTGCTAAATTCAAGCTAGTCTAATAATAATATAAGAGCTTAAGGAATTCTTAATGTTGTCAGGAAGAAATTTTTTTGTCAATCTAAAGATGGCAAATCTTTTTGGAAAAGAGAAAAAACTAAAATTATCAAATACAAAGTCTATGCTTGAGTAAATTATAGGCCTAAAAGAGCATATCCTCTTATATTCATATGGTTTTACCTTCATACTAGACCTATTGAAAATTTAGCTAAATTATCTCATAAGTCCTTTTATCAAGGATTATTTATTAATCACAATAATAATGCACACAATAATGTTTATATTATTACACTCAAAATATAAAAATTTAATTAAACAAATATCTACTATAGCATGCATAAATCTATGCTATTTTGATGCTTATTACAATGCTTTGTCATAGATATATAATCACATGTGACTCCTTACATTTTGCACTCTTGACCTTCTCTCTTCTTCATAACTCTTCACTTTGCATCTTGCAACATATCATGTGACTTTTCACTTTGTTTGACACCTAACTTTATAACTATTGACTTACTTACATGACACTATGCACACTCTTACACTTGTTATGAACCTCTCTTATCATTACAATAAATCATTCATCAATATGCAGAAATAGTCAACATGCATCCACAAATAAATTGCACAATAATAATCCACATAATAAAATAGAGATTGATAATATCCTTGAGGTAGGGCAACATCATGCAATACTCCTTATTGGAAGGAATTCACTCCACAATATCTTTAGCTCCACGATCCAAGACTTCTACAAGAATACTTCATACATACATTTTACAATCAAGGTACATCACTCTTTATACAAGAGTGTGATGGTTCACCTTCCATGAGTTACAATATCACCTATGTGGTGGTTCATATTACATGAGTTACAAAGTGTATAATAATATGACAATATTATTTTATGGTTACATATGATAATATTCCCCTATAATTACACATATTATTCTATGACATACCTATTTCTAATTTGGCATGTGGCCTTCCTTAATAGTTAATTTATGGATCATACCATTATACAATACAATATTAAATTATTAAGTACCTATATTAGGTACCTAACATTCCATCCCCCTTACAAAATGTTTTATCCACAAAACATTAGAAGAGACTAAATAATATTATCTTTTGAGCCATGCTAAGTACTGGTACCAATATTGATCATCCATCCATCCTAATGAAACTATGATTGGTGGTGGTCTTCGTTGATGCCAATGCCATGTGTTGGAAGCATAAATTTCATCTTTTTTCATCCATACCTGCTTGCATTTATGACTTTTAGCATATCTAAAGCTTTGGTTCCTTGTATGTCTCTAATTGTTCTTATGCTACCTCAAGTCTTGTCTCCATGATTGTTTCCTCTCATGGTGGTGTGGATGGTGATATACTCCAACCTTAGCCCGATTTCCAACATATTGTCACTCTTCTCTCTTGCTCCCTTCCATTGATTCTTCACTTTGCTTTTTTTATTTTTACTACTACCTCCTAAGATTCTATTTTAGGTTATTTTTTTTCCCCTTCACTTTTTTCCCATGTAATAGATATTTGTTTGTCCTTACATTGAGAAATGAATTGTATTATTATCTTCTTCTTGTCCATACCTTCATGAATTGCTTTTGCACATTAATGTTAATAGTACCCAAAGAATATAACCAAGTATAACCATGAATAATATCTACATCATTCATCTCAATAGCATGAAGATATGAATGTAAAACATATTTTTCTATGGTGATCTTCAAATATTCAAAAATTTAAATATTTTTACCCTTAAGCTATATGGCTTTGATTTTATTTTCTTGAACTTGCAACATCTTAGTCAAAGACATATTTATAAAATTATATTTGTTTCTAGGGTTAATGAAAACAATAATTTTTTTATTTTAAATGCAACCATGAATTTGAAAAATAGAATTTTTACTTTCAAATAAATCATTTTGATCATTTTTTGGCCTTGATACACAAGGTGTAGTTTTTGTAGCCTACATACTATTATAATTTTCTTTTGATACCCATTTGTTTAAAAATACAATATCAAATGCTTCCCATGTTTGTGGAAGGGTATGGGCATGAAGCAAGTTTCTAAACCAAGATAAACATTCCCCTTTTAAATAAGCAAAAATATCACATATCAATAAAAATTTATAAGAGTTTAAAGACTTAAAATATTTCCACCATTTCCAAGCATCGGTATCATCCTCTCCAATGAACTTTGGCAACTTCATGAATTCAATAAATAATTTCCCAAAGTAGCTAGGTTTTTTAACTAACTGAAATTTCTCCAAAATTAAAATTTTTGAGATTGCATTTATTTCTTTCTTTAAACAATTAAATTTGTAAACTTTCTTTAAAACAAAAAAATGGCAACTGATTTGCATACCTAGATTGAGAGTTATGATTTTTTTCTTTTTTCGTGCAACCCAAAAACAACACCAAAATTCCAACTTGCAATAGTTTTAACTCCATTAATACTTAACAAAATTTATCAAGTGATTAATAATTATTGTAGTACTCTAAATAACCTACATGTTGGTGCAAAAATATTCTAAAAATAAGTTCATGTTGGAATATATTACATTATTTGGTACATGCTAATGTACCACCTTGGGTACATATTTACATTTATGAGTGTCTTAGATTAGAGTGTAAGTATTTACTTTATGCAATGTAATAAATGAACAAGTAGTATTAGAGTGTGCAAAGTATTTAATGATGTAAATGTGCATAATAGTCCATATGCATGTGAGTCCATAGAATAGGAAGGTGAAGAGCCACAAAAATATGGAAGGCCAAGAGTACTCCATATGAAGAGTCGCGCTCTACTATAGATAGGTCTATATGTGAGTGCAGATAATATCACCTCTTGTCATTTCATACACACAATGTAGAGTGATAGTGTATGAAGCATAGAGTATTTGAGATCTCCAATTTATACGAAGATACTATTTTTGTAAGCTTTTATTAATGATAGCTTTATGAGTAGTTGCAAAAGTTTTTCATGAGTTTTACATTCTTAATATATTGTTATTATCTTATATTTTATATTGCAACTTTATTTTAGATCTTGAGATTGTTTTGCTTTAAGAATTTAGTATCAAAATATATCAATGGTATCTAAGCTACAACATGTTTTTATCTTGCAAAAGTTTTAAAGTTCCAAAGGAGATTTCCACTAGTCAAGGAGAAACGAGTGAAGTTGAATAAATTACCTCTAGATAAAGAAAACCATGGAAGATATTATTTTTCACTATGTCGAAAGAAAACCAGTGAATATTAAATATTTACCTATCCCAAGAGCAAATTTGGAATAGAAGGAAATTTAAAGGTCTTGAAGATAGACCTTGAAATTGATAATATTAAGAGGCCCAAGAAAAAGGTCTTATTATAAAGTTTGATATATAGAAGAATATTCCAAATTGCTATTTGGCTAGAGTCTTTCCATAGGGTTGAAGTAAAACTTGTGAAGACTAGGACTCAAAAAATATTGATTTCCTCTAGATTGAAGGATAACTAGTTAAGTTTATTGATTTTAGAGATCTAGAGATTTAGATGCATTTGATTGCTATTGTATAATTTTTTTGTTGTATAAATTAGTTCTTATAAGTTGAGAAACTTCCTAAAATGGATAGAGAATAATTTAATATTTGATTGCTTCAAAGTCTATGTGCTTTCCTCATGTAGGGATTAGTTTTGAGTTGCAGCAAAAGAGTAGACATTGAAGACTAAGGAGGTCCGATAAAGAGGTCTCATAGAAGATTGAAGACTACAAATTATAGATTGAAGAAAGAAGAAAGTAGCTCTATAGTAGTTTCAAAAGGAGGAGATCGAAGAGAAGAAGTCATCATTTTAGATTTGAGAAAGGAGATAGGATATTTGAGAAAGAAGATAGGGGGGGATTATGAAAAGTTCAATTTGAGGAGTTGTAGAATTTGAAGATCCAATAGAAGAGATATCAAGAAAACTTGGAAGGAGAAAAAAGAAAAAGGATAGAGAAGTCCTATTGAAGAAGTTGAATAAGTGGCCATTGGAGGAGATTTTAATAAAGCTCAATGTAGAATATTGCAAGTAGGATAAGCTCCTAAAAAATAAGTTTGGGATAATTATTTCCATCCAACAACAAGATCAAAATGAAGAAGTATTTGGCAAGATGTTTGCCAAATCTTGGAGAATATTTTTTAAGATCTCAATACATTTAGATTCGTGAGGAAGAGGTCAGTGAAAGAGGTCATATTTGAAGAAAAAAATTAGTGAGAGCTAAGAAGAAGAAAGGAGATAGAAAAGGCCACCAATTTGAAATTTTTGAATACAACCATAAAGTATTTGAAGGCTGATTTGCAAAGGGGAATATTGCTGATTTTTGTAGCATAGATTAAAGAGTCAAAGGACAACACGTTTAAGGTGACATAGAGCTGCAAATTGAAGAATATTTGGGTAGATTTTGAAGTACCCTTAAATAGAAAATTAAATGAAGGCTTGAAAATAAAATAAGGCAACAAATTGGAGGAGTTACTGGAGATTATTGGACAACAATATAAGAAGAATAAATCAGATTTTGAGAGCAATGATTTGAAGGCTTTAGCACTATAACATTGGGCAGCATTATAAGGAGAAAATGGAGCTACGATTCGGAGAAGTTCAGGGAATATTTGAGAGAGCTTTGAACAACAAAGCATAGGAAAATTTGGTAGCATTTGAAGGAGTATAATTTTTGTACATTACAAAGATATTTCCATAGCAAGAAGGCAACATTTATAGCTACAAATTTCAGAGGTTGAGAGAATACATTTGGAGGAGAATTGAAGTTACAACAATCAAATCTTTAGGCAGCTAGTTAAACACTAAGAGGTAAAAAATTTAGGCAGCAATTAGATATGCAAAAATAATGTTTTTAGGGAAGAAAATAAAAAGGAATTGAAGTTGAAAAAATCACAAATTCAAGATAGAAAAAAGGTTAATCAAATCACCAAGAAAGATAGCTACAAAGGAGGCCAACAACAGGTTTGAAAATTGGTGTTATAAAAGTATTTTATCCAAGTATTATTTTAAGTTTGAAAGTACCATATTTGAGTTTCTAAAATAGTAAAAGAAAGGTCTCAATTTTATGTCTTCAATGTTGAAGAATATAGCATTTACAATGGATTAAAATTTGTACCAATAACAAGAAGTTAGATATAAGGAAAGATACAAAGTAAAGATAAAATATCAAATATTTACTATATTTTATAGCAAAATTTGGAGGTAATATACTATCCAAAAGGAAAATATTTTAGCAAAAGTTAAGAAGCTTGGTTATCTAGGTAGAGTTAACAAAGAAGAATCCATGGAGCATATATCCAAAGAGGAGCCGTTGTAGAAGATAAAACAATGAGAAATAGCCACTATGGAAGATAAACCACTAAAGAATAACCACCAACCACAAGCGAATATGCCACTATCTTGAAGGAGGTGCCACAATTTTTGGATAGAGAGGAAGATATAAGATGACTGAAAGAAAATATTACTCAAGAGAAGTTGAGACATAGAGCGCTAGAAACCAAGGAGCCACCAAAGCCAAGAGCAAGCATAATTACAAAGAAGTGGAGCTCACCAAAATCTATGAGCTATTGAGAGAAAGCCAAATGTCAATCATATCATTTGTTGTTATGCTGGAAAGAAGAAGTTGAATATATAGGATTGTTGTTATCTTGGAAAAAATACATTAAGTATAGAGAAACTGAATATTAGGAGCATTTATGGTAATGAATTGAAGTTGTTTCCAAGTGTAGAGAATAAGCAATACCTTACCAAGAAAATAGAAGAAGAGGAGCATTACAATGAAGAGGAAAAGATGTTAGAAATAGGAGAAGTGCCACCACTTGAAAGGATATAACATATTCTTAGAGGAGTGAAGAGTTAATTTTCCAAGTTTCAAAGTGTATAAGGTAGCTCCAACTAACGTAAGAGAAGTGAAACGTCTTCTTGCATCCATAAGTTCATGAAGGAAAAGTCATACAAGCATATTCATGATATATGAAAGTGATGCAAGTGAGTAGATCATAAGACATTTGATGGTTAGAGAAGCCAACCAGCATTTGAAGGATGGTCAAATTCTTGGATAGCACCATACATAAGAAATAACATTCAATGTAGTAAAGAAGAAAATCATTTTGCATTGAATTCTAAAAAGTGGAAAACACATAAGATAGAGTGCAAATTGCATAGTAAATAATACACAATAGAAGCGCCTCATATATTGAGCATGCCATATTTAAGGAGGTACATAAAATATTCAATTTTTTTTTTTTAATAAAGGTTAAGGAGGTATAAGGGATATCAATACTAAGGTTAAGATTTTTTTTAATAGGTTACATGTGGCTTCTATTGAGGGCCACTCCGATCACAATACCAAAATATTACATTTGTTTAAGCATACATTTTTATCATGACTTTTTCATTTATTTTTTATCTTAAATATATTCTTCAACTTCCTCAAAGTATTGTTTCCACAATCAACTCCTTGACATAATTTTGATTAAGACATATAATCTCACTTAGCCAGTTACCTTCTAAATTTTGAATTTCACTGGTATGAAGATCAACACCATAATTCAATAATTTATCTGCTATTTGATTTCCTTCTCTATAAATATGCTCACACTGTTAGGAGATTACCTCTAGTAATAAACAATGAACATCAACAATAATACTATTTTTTATCCAATATCCACATTCATTTTTGTTAATAGCATTGATGATAATTTGTGAGACCCCCTAAATTGAAATATAATTCCATCATTTTTTGTTACAATTTTAATCCCTGTAAGAAGTGCCCTAGCCTCTACATAGTTGTTAGTTGAATTTCCATATGATTCTAAATAAGTGAGGAGAAATTTACCTTCACTATTTCTAAAAACACCACCTCCACCAGCTTTTCCTATATTTCCTTTAGAAGCACCATCAAAATTAATTTTGATAAACCCAATTTCTAGATATTTCCATTTTACCATAGATTGAAGTAGATCCTTTGTTTTAATTCTATTATTGCAGATGACTCTTCCATGTATGTTCAAATCCTGTAGCCAAGTTATTAGCACCTATTTTTATATTTCTACAATTGAGACTTCCCATGATAAGCACCATATTTTTAGACATTTTGCAAGAGAGGTACTAATATAGTTCCAAAATTGGGCATGATTTTCATATATATTTTTAAAAATTCTATTATTCCTTTCAAGCCATAAATTCCAACAAATACTACTTGGGCATGATTTTGATATTTATTTTTAAAAATTATTTTCCTTTCAAGCCATAAATTCTAACAAATAATGACAGTGCCAATCCTCTAAATAATACATAATGCTTTAGCTTTATTATAATGTATCCAATATTTTATCAACTCTTTCAATGTTGATGAAGCTACCCAATATAATTTCATATTTTTTAAAAAATAACCCCAAATAGTGTGAGCAAATTAACAATGAAGAAGTAAATGGTTTAACATTTCTAAATCCTTCTCACACAAGGCACATCTGAAGGGTCCATAATATCCTCTTCTTTGTAAACTCTCTTTGGTAAGAATCTTACATTGAAATGCTAACCAAAGAAATGTTGAGGCCTTAGGGAGAGTCTCTAATGACCAAACATTCTTCCAATAAAAATCATTAGGAGAAGGAAATTTTGATTATTCTAAATCCTCATATCCCAACTTGACTAAGTATCCACCATCCTTTGATAAATTCCAAACCAACTCATCCTTTCGTGTAAAAATTGGTAAATAAAACTCTTAAAGCATATTTTGAATTTCATCTACAATTTATTTGAGTTCCTCTTCTTCAACTAGGTTATTAAAATAAATCCATGTTCTAGAGTTTTTGCTCATAAAAATATAATATTTGACCTTTGGACCTTTAATTTCTATGTACGCTTTAGCCAATGGTTTCCATTTTGAGTCAGAGATAAGAGGATAAGGCTTCAACCAAGCATCAGACCAAAAATTTGCAAAACTTCCCTCATTGACTGACCATATAATATGTTTCTTTATAAAATGTAAACTCCCTAATATTAAGTTCCATGTTAGCGATCCTTTGGATAGAGTTATTTTCCTAAACAATCTCATTGCATAAAGAGAAACTATATATTTTTGAAGTAATATTTTTACCCAATTCTTTCTTTGATCTCTAAATAGTCTCCACCAAAGCTTTGCTCCTAATGCAAAATTTATAAGTCTACAATTTCACAAGCCTAATCCTCCAATAATATTTCCTTTTCAAACCCTATCCCACTTACAAATAGGAAACCTATTTTTTTTCTCACAACCTTTCCATAGAAATTCTCTTTGAAATTTATCCATTTTTGATGCAATACCTATTGGAAGTCTTGAAAGTGACATAATATAAATAGGAATGTATAGAAAAGTAGTCTTTATGAGTTGTAGCCTTCTTTCCATGGTTAAGAACTTACCTTTCCAACCTACCAAGCAAGCTTTCATTCTATCCAAAAAAATATCCAAAGCTCCTTTTTATTCCATTTATTATATAAAGGAATACCCAAGTAGGTTGATGGAAATTTTTCAATTTTCAACACTAAAATATTCATAATAATTTGTTGTAAATCTAAGGTAGTATTAATGAAAAATATCCTATATTTTGAAGTATTTACCAACTATATAGAAGCCTTATCATAACATGATAATATTAATTTTAAATCCATGGCCTCATTGACTGAGGGATGGCCTAAAATAAAAGTACCATAAAAAAATTGGAGATGATATTCGAAGGTACCATTTTTTTGCAACTTGAATACCCTTGATTTTTCCTTCCATTTTTACCTTTGAAAAGTATCTCCCTAATGCTTCTACCATAATAATGAATAGATAAGGAGAAAGAGGATCATCTTGATGAAGTCCACATGATGACTTGAAGTACCCAGCAGGAGAACCATTGATCAAAATAGAAAATTTTGCAGTACTATAACAATGTTTAACCCACTCACACCAACTATAATAAAAGCCAAACTTTTTGAGAATAGCATGTAGGAAATCCCAAAAATCCCTATAATATGCTTTGATCATATCTAATTTCAAAAGCATACTTGATTTTTTCATAGAATGAAGAGAATGCATGGCCTCTTGTGCAATAATTATACCATCAAGAATTTGTTTACCCTGAACAAAACCACCTTGTTCCTATAATATAAGACACCCTAGAATAAATTCTAAAATTTTTAGGGTTTTGATGATGCGGAAGGGTTTTTTTGGAGGTGGAGGGATGACAGTGGGTGGGAAGGCTGGTTTGGGAGAGCAAGGGAGCGCCAACAGGTCAAACCAGGGGCACGACAGGGTGGAGGGAGGGCAAGCAGAGTCTAGGGATGCCGAGGATCCACCAGACAAACGGGGAGATGGACCTCAAAAGTTGTATGCTCTGGCAGTGGCTTCTAAAACCCTAAGTGGGCTCTCCACCAAGGAGCTATTTCCATCCGAGAATGAGTTGGACATCCCGACGAAAATTCTCTCAAGATTTGTGGAATTCAAAAAATTTACCCTCATCGGTAAGTTTATTGGTGGTCGTCCCAACATGGAGACCATCCGCAAGTGGGCGTCTAGAAAATGGTGGACCTCTGGTCACTTGGAGCTGGCTACCCTAACCCAAGGTTTTTTCGTGATTAGACTGAGCAACAGGGAGGACTACTATAAAATCTTGGCTGGAGGGCCTTGGTTCTTGGGCCGTAGGAGTCTCTTTCTAAGGAAGTGGGGTTTGGACTTTAACCCCGATACCTAGAATATCAACATTGCTCCAATATGGGTTAGGCTCCCAAGTCTCCCCCTTTTTGGCTGGCATGAAAATGTAATTAGAGGAATTGCTCGATCCATCGGGGAGTTGGTCACTATAGAACCTCATACCAGGGCTCGAAAAAGATTTGTCCAAGCTCAGTTCTGTGTTTTTGTGGACTTGGAGACGAACCTCCCTTCCTCCATTACTCTACGGTCTGAGGGTTATTTTCTACATAAGCAAGCTATTTTTTATGAGAATAGACCAACTTTCTGCCCCCAGTGTAGTTCTCAAGGGCATCTTCAATCCAATTATCCTCTTCAAAAGCCATGGAAGAAGAAGAGGGATCCCTGCAACCCTATGGAGCACGATGAAGGTTAGATGAAGCACCATGTTGTGAAAGACCATGAATATCTAGGTCCATCCAAATACCATCTCGAATCCTCCTTACCAGATGAGGAAATCACCATTCAATCGGACTCCGAGCTGTGCGGTGGACGCTCCCAACTAGGACCATAGGGGGAAAAGGAACATGCCCCCCCTTATCACCACACTGGTAGATTCACCCAAAATTTTTGATCGAAACTCTCCCGAGGCACAAAAGATATTGGAAGATTACCTGTTGGGAAGAAGAGGTTACCAGCCTGGTAATATTAGCCCTTGAATTACGAGGAGTCAAACGCAAGGGGTGGATTTTGGTGGTAATAGGAAGCAGGGCCATCCCCCCAACAAGGAAAAGAGAGACAAGGAAACTGTGGCTGATGTCACAAATGGCACCCAACGGTTGCTATTTCAGGATGACTCTGATTCTTTGATGGGTGATGCGCTTATCCCAAAACCTCCCCTCCAGCAGGGAAAGGGAGGTAGGAAGAACCTCAAACCGTATAGATGAAAGTCATCCTGGATGTGAGAACCTACGGTGGGAACGACGAGCGGGCTCATGGTTCTTTGGGACCCAGAGAGTGTTGAGGGCAGCTTCTTTTCATCTTCCAGCAGGACTTTCAACTTTTTGTTTCAGTCCCAAGCCATCATTTTTTCTTGGATCCTATTCATCGTGTTTGCTTCGAATTCTGCCTCGGAGAAAGCAGAAATGTGGAAAGTTATTTCCCTGATAAGGGAGATTTTTTGTAGTTTTCTTGGCTGTCTTTTTCTGCTTTCCAATGGTCCAATTTTTATATTGGCCATAGTTTCCAGGATAATCAGGCAAAAATGCCTCCTTGTAGCCCTCGGGCAATTAGCAGCTTTTTGTTTTTTTTGCATACAGGTTTATTCATCCAGCCAAGAGGCACGAAGCACCATTTAGCAAGGCTGATTTTGTATATAAGGTTTTGGGATCCTCTATAAAAACCCACTGTTAATCTATTATAATAATTACCAAAAAAAAGACACCCTAGAATAACCTATAACCTATTTGTCATAATTTTCAAAATGATATTATAAATCATATTACTAATGCTTATTGGAAAAAAGTTATCAAAATATTTTGTCATATTTCTTGGGAACCAAGGTAATAAAAGTAGAATTGATATCACTTATTATAGCCTTTATTTTTTGATCCTCTTCAACTACATCTAACATACACTCTTCAATAAATTCCAAAAATTTTGAAATAAAATTGCAGGAAATCTATCGAGACTAGGTGCCTTGTTAGGATAGAAAGAGAAAATTGCTTCATGGAGCTCTTCCATAGAAATATTCTTCATCAAGATTTCATTTTGTCCTTGAGTGATAAGTGATGGAATATTTTGCAGAATTTTTTCTTGTGCCTCCTTATATTACCTAGAATTTGAAAATATTTTTGAAATAATTTATTTCTTCCTTCCTTATATCTTCTTCATCCTCAATATGTTTTCCATCTGGAGTTATAATATTTTTAATATGATAAACAACACATTTTATTTTTGTAGTAGCATGAATTTTTTTTGTATTTCTATCTCCTTCCTTGAGCCATTTCTCTCTAGATTTTTGGAACCGATATGACTCCTTATTCAATGCATTATGATAATTAGAAAGTAATTATTTTTCTTTCACATAAGAATCCTAGTCTATTACATTAATTTCTACTATCTCTTGTAAAATTTTGAGCTTGGATTCAATTTATTTTTTGTTAGAATATTATTATAATGTGCACTATACCACTTGTCTTATTTCCAGTTTGAGTTCTCCAACTGGAGTTATGTGTATTTTGCATGACACTTGGAGTGGAGATTATGACACTTGTCAAATATCCCTCATAGGCTTGATGCCTATATATTGTAACATATTTTGTGAATACATTTGTGCCTTATTGTTAAGTCCCAATAGTAGAATTTTGATCTACTTAACTTAAACTAGAACAAATATTTCCTATTCATTTGGCCTTGTTTCTAGATTCATGCAGGATCCTAAGAAGAGCCATTGGATAGCAACTAAGAGGATTTTGAGATTCCTCAAGGACACCCCTCATCATGGCCTTATGTATACATCATGTGATGAATTTTTTTTTATTGACTACACAGATTCATATTGGGCTAGTTGTCCTAAAACTAGAAGATCCACATCAGGTTATTTTTTTCAGTTGGGCCAGGGCTATATTTCATGGAGCACTAAGAAGCAGAACATAGTTTCATTATCTTCAATAGAGGCTGAATATAGAGTAGCAGTTGAGGCAACTAAGGAGGTAATTTTGTTGAGGTAATTACTTCAGGACATTGGGCTATTCATAGATGGTCCAACTTATATATATTTTGATAATCAAAGTACCATCAAGATGACCAAGAATCCAATTTTCCATGTCAGAACAAAGCACATTGAGATGCATCATCACTTAATCAGATAAATGGTCCAAGAAGACATTATACACATGGAGTATGTACCAAATCAACATCAAGTGGCTGACATCTTCACCAAGTCACTTCGGAAAGACAAGTTTTCTAAGTTTAGAAAATTGCTCTATGTATGTAATAGAAGTCAACATTAAGGGGGAATGTTATCTAATGTTGACTTATATTTTTCTATAGTTAGGATAGTGCACATTAAGGGGGATTGTTATCTAATGTTGACTTATTTTTTTTCTATAGTTAGGATAGTGCACATTAAGGGGGAATGTTAGAATATTATTATAATGTGCACTATGCCACTTGTCTTATTTCCAGTTTGAGTTCTCCAATTGGAGTTATGTGTCTTATGCATGACACTTGGGGTTGAGATTATGACACTTTTCAAATATCCCTCATAGGCTTGATGCCTATATATTGTAACATATTTTGTGAATACATTTGTGCCTTATTGTTAAGTCCCAATATTTTTTCTTTAAAAATATTACCAAAATATTTGGCATTCCATATCTTCATTTGCTCCTTTAAATATTTCAACTTTTGAACAAACTTGTACATACATGATCCTTCAAATTTTGATTTATACCATCATAACATAACCATCTAGAAAAAATTAGGGTCTTGAGGCCACATAGACTAGAAGTTAAATGAATTTGGATGACCATTGTAAGGTGACTCAAGTCAAAAGAATGGGTTTGTAATCTGATCCTGTTCACAATAACATATCTAAAGAGATTGTATACTTTGTTTGAAACCATTTATTGGATAACAAAAATATATCTAGTCTTTCTGCTCTACTAGTCTTTCTGCTCTATGATTTTTTGTAATGCATCTATTATCCCATGTGTATTGAAATCTTGAGGGACTAACATCCCAAAGGTTATTTAAATTGACAAATGAAGCAAAATCTTGCATTGATTTCGATCATTCTAGAATGCCACCCTTATTTTCTAAAGGAGATATAGTAGTATAAAATAACCTCCAAAAAACCATAGATCACAATGAATCATCATTGTATTTGAAAAAAATATACTAAGGTCCTTTCAACATCTTTCATGAGGAGTAACTATAGTTGGAGCATATACATTTATAACCCCAACTTTGATGTTTTTCTCTTTCTTGCAAAATAATCCAACAACCCAATTACTTTTTGCTTCTAATAGTTTTCATCCCATTTTCATTTGTCCCATATTATTGCAATACCGCCTGAAGCTCCTAAAAAAGAAACTACTAAACAATCACTTGCCTTTCAAATCTTCTTAAAAGTATCCTTACATTCCTCACTACTTAATTTTATTTCTTGTATTAAAATAAACTCAGGGCTATAACAACCTATTAATTTCTTAATAACTCTTTTTGGAGGGATTTTATTCATACCCATAATATTCCATGATATCATTTTCATCATCAACACTTTTTATTTTTACTAGTGGGCTTAACCCCACTTCTTGTTAACACTTGTGATATTTTTATTTGTCTTCCTAGATCAATATCTTTTGAGTTTATTTTCTCTTTTTTCTTTCTATGATAGCCTTCCTCTCCTTATTCCATTCTTACCACCACTCTCATATTCATCAATCTCTTCCATTTTTTCATATTTTTCAAAATGGGACTTATCTTCTAAAGATTTATGTTGCCCTAAATAGTTGAAAGTGCAAGGAATAGCCTCAATAAC
Source organism: Wollemia nobilis (assembly GCA_028583015.1). NCBI lineage: Eukaryota > Viridiplantae > Streptophyta > Pinopsida > Araucariales > Araucariaceae > Wollemia > Wollemia nobilis. The sequence goes on from JAQPPZ010013334.1 coordinate 315,932, forward strand.
ATTTTCTTCTTTATGTTGGCCTGAAAATTCTAAAATACATAGATGATCCTCCATAGTCATTATTTTATTATTTTGTATTGAAATACCTAAATTTCCTTGGATATCCTCTATAATATTTTCTTTACTATCCTGCTCTTGAAATCCTAAAGTGTAAGGAATACACTCTGTACTAATTTCATTTTTTTTGTAAGGAGAAGATTTTAAGCTACTTGAGGATAATAAAGGTGATTTACCTGGAATAATCTTGACCTCCTTCACCTCATTTGCTTTAAAAATTTTCCCCCCATTTTCCTTTATATTAAAATTTGTCTTCCCCTCTTCATTCATACCTTTAGCTCCTTTTATATTTGAACTTGCGCATTGTACTTCCTCATCTCCCATAGTATTTTTTCCTTCTAGTGACTAATTTGAATGAAATGTGATGGCCTTCACCATATAATGATGTAGAGGTATTTTTATAGCCACTTTCTTAGGAGTGGAAAATCCTTGACTTGACCTAGCTTCTCCTATGATATGGTATCCTTGTTTCAAATTGAAACTAACCTCATGCCAAAAACATTCCATATTTTTCTCAATTTTCAATTTGCATTCTCTTGTCATGTGCCCAATTTCATGATATTTACGATATCAAAACATAATGTTTTCATAATCTACTTTCTAATCCCATTCTCTTGATTCATATTTAATCCTAATCAATTGTGGTAAAAGATTGGAAATATCCATGACAACACATATTCAAGTGTATACATCATGCCTTATCTCCTTAGTAGTTGGCCCCTTCTGGATGAATTTAACTAGGGTATTACCAATATTTTCAAAACCTCCTTATTAACAAGTTGATAAGGAAGTCCAAAAATCCTAATCCATACTGGAAGCCTTTTAATAGTTTATGTGTCCACAGAAAAATTCTCACTTCAAGGTCTTAAATATAACATATTTTTACCCCTAAACCATGGGCCTCCATCCATTGTTTTATCCCTTATTTATGAACTAGATAAAATAATGAGAAAAAATCCATTTGGAAGAAAAGTCATGAAGTAATTTGAATTCAATCCCCATTTCCACTCAATCCAATTTTGAATCTCAGAAATACTTGGCCAATATCCATGAAAATTACAAATTAACCCTCTGGTTTTAAGAATCATTATATCATGCTCAATCATCTCATCCTTGATAATCACTTCTAGGATAGAATCTGCTACCTAGAATGTGTTTTTTATATATTATCTCTTATTCTTATTGCTAGTTAGGGAATCCAAAATTCCAACATAGCCATTCACACTTTTAGTAAACACTTTTACAAATAAATTTCTAACCATGTTATCTAAATTTTTTGCACTCACTAACAATTGCACTCACTTTTAGCTCATGATTACACTCGCTACCAGCTTCATTCACTCCTAGCTCGTGTTTGCACTTGTTACCCATTGCACTCACTCCTGTCTTGTGCTCGCACTCACTCTTGATTGGCTCATGTTCACACTTGCTACTGACTGCACTTCCTCCTGGTTGGCTCACATTCACACTCGCTAAGATTAAGCTTAATTAATCTATGCTTTAGATTAATTAAATGAATGAAGGTATAATGTAATGAATTGATGAATTATAACCTTATATTATTTATTGAATGATTTGAAAGACTTTTGAAGTAAGGAGGATTTAATTTGAAATCTTTTGAAATTAATTTATTTGAAATTCAAGCATAGAAATATTTGCAAATAACTTGATTTGGAGGAATAAGGACTTCTACATAGAAATTGAAATATTGAATTTTTAAATGTCCTTGTTTTCTAAATTTCTAAGTAGGGAAATGTAAGGAATTCATCATCAACATAGGTTATTGAAATTTATAAACCATATTATTGAAAATTGAGAGATATAAGAAATACAAACATTGATTTTTTTGAAAGTGGGAAAATTACATTGATACTAGTATCTTATTCAAATTAAATGGACATAAGGAATCCAACTTAAATTTCTTGAAGGTAGAGAATTTTATCAATTGAAATTGCATCAAAGCTATATTTATATTTCTATACATCAATAGGGAGGAAAAAGGTGCTTTTCTTGAAGAATAGAAGTTGAACATTATATTGAATTATCATTGAAACATTAGGGAGACAAAAGGGATTCAACTCAAAGGAAGCTAAGTATTTTATCAAGGCTATTTTTTATTAAAAATACTAGGGAGTCATAAGGTAGTCAACCTCAAAGGCTTAGAAATTTTAAAATTATATCAAAGTTATTTTTAAATAAAAAATCATGAGATATTTACTCTAGAGGAACTATGGAAGAACTTATTAAGTATACAAGATTTAAGGAATCAAAATGGATTAGAGATATACTTGATTCAAGGAATGATAATATGAAAATTAAAAGAGAAGAACCAATATGGCTTGGAAAGGTTTTTGGAAATCACAAACTGATAGTTTGGTAAGAGTAGATTCTATAAAGACATCTTTTAACAATATGATAGAAGAAATTTATGACAATCATATTAATGGAAATATGGAGAATAAAATCAAAAACCCTTCTCAAAATGTAGCAAATAATATTGGTTAGAAATATGTCCTACAGATTTATGAAAGGAGTAAATATAGAATAGCTTTAGTTGTATGCAAATGGTTTTACTATTTTATCAAGGAAATGGATGAACTTGAATTTTTAAAAACAAGTAACAAAGAAGTAGAGATATCTTCATGATGTACTTATTGCAATAATATTGGTCATGAGAAAGAAAACTATTGGAATTCCATCCAGGTTAATATTGTGGAGGACAATCTCACTCATATTTTTTTGCTACTATAAATATAAGTACTATAGAAGATTTGAAGAGATGTTGATATTCAGATTAGATTATCTCTTTCAAATTCTTATTTTTGAAGCATCTACTAACAATTATTTCAATTTTGAAGTTTTTGAATAACAATAAGAAAGGTCATCCAAAGAATAAAAGAAAATAAAATGGATCAATTCTTATCCGCTTATGACTTGTAAGATAATGAGATCTCTTGTCCATCAAGGATACTAAAAAATATTCAAGGATAAAGATCATATCAAAGAATTTGGAATACAAAAAAGCAATGGAATGAAGAAGACAAGAAAATATAGCACGATTTCCAAGAATAAATGAAGACTAAACTAAAACAATTATAGAAACTAGATCGATTTGAAGGACTTATGACAGATGAAGATCCATATTGAAGACTAAAGTCTTCAATAGCCAAATAATGTAATACAAGGGGGTGTTGGAATATATTACATTATTTGGTACATGTTAATATACCACATTGGGTACATATTTAGATTAGAAGCATGTCTTAGATTAGAGTATGAGTATTTATTTTATGAAATGTAATAAATGCACTAGTATTAGAATGTGCAAAGTATTTAATGATGTAAATGTGTTTAATAGTCCATATGCACATGAGTCCATAGAATAGGAAGGTGAAGAGTCATAGGAAGATGGAAGACCAAGAGTACTCCATATGAATATTTACACTCTACTATATATAGTTCTATATGTGAGTGTATATCATATTACATCTTATAATTTCATACACACAATGTAGAGTGATAGTGTATGAAGCATGGAGTATTTGAGATCATTTTGTATGAAGATACTATTTTCATGAGATTTTATTAATGGTACTTTTATGAGTAATTGCAGAAGTTTTTCATGAGTTTTATATGCTTAGTATATTGTCATTATCTTATATTTCATATTACAACTTTATTTTAGATATTGGGGCTATTTTAATTTAAGCATTTAGATCTTGTCATTATAAAAAAATAGTCATAACAACCTAACTTAAAATAGTTATAAATTTGTCAATACTTATCATAATTTCACAAATGAATAGTCACTTTTATAGTACTAAAAATTATTTACATGCTGGAGAAAAAAATATTTTAAAAATGGCTACCAAAAAATTTAATACAATTTTTTCTTTTTGCAAAAAAATTGTGCAGACAAAAAACAACCGTAACAACCCAACTTCAAACAGTTGTAACTCTCTCAATTATTATCAGAATTTCATAAAATGAATAGTCATTTTATAGTACTTAAAATAATATACATGCTAGTTCCATAACATTCTAAAAACGACTGCTAAAAATTTAATACGAATTTTTGTTTTGAAAATAAATTCACGTGGGCAAAGAACAACACAAATAACCTAACTTCAAACATACATAACTTTCTCAATATTTATCAGAGTTTAATAAATGAGCAATATTTTTTGCAATACTAAAAAACATTTACACAATCATGCAAAACCTTCTAAAAGTGACTACTAAAATAAAAAATATGGCCTCCCTAAAATGTGATGTTTTTTGAAAAAGCATACCCTAGGTCGGAAAAAACAACCCAGCTTTGCCCAAATTGCTACTTTGATACCAAATGTTATGAACCTCTCTTCTAATTGCAATAAGTCATTCATAAATATCTAGAAATATTCAACATGCATCCACAAATAATTTACACAATAATAATCCACACAATAAAATAGATATTGATAATACCCTTGATGTCATAGCCCATTCCCATAGAACCTTTCAAAAAGATATTAATTGATCAAGGGGATCAATTAGTACCTCTAAAAGGGGTCGTGGGCCCTAAATAATTCTATAAAACTAAGGTATTTTGTTAGGATTTAGGAAAAGGTTAATTATTTTTTTAAGAAGATAATTTAATTTAGTCTAAGTAGAAGCTAATTATAGCTTTTATGAAATGTGAATTGGAGGATTTATATTTTGCAAAAAAAATAAACACATTATAATAAATTAGGTGTAAATAACCTAATTTTAATACAATTAGGTACTCACAAGTTTTGTCCAATTTTTATTGTACTAAAAAATAACTCCATAATTATTTAATATATAAGAATTATCCTATTATTTGAGAAACTATCCATATCTCCTACATGGCTTCTCTACATTGGTGGAAATTAAGGAAATATTCCTTCCCTTATCACTAATAGTCCTAGTTTTGTATCCATCCTATTCTCTAATAGTACTAGTTTTGTATTTATCTCCATGAAGAAGGGACACAAAACAAAATAGAGTCCACCTACCTTATCTCTATTTGGACCCTCTTCTACTTTTTGAATTACCCTTCACATGGCATGATATGTCTTATTTGGCCTAAGGCATATTTTAATATTAAAATAATTAAATCACTATTGGACTTGTGAAAAAAGAATAATCTTATAGAAAATGCTTTAACTTGAAAAATTGGGAAGTCCTTGGAGGGGTTGAAGCCCATATATGGTAATTCATGCTTGAGTTGTAGCTCAAATAAAGCATTACATTCTAAGTATCATCTTGAATGTGTATGTGGAGTAGGTGCTCGCATATTGATATAAAAATACCTCATAGTAATGTAATTAATTAATTAAGGTATATAATCTAAGGGATACCTTAGATAAGAAAGATGATTGATAAATATTAAGATCAAATAAATTTATGAATGAGAAAGAAATATAATCACGCTTAATATGATTATTCCAAGGCCTATGTAAGTTGATCACATGGAGTGATAATTATTTTAGTTGCCCCATCATGGAGATGAGGGTAGTAACTAAGTAATAGATATTGATGATTAACCATTGGTGTGGTTTCTCAATATTCAAGGTATGTATTCATATCGTCGGTGTGGCATTAAGGTTTTGTATAAGTTTGTCACTTCTACTCAAAAGTGACTCTGACAAAGTCTTAATATCTCTTGATGGTTGATGCCTTGTTAACTTATAATTCATTTGGAATAATATTGTCTTAGATCATGATTATGTCCCTTACTCTTTGGAAGATAACCATAAGAACAAAATTTTTTTAAGTGGATGAGTAGTAGCAATTGGGGTTGTTATCGTTGGTATCATAGCCTAGGCTAACTAATGGATTCTAGTTAGGTCTAAAAATATGTGGGCAAGAAGAACCATAGGTTGGTTCAAACCTATTGATTTTTCACTTGAGCTATGGTTGTTAAACTATTATTAACAACATGCTAATTAGTAATATTCTAGGCTAAATGGCCATAGCCATACCTAGAAATGGAACATTGTATGACTAAGATCACAATTGAAAATTGAATGGGTAGCACCTTGTGGGGATACAAGTGTGAAGATAACCATGTAAGTTATCTTATAGAAATTGAAAACTAACTATTGAAATTTAACTAGATAAGATCAAGAAGTCAACAAAAGAATGTTGTCTTCATTTATATTTTTGATCAATGCTATAATACACACAGGGTTTTTCCAATCAGAGGCTACTAAACCATCATCTATCATGAAACCCTGGTATGACAAAGGAGAGAAAGGATAGTGAAACCTCACATGTAAGCATGGAAATTGCCCAAATCTCACCAGAAACATCTTTTGATATGAAATTATAGTGTGGATCATATCATAACTCCACCAATCATATTTGATATCCTAGTTGTCACCACCACAAGAGAATTTGCCAACCCTCTTAAGTATCTCGAATCTATAGAAAAGTATGTCACCCGAACACCCGGGTGGTGATAAAGCTTAATAAGGTGGGATACGCTATTTAAATATGGGACTAACCACTACACCATGCATGTGGTATTATTACCCACACAAGAAAACTAGAGTATAAACCTTCAACAGTTGGTTGAAGCATAAATAATCCTTTGTGTTATATAAAATGAAAAATAAGGTTCTAGTTTTAAGAGAGTTGAAGTAACAATGTGATAGGGAATGACTACAAGTATGTCAAACCTGGTCAAGATAGAATACAGAGCCAACAAAAGAATAGTTGTTGTAAATATCAAGTAAAAACCAATTAATTGGGATTGAATATGATCAGATAATCGATAAAAGAATGTTTTATATTATTGATTGAAGGGACTAAGCAATATCTGAATAAAAATGTGACCTTTGGCTAGAGGAAGGAGTTGAATATATCAACCATGGTGAAGGAAGGTAAGGTAAGAGGAAAACCATCATGTTGGAAGTCATGGTCGTGGTCAACATCGAAACACCGTCACCTAAAATATCACCAAACATGCTTGAAGCCTCCGAATCAATACCGTCACTACCGCCACTATAGAGTAATAAGCCACCTAACCAACCAGGTGACGGTTATATTTAATAGTGTGCTATATGCTATTTAAATACAAAATGGCTTTCTTATCGGTGTATATGGTATTAAAATCTGCATATAAGAAATTGATGTCAAACTGAACACCAATGATAAACTGAGTTAGTCCAAAATGATATAGGATTAACTGTAAATAACTAAACCCAACTATTTGACATTTGAGTTATTAGTGGGTAATTTTTGATGCACCACATAAATATGACATTGTACGAATAGAAACACATGATTGTGACAATTATCATCAAAGCGATAATGACCAAAATTGAAGATGGTGCCCAAGGTAAAATATACATGAATAAGTGTGTACAAAACTGACTGATGGAGTCATTGAAGGGTCAATGATGGGACATTATGTAAAGCTAGAAATTGTAATGGAGGGACATGCATGTCATGATAATAAATTCTCAAGCACATCAAGAGATGTTATCTTCTTGATAATTGAATGAAAATCAAATGGCCTAATATGATTGAATTATGATCCATGGGAGTGAATGGATTTTAAAATATGATTGAGTAAATAGAATCGGTGTAATAACTTGAACATCATAGTGTTGAGAAAATGGTATATAGTGGTAACTTGGATATTTTATCTCAACCTCAATGGAAGAATCAATCTATCAATATTCATGGCAATGAATACAATTTTGCTTGTATTAGGGTTCACCCTATTAATATTGATAATATTGGGAGAAAACACCATAGTGTGCCTCTTGATACTCCTAATTATGGTAGTCTATATGTTGGTACATGTAATCTGAGTAATGGATTTTGATAGTGATGGAACCAATAGTGGGAATGATGCAGATCCAGAAGAGATTAGGCAATTAAAGTTCATCATATCATGGCACATATTGAGAATAATATTTCTAAATGCAAGGGAAAAATTGGATGATGATGGTTGGCAATGGTTAAGAAATATTGGCTTAGGAGCGGCTCATCTAGAGCTAGTATATGTAGAAAGGTGTTATCTATCAACCCTGGTTAAAATATGGGATCCCAATAGAGGGATATTCCAGTTACCTACTAGAGAAATGACCATCACCTTAGACGATGTGTACCAAATATACTAGATACCAATAAAGGGATGCACAATGACCATTGCCAATGAAGTAGAGATGGGAAATATTTTAGAAAGAGTGTTTGAGAATGAATGGAGAAGCATGAAGACTGATAAGGGTGGCATAGAATTTGAACTGCACTATGTGATGGGTAGACTGACACATATGAGTGTTGTAATAAGGGAACTCATATTAGGTGTCATTTTGCTTGAATAGAGAGGTGCACAATTTCCCTATAATTTTTTAGGAATAGTATAGGACTTGATGGAGAAGTCAGTTGTATATGCATGGGGTCCAAAATTGTTGGATCAAACCTATAGAGATTTGTTTGAGTTAAGAACAATGGAAAAAATAGATTGAGCTATAGTTTCTTACTAAAAATTTAGTCTTGGGAACACATAGTTGTAGCATGACCTCTAGAGATACCCTATTATGCATATAAATTTGTGAGGCTAGAGGTGTCCTATGCATTAAGGTGGTAGAGGGGGAAGGAATGGACCAGTAATAGGCCACTCAAAGGAAATAGAAAGTAGTTTCACTCTATTTGGAAGGATCTACAATCTCGAGATGTAATTTGGAGACCATGGAAAGAGGGTCTATTATGGGCAAAAAATGGAATACAACTCGCTTGTGTGTGATGAGAAATGTGGTTGATCAGATGTACAAGTATGCAATACAAGTATTTTCAATATACTTGAGTATTGTGATAGTTTGGTATTATGCAACAGATACCAGACACACCTATGATTTATACAAGAAAGGGTTGAAAAGTAGTGATACCTCCATCAATGTAACCATTAGCCTCAAAACCTGTTGAGGATAACTAGATAAGAATGATGTTGGCACAACCACCAACTATGATAGTTGGTGGGTTGCACAACGATGACATCAAGAGGAGGATAAAGAAGAGGATGTGGTAGATAGTAGAGGAGTAACCTAGGCTATTAGAAAAGAAGAGGAGCATTCATATAAAAATGGAGTAGAGGAATAATATCCCAGATGACATGTACATCATTGGGTAGAAACTGAATTTGGCCCATCAAACATCAAAAAATATGGTCCCACGAGAAAAGCATGACACAAAGTGAAAGTACTAAAGGAACGAATCCGACTATTAGAGACCCAACAGTTTGACTTAGTAGATAAATGGGTATAAGAGAAGTTGAGGTTGGAGACTAAGAGAGATGCTACCATTGTAGAGCAAGATAGGATCCAACTAGAGTCAGCAAAATTGCATTGCTAGAGGGATACAACAGTAGTATCCCTACATGTATAAAATGCCTAGTTACAACAAGCAATGAAAGATTATAGAGTTTTATTCTTGGCTTCCTATTTTGATGCAATAGTGAGCCATGGTTTGCTTTTTCCATCTTAGAAAATTGTTAGTGTACAACATGGATGTGGGAGAACATAATGAGAAACTCGAGCGACAACCTAAGATAGAACTAGAATCACTTATCGAGCAATTTATCCAATAGTTTCTCAAATAGGTGGTGTAGGCACAACACAGAGTAGTGAAAGGATCGAGGGACAACAACCTTGAGATCCGTTCATTGGGAAAAAAACCACCATTTTGTAGACTATAGGGATGTATAGTATGTATTCCAAGGAATTCAAAAAAATGTAAATTAATAAACAAGTGCATTATATGCTTTTTTCTGTATATTTCTAAGATATTGGGTAGAAATAGTTTTGTGCTTATAATGTAAATGTTAAACAAATTTAAAAACATGAATGTAAATCTTCTAGGTCTAAAAATGATGGATTCGAGTCTATTCTTTGAGAAGGTATGGGACTTCTCCATGATTTTATATTGATATATACTAGGGGACATCTAGGAGGATGCACTGGTAATGGAAAATAGGTTTTCTAAAATTAATATTAGCATATGTAAACATCCTAAATTGATATTTATAAGATTATATTTTTTGTCTTTGATGACACCTATTTCTATTTGGTTAACTAATGGAAAGGGTTAAAAAACCATAGTGTGATACTCCTTTATGGGAGTTTTGATAATATTAATGAGAATAATTGTGTCTAACCTATTATAGAAACATAATTTCATGACATCTCCATCAAAATATTTTGTAAATTCTATTATTATGGTATTTTAATTAAATTGATTATGCAGTAATTGATGATTCAAAGTGTAATGTTATGATGAGATTTGTGTATTGATGATTTTTTTAATACTTATTGTTATGCATTATGGATGTTTTATTGTTCCAATAACATGGTACTATTTATTTTTGCATTTTTACAGGTCTAGGTACTCTCGTGGATGGAAGATGTTACTTACCATCATGAAAAAGACTTAGGAATTAAGGAAAATTGATGACTCAAACTATATTGTAGAGGATAAATAGTAATTTACTTAATTTTATGTACTCACTAAGTTAGGAACCAAGTGAAACATAGGGAACTATGTTTAGTGCAAGGGGTGTATGTCACATCTCGTTCCCATCGGACCTTTCAAAAAGATATTAATTGATCAAGGGGATCAATTAGTACATATCTAAAAGGTGTTGTGGACCCTAAAGAATTCTATCAAATTCTAAGGGATTTTGTGAGGATTTAGGAAAGGGTTAATTATATTTTGAAGAAGATAATTTAATTTAGTTTAAGTAGAAGCTAATTATAGCTTTTGTGAAAGATGAATTGGAGGATTTATATTTTGCTAAAAATAAATAAATACAATATAATAATTTAGGTGTAAATAACCTAATTTTAATACAATTAGGTACTCACAAAATTTATCCAATTTTGATTGGACTAAAAAGGACTCTAGAATTATTAAATAATATAAGAATTATCCTATTATTTGAGAAACTATCCATATCTCCTACATGGCTTCTCTACATTGGTGGAAATTAAGGGAAGATTCCTTCCCTTATCACTAATAGTCCTAGTTTTGTACCCATCCTATTATCTAATAGTACTAGTTTTGTATTTGTCTCCATGAAGAAGGGACACAAAACAAAATAGAGTCTGCCTAAATTATCTCTATTTGGACCCTCTTCTACCTTTTGAATGACCCTTCACATGGCATGATATGTCTTATTTGGCCTAAGGCATATTTTAATATTAAAATAATTTAGTCACTATTGGACTTGTGAAGAAAGAATAATCTTATAAAAGAGGCTTTAACTTGAAAATAAAAAATTAAGTCCTTGAAGGGGTTGAAGCCCATAGATGGTAATTCATGCTTGATTTGTAGCTCAAACAAAGCCTTACATTTTGAGTAGTAGCTCGAATGTATATGTGGAGTAGGTGCTCCCATATTGATGTAAAAATACCTCATGGTAATGTAATTAATTAATTAAGGTATATAACCGAAGGGATACCTTAGATAAGAAATATGATTGATAAATATTAATATTAAATAAACCTATGAATGAGAAATGAAGATAATCATGCTTAATATGATTATTCCAAGGCCTATGTAAGTTGATCACATGGAGTGATAATTATCTTAGTTATCCCATCATGGAGATGAGGGTAGTAACTAAGTAATAGATATTGATGATTAACCATTGGTGTGGTTACTCAATCTTCAAGGCATGTATTCATACCATCGGTGCGACATGAAGGTTTTGTAGAAGTTGGTCACTTCTACTCAAGAGTGACTCTGACCAAGTCTTAATATATCTTGATGATTGATGCCTTGTTAACTTACAATTCATTTGGAATAATTGATGAGTACCACATTGCTCATATTTTGGCATAGGTTCTAACGATTTTGTGCAACATATATTATATCTGAGTTGTACTTTTTATGCATGTTTATATATATATATATATATATATATTTAATGATAATTATACATATTACCTAACTTGTGTGTAAAGTGTGTCTTGTGTGTGTAGATTTTATTAATTCAACATTTTTTTCATGATCTCATCGAGGTCCTACTCGTACCTGGCATCTTCACTACCTAAGGAGGCTAAGACATAACAATGCATAAGGCACCTTGATCCCATTAAGGGAAGGTGCCTTGATCCCATTTATGGAAGGTGCCTTGATACCATTGATGGAAGGCACCTTGATCCTATTTATGGGAGGCACCTTGATCTTGTTGGTAGGAGGTGCCTTGATCTCGTTGATGGGATATGCCTTGATCCCATAGAAAGGCACCTTGATCTCATTCAACGAAATGTGCCTTGATCTCATTCAATGGAAGGTACCTTGATCCCATTAACGAAAGGTACCTTGATCTTGTTGAAAGGATGCCCCTTGATCCCATAGAAAGGTGCCTTGATCCCATTCAATAGAAGGCACCTTGATCTAATTTATTCCCAATGAAGATCACATTCCACTATGTTGACCTGAGCTAACTACTAACTCCATGTAAGATGTTGATTCTGGGTAAAAGGAAAAATATGTCAGATATCTTATTTCTATAAGGAGAAACAAAATAGCCATTTTTTGAAATAGAATACAAGTAATGACGAACATCGAATAGAAATATACCATTCCTAAAAAAGGATAGAAAGAGTTGTTTATTATTTTAATACATTTTTGCTACTGTAAATTAATTTGTCTTAAATTAGACGTAGCATATTTTATCATCATAACAACATTGTAATAGAATTCTTGTGTGTATTATATAAACACATAGAATTCTCTAAGAAAAAGGGAGGAAGATTAAAGAAATAAAAATATATTATACTACAATTTTTATCAATAAAGTTCATTCAAGAGTTTCTTATCCATGTTCAACTTTCGTAGTATATCGAGCGGAAGCAGCTAGAGCCTAGGCCCACTCCTAGGTAGTATTCCTCTCCTTTATTCTTCTTTGATTTCTTAATTAGATTCATTTATTTTATTGTGTGTGCATTCTATTTCTATGATTTTATTTACTTAATTAAGTTGATCTATTTCACCAACTAATTTACAAGCTCTTGAGGATGAAACCATTTCACCAACTAATTTACAAGCTCTTCTACAGAATGTTCAAAAAAATCGAAAGGCCATAGAAATTGTTTTAGAAATAGAGACCACATTTCCTAAAAATATGGTTGAGGAAGAAGAGGTATCAACCAGGTTTAGCTTCCTAATAGAGGAGGCCAGGGGAGAAACAAATATGAAAAACATATCCCTTGCCCACCTTACTACCTTCAAAGGATACCTAATAGAAGACTATGAGATATTTTTATTTAAAATTGAGATCTTGTGCAGGTTTGTGGATTACAATTCGAATGCGCAGAAGTTGAAATTATTTCCTTCAACATTGGATGACTCAGCCCTGTGATGGTTCATCAGATTGGGCAATAAATAGATCACCACCTAGAGGGAGATAAAGAAAATATTTCTAGAGCAATACCAAGATTTTGGTAGAGCATGGGATTCCAAGGAGGAGGTCCTAAAAATGAATCAGAAAGAAAATGAATCCCTAGAGGAGTATTGGAATCAATTCAATTTCAATCTACAAATATCCCACATGCGAAGCTAAGCGATAAGTCTCTCAAGAGCATCTTCTTAAGAGGACTCATAAAAAAATCTCTCAAAGACTTATTTATGATATCTGGAGGGGATTTTTACCAATACCATATGTCATACATCCAAAAATTGTGTTGGAATTACTCAAGAAGAAAAGGTAAACCCACTTCTAGAATCATGAAGGCAACTACCTTAGTCACAAAGGTAGAAATTGATAATATGTTAGAGGATTTGAAAAGAAAAATGCTTTCCTCCCTAGCATTATAGATGGAAAATCTCCTACTAGAGAAGAATAAATAAAATAATGAAGTTGCATTGACCTAATTTTGTCTAAAATGTAGAGAAAAACATGCAAGAAATGTCTATCTAGAAAATAAATTTAGGGTGTGTGTTGTTTTCTAGACAAATCATAAGACCATATTGTGTCCACATCTACTGAAGTTTATAGAATATATGAGTTTTAGAGGATTACTTCATGGTTAATCAAAGGAAATAGCAAAAAAACCCTATGGGGAATATGCCAGTGGGAATGCTACCCTGGGGAGGAGGAAATTATATGCCACAAAGGTAGGTCCAACAACCCAATATAGGATGGTAGGGACAACCACCTTGGATGAAAACCTATAAAGAAGGCTCATTTCCCAACCAGCACCCATGGATGTCATACTAGCAACATGGGTAGCAATGCAAGAACTACAGTATGTGGAATTTAGCTCCACAAAATGTAGTGCAAGCTCCACTACAGCCAAGCTTACTATCTCCCCCTACGGTGAGGCCTATACAACTTCTAACACAATCAAAATTCAACCCCAATAATAAGGTAAATTAGCATACATATCAATTAGAGGGATAGATGTTTCCCATGTATAATATTAGAAGTTGTAATCTTGTACAACTATGATCAGGTAGATATATAGGAATAGAGACTCCTCCCTTAATAAAAGAAGATGAAAATATAGAAAAATCACCTCTAGTAGAAGATGTTGAAGAAGGACCAGTTGTTGATAAAATAGAAGCTCCTCTATTTCCCAAGAGGTTATAGGAGTAGAGGAAGCCAATACAACAAGAGTTTTACATACTTTTTAACTTGAATAATTTAATGGTAACTATTCCATTATTTCAAGCTATAAGAGATGTTTTTATTTACACCAAGGCGATCAAAGAGCTATGTTAAATAAAGCTAGAATGTAGGATAGCCCAGACCATAAATGTGGTGGGAATTTTTTAGATTTTATGTTATGGAATACATACCACTCCAAGTATGTAGATCCAGGCAGTCCAGTCCTAACCATGAAAATAGGAGGTTACTCGTTAGCCAATACTTTCATTGACTTGGGAGCATTCATTAATGTCATGCCAAAATAAACCATGAAAAATCTTAGCCTCACTGACCTGAAACATACCAATACCATTCTACAACTAGCAAATAGATCAACAGTATCACTAGAAGGGATGTTGGAAGATATCATCATGACGGTGGATGCATGGAAATACCTGGCTGACTTCCTAGTACTACAATCCAAGTATGGATTGGAAGGCTATCTTCTCATCCTGGGAAGGCCCTGGCTAGGAATAGTTGATTCTACATAAGCTATTGATATGGACAAATGGTAATTTTAGATGGCCCAAAAATCAAAATGCTAACCATATCTCCACCAACATAGTCCATGGATGCACTAGAATAACCCATATGGGATGACCAAGATGAAGGAATTCTATCAATAATGCATTTTGTGATGGAGTTGGAAAAATTAAAATATGGGGCTTATGAAGATGAAATTATTATAAACTTCCTCCAGGGGAAGTCTTCCCCCATCACTCCAGAGTCACCACTGGTAGGCAACCAAGATCACCATATCAGATAAATTGAAATCAAGCTTGGAAGAACACTATATGTTAGTAGCAATCTGACACCTAAATCTATGACTATACTAAAGGAAATAATGACTAGGCATAAACTAGATTTCACCTAGGACTACTCGAATATGAAGGGTATCTCTCAAGAGATCTATACCCATTGCATTTACCTCAAAGAGTAGGACACTATGATCAGGTAGCCGTAGTGACAAATGAACCTTGCCATGAAGGATATAGTCAAAGCAAAGTTGCAAAAACTCCTATCAACAAAACTCATCTACCCTATATCTAACAGTGATTCAGTGTCACCACTTGTGATGGTGCCCAAAAATAACATGAAATGGTGAATATGCATTGACTATAGGTTGCTAAACAAAGAAACCAAAGAGGATAACTTTCCACTGCCATTCATTGATCAAGTTCTAGATACTTTGGTGGGGAGGAAGTACTTCTCCTTTCTAGAAGGATTTAGTGGATACAACCAAATATAGATTGGATAAGAATATCAGGACAAGATAACATTCACTTGTTCTTAGGATACATTTGCATATAGGATCTTACCCTTTGGATAGTGCAATGCACAAGCCATATTTCAAAGGGTGGTGTTGAGAACATTTTTAGATGTTATGGGAGAAGCAATTGAAGTCTACATGGATAACTTCACCATTTATAGTATGACCTTGAATGAAGCTATGAAAAATTTGCAACATGTACTCTAGCAGTTTTAGAAAAACAACCTATCCCTAAGCAATAAGAAATGATTTATGATGATCTAGGAAGGGATAGTACTGGGACACCACATCTCACTAGAAGGGATAAAGGTACATAAGAATAAAATTGAAGTCATCAAAGATCTACCCAGTCCAAAGATACAAAGATATGTAAGGAGCTTCCTTGGCTTCATTGGATATTACAGGAGGTTCATAGCAGACTTTAGCAAAATTGCCAGACCTCTACACGCACTATTATCAAAATACATGGATTTTATTTGGATGAAGTACTATGAAAAAACCTTCCAAATTCTAGAATATAAGATGATCACTGCACCAATATTATGGGGCCGAATATGGACCATTCCATTTCACATTTAATCTGATGCATATAACAATGTGATTAGAGCAATCTTGGGATAGAAATATGGTGAAAAATTCTATGCCATATACTATGTCAGTAAAATTCTAATAGGAGCTGAGTTTAATTACATGATGACTAAGAAATATTTTCTTGTGATTTCTCACGCCATCAACAAATTTTGCCATTGCATCCAGGGTTATGCATAAGGGGTTGGAGTCAAAATGTACTTGTAAAATATGGTGAATCCTAATCAAAATCAAGGTGAATCATGGATAATCCTAAGAAAATAAAATCAAGCATATTCATACTAAAAGTTGGGGTATTTGAAGCCCTAAAATGTAAGGTCATCTTTGAGGTAACTTTTGACCTATTAATCATCTTATAAATTCATAAAAATACCACCATTAGATCAGGCTTGAAAAGCGCTTTCCAACGAGTACAAATATGCCTATGTTTGGATATATATTGTGGTGAATTGAACCTAAGAAAAAATTGGTCTTGAAAATTTTAGGTGAATGGGCCGACGTCAAGGGTTCTCATATTCACCAATTTCTAATTTTAGAAATCTTAATATTCACCCAATTTGTGAATATCATGTGATGTAATTTACATCATAGAATACAAGGTGTTCATGCACACAGACCATGTGGCCATCTAGTATATGATGAATAAACTGGTAATCAATGGTAGGATAATCAGGTGGCTCTTACTCCTATAGGAATTTGACATCACCATTGTGGATAAACTAGGTAGGGACAATGTGGTCACAAATGTTTTTTCTATATTAACACCACCCGATCATGCAGATATAGAGCATCAATTCCTAGATGAGCATATTTTTACTTTGAAAGAAAAAACATTGTGGTATGTAGATATGGCCAATTAATTGTCCACTGGTAGAGTATCTCCTACTCTTTCACACCATGAAAAGCAAAAGCTAATCAAGAAGAGCACAATATTCTCATGGATTGGTGTTTACCTATTCAAAATAGGATCCAATAAAATATTGAGATGATGTGCCACTGAGCACGAGTTTCCAAAAATCTTCAAGGCTTGCCATAATGAACCTTGTATAGGATATTTTGTAGGGAAGAGGACTGTGTTCAAGGTATTAAGGATCAGATACTGCTAGCCTTTGTTTTTCAAATATGTATTCAAACATGCAATTCAATGTGATGACTTCCAAAGGATGGGTAGACCAACCTTTAGATATGATATACCTCTCTAGCTACACGTTTACATTGAACCATTCGACAAATTGGATATGGATTTGTAGGGACGATCAACCCACCATCAGTCAAGAAAAGGTATATTTTAGTTTGAACTAACTATGTAACCAAGTGTATTTAAGTGGAAGCACTTAGGTATTCTAAAGAAATAATGGTGGTAATTTTCTTGTTTTCACATATATTCACAAGGTTTAGGGTGCCCAAAGATATCACAACCAATCAGGGGCCCCAATTTACTTTAAGTTTGATTCAAGAACTGATGCAACAATATATAATTAGACACAACAAAACCACTCCCTACCATCTGCAATTGAATGGGAAAGTTGATGTTACCAACTAAGAGTTGGAAAATATCCTTATGAATATCATGCAAAAACATAGGAAGGATTGGGATAAGAGATTACTAGAGGTGGTATGGGCCTATAGAAAAACATGGAAAACAACTATCGATTTCACTCTATTCCAACTGATATATGGGAATAATTTAATTATGCCCATTGAGTTTGAAATAAAAACTCTTAGGACTACAATAGAACAAAACTTGAGTCTATATGATGCATAGAAGGAATGAATTTAGTAGCTAAACTAGTTATATGAACATTGAATAGATTCTCTGCATAGAATAGAAGTCATCCAAAAACAAATGAAACAATGGTATGACCATCACAATAAAATAAAAGTAGTTCAAAATAGGAGAATAGGTGCTAATGAATGATTCCTGATTCCAAGAGTGAAAGGGCAAGCTAATGAAAATATGGATGGAACCATATGAAGTGATCAAAATGATCAATAATGGTGTTGTACATGTTAAGATGATTAATGGCAGTGACACCATATTGATGGTCAACGATCACCAATTGTGATCGTACCATACATCTAAAATAAATGCGATGGAGTCAAAATATAAGCATGGAGGAGGCCCCATCCAATTCAAATTTTCAAAAAATTTAGCAACCAATGGACATCCAATTTTCCACTTAAAAAAACAATTTATTCTTTAGTTTTTCTTTTCTTTCTTTGTGTTTTTGTTTTGCAGGCACAATGCTCTAAATGCAAGTTGCAAGTAGCCTAGGAAACCTAGGCCTAATAGGTATGGACTACACTAGACTAAACCTTACTTTTTTTAGTTTTTATTTTTTTCTTTTGCAGGTGAATGGTCCTAAATGCCTGGGAAACCTAAGTCTCATCAGCATAGGATCTATGAACTTGTATTCAATATTATTAGAAGGTAAACCCTTGGTTTTATCCATCTCGAGGAGGTAGTCACACTCTAAAATGAATGAGGGTGTTAATTTCTTGTAAAGGAAAAATATATCTTGCTTCATATTGGATGAAATAGCTACTGACGTAGCATGCAAAAATAAAATATTGGAGGGTCTGATCAACTCTGTGACAACAGACTCATCAATAAACTATTGACTTTTCAATGACAAAAGGGCACCTTGATTCCATTTGGAGGTAGGCACCTTGATCCCATTATGGGGAGGCACCTTGATCTCATTTTAGGAAGGCATCTTGATCCCATTATGGGAAGGTGCCTTGATCCCATTTGGAAGAAATTGCCTTGATACCATTATAGGAAGGTGCCTTGATCCCATTGGAGGAAGGCACCTTGATACTTTTGGAGGAATTCACCTTGATCCCATTGGAGGAAGGCACCTTGATCCTATTGGAGGAAGGCACCTTGATCCTATTGGAGGAAGGTGCCTTGATCCCATTACGGGGGAGAGGTGCCTCACTCTTGAAAAGTTGAAAGGTGCTTACTTCTGTTGAGAAGTTAAAAATAAATTGCATCAAGGTGCCTTAATCCCATACATTCCAGGTGCCTTGATTCATTTAAAATAATAATAATAATAATAATAATAATGCATCAAGGCACCTTGATCCCATGTGTAACCACCAGAAAGGCTTACACCTAATGTATCCTACTACAATAATCAAAGATAACACAAAATACATGCAATAACAAGAACTTGACAACAAATTGACCAATAAAGAACACTTTATTCCATTATATTCTAAGTCAAAATCAGGTTACAAGTACATCCATTTTAGGTATAATCATTTTGATACAATATTACAATAGGAGTGTGTAATTTTTTTCCTCAAAAGGGTAGGTGTGATGATCCAAATGCCTTTTCAAGGTGAAACGAACTACCTTAGGGTGGGGCTGGCCCTCTTCTTCATGTTGAGGAAGGATTCGAATGTAAGCTCACTTTAAATCTGTCTCCTGCGGTCAAGAAAAAACACAAGCAAGTTATACAAATAGGCAGCCTCTCGTAATGAGGCCCTTTGAAGGATAAATGCATGAAAAATCCATTAAAAGCATATAATCAAGAAAGCATGTAAATTATGTCTAAACTATGCTAAATTGATAAATATTCATGAAAATGCATAAAGGAAAGTAGCAGCTAAGAATTGAATGGTTCAATTAAGTAAAATGAATCATGAAAGCATGTAAAGAAACCATTATTGCTTATCTTCTGCTAATGTAATAGAATTGCTCTAGACCTAATTCTATTGGTCAGAAAGATCTAAAAACTATAATTAAACCATGCATATTATTAATCTATCCTAGTTAAGCCAACAAGAATGAAAACAGTAAGGAAAATTCACCTCAATTACAAACCATAGCTTTGGTGAGCGCTCTACACTATGAACCATGACTGAAAGCCGTGATGAGCACTCAAATAGGTTTACCCTCCAAATTCAAGGGCAGTGGGCTTGACCTCCTTGTCCAATTGATGTTCAGGGGTCACCTTCGGTGTCCTATGATAGGTTTTTTTACCCTCAAAATTCAAGGGCAATGGGCTTGACCTCCTTGGCAAGGGTCGCCTTCAGTGTCCTCTAATAGGTTTGGCAGTTAAATCATTGTAAATGGTATTCATTTACCCAAATGTGTGCTTCTTGGCTCTCCTAGGCTCCTAGAGCATCCATAGCATAATTCATTATGATTCTTGTAAAATAGGTGAAGAATAGATGCAATAGCTCTCTCTCAGTATACTCGTGTGAGTGTACAATTTTACAGGGCTCCGCTACTCTAATCTCCAATGTTTGCTCTCTCTTTTGCCCTAATTTGTAGGGGTACTTATAGGATTACCCAAGGGCTAGGGGTGGCTTCATGTAGAAGCCAAGATCAATAAGGGTGGTTAGGATATTTGGACTGGAAGATTTTATTCTCTAACCACTTTCTTCTAGAATAAATGGTCGTTCAAACTGATTTGGCTCGGATGAAGGCCAACTAAACTTCAGTTCAAACCACAGGTTACAGCTACGGTTTAGACTATAAATTTTAGGTGTCAATCATGGTTCAAACTGTAGACCGCAGGTCTCTCATACGGTTCAACCTGATTAGGCCAAGAATCCCAAATTGAGTGGTTAGAACCACTGCTCTATCTTGGAGTCTGTCCAAGATCTTCCATGTGGTCTTGTAGCATGTCCCATATGAGTAGTCACCCTTGACATGATGCATTTTAGATGTCTACAGATACCCCTTTTGATATGTTTTGTGATATCAAACAATTTTAAGCAAAAATAGACCTCCTAAAATGATGTTGAATGTTCTATGATGATCACTAGTTTGATCAACATTAGATGCCCCATGTCCTGCAAAAGGACACGCATCCTAGAATCATTGCTTCCAACTATTTGGAGGCTTAAACTTGAAAGATTTTGCACTCATCATCAAAAATTTGAGTAGCGTTGGCGCTACAATAGGAGTTAGGCCTATATAATCGAAATAATGAGAGTTACAAACAAAATTATCATATTTGATATTTACCCCAAGAAAAGGGGTAAGCTTATGATAGTCTTTAGCAATGTTTTGCAAGAATGAACACAATTTTGACAAGATCAAGGGATCTATGGTCTCCAGGACCTTCTATTGATTTTTATTTATTATTTGAAAGCATGACTACCCCCTCAAGAAATGAGTCGATGAGGGTATTGAAAATTAAATAAAGCAACGAGGTCGCTTGATCTTTATGAATGATCTGAACAAACTTAGAATTGAGCACTTAACTACATGGCTAAGCCTAGTTAAGATTATGATTGCAACTGTTAATAGTATTTGGACATTCCTATCCCATGGAAAATTTAGGTTGCAATAGCCATATTAGGGAATCAAAATGATACAAATCCAATTATACTCATGTTGAATCAATTTATCGATGATATGCTGAAAAATATGTCATAGGAGAAATGATATGAAACGCCTCATTCTCATGGAGCAGTCCAGCCTTGAAGGCTTTCTTTGATATTGAGAAAGAAGCATGTCCTATCCATGATGACCATTTTGCCCCAAATGTCCTTATGGTTATTTAATCATCTTGTTAGATTGCATGGAGCATCAGTCGCTGAAACTGCCAAGTGTATAGGGTAAATAATTGAATACAAGGCGCATTTGGCTTTTAATGTGTATTTAATTTTTTTTTATATTTTTAAATTTTTAAAATGGTGCCTAAAAATCACCAAATTTGATGCATTGATTGCTCTTATTGAAATTTTTAATCCACCAGGGATTATTAATTTGTCATTTAAAGTATTTCCATGGTGGAATTTTTCTTTTGTTTAATGTCATTTGCAAACTGCGTCTAGGGCCTACGGTTGAATTGGGAACCACAGGGTGGGCTTGCGGTTAGCAAACCCTAATTATTAGACTGTGTTTGCAATATACGGTCCGATCAAAATAATAAAAGGTATATAATTTGTCAATTTTTCAAATTCTCTTCATTATTCCTGACAGTGACTAGTGATTGGAGAGCTCTGAGAGGTGAAGCATCAAACTTTGATGTGAAGCATTGCCAAAACTTACGCTTACTACCTCACACACATTATGATGGCATAGTCTTCACAACCCTCCTCCAACTTTGGCCTCAATGTAGGCAAGGTAACTCAAAACCTATTCCATGCATTCTTTACCAACCTAAAATTGAACCTAATTAAGTAACTAGATAAATGAACTTCATTAAACTTGTTGGAAAAGAACCTGACCTTAGCATAGGCTAGCTTAGATTTTAATTTGTTTATTATTTTTGGTAGGAAATGACACAAAATGGATATTTCTCCTAAACCATAGGTACCATATGTGATTCCCAATTGAGTGATTGGGGGTTTAAGGTACCAGCTGCGGTTAGATTCAAATCACAATGGTCAAAAATTTGACTGTTGTGCAGACCGCAGGTTTGACCTGCGGTTCCATACATTAGAAAAATTTCCCAAATGTATTGATTTTTTTAGGGGTTTTCTGATAATTAATGCCATTTATTGCATTTTTAAGCTGATTTTTTGATTGTTTTGAATTTTTTTGATCATTTGTACATGTTTTTTTGTCTTTTTTAGCTATATATTTTTTTATTTGTTTGACATTTTTAAGGTCATTTTTAGCTATTTTGGTTGTTTTTAGCTAGATTTTTCCTTATGCATTATTTTCTTTTTAGGCTCTAACTTCTAGATATAGAGAGCCAAACATTATTTGCATCCTCCATCCATTGCTTACTGACACAGAGCGAGCGTGGTTCAGAGTCATTGGCTTTGGCTATGTCTCGAATCTACCCACTAGTAGGGTAGATCAATCCTACATGACTACATTGGCCTGAAATTGGAATGCCTAGACCAACACATTTCACCTGTCGATAGGTGAAATGACTATTACCTTAGAGGATTTCTATAGGATATTTAGGATCCCTATTGATAGTGAGGCCATCACTTCATCCACGCTCCGAAGTAAGGGAGCGGTTTTTAATGCTATCTTCGACGATCAAAGCTAGGAGGCCTAGTGGAAGATAGATCATGGGGGTGTGCACATTGGATACTAGCATGAGTAGCATATATTCTCCATCCAAGAGATAGTATTTATGCACCTGATTGTATAGATTGTGCTTCTAGACTCCTTGGGTGAAAGTATCCCCTTGAATCTTCTAGCCAATGTTATAAGGGTTGTTCAGAGCTCCACTAAGTGTCAAATACTCCTATCCTGGGGGAGCACCTTACTGTGCCATCTATACCAAGATTTATACTAGACTACTAGCTGGAGATAGAGAGGGCTCAGATACATCTTAATTCTATAGATCTGGGGCTAGTAGCACATCAGGATCGAGCATCTTGCAAAGCTACCACTAGTCATCACTACTATTTATGATGCTCATCAGTGCTATGCTACATTATAGTCTTACAAGGAGGAGGGATTTCATAGCAAGTCCCATGCTGGGGATATGGGGCATTACGTTAGTATATTGTCTTCACTAGGACTTGATGACATTGAGTGGTGCCCATACATGGACTTCCCTACATGGCCAGAGGTTCATGAGTGACTACGATAGGCCAAGAGTGATAGATGGCTACTTGGCCAAAAGGTCGAGATTCGAGAGTATCCATTCTTTTCTTGGGTACTATGGCAGTTATGCATGGTGTAGGACATCCCATATTTACCTATTATCTATAGGCAACTAGTCTTGGAGAGGGATTTGCCCTGGATATAGCCTACACCACTCAGGGATGCTATAGATGACTTTCATGAGTTAGGGATTGCTAGGGTTGGGACCACCTCCATGTATGACACTTGGTGGTCTATGCTTCAGTGGCAAGGATATGGGCCCCTTAGTCGAGTAGATGATATAATGGAGGCTGATCCATAGGGGTGCAATGTGTTCCAGCAGACCGAGGGTGGATGGGAGGCAGAGGCTATTACCAAGGATGCACCATAGATTGATCTTGAAGAGGAGGCCTTAGATGAGTGCAAGGTGCCTCCCGATAGTGAGGTTGGGTAGCTGCTAGTCCAGGTGGTTGATCTACAGAGCCAAGTTGGGTGGTTCCATACTCATATACTGTAGAGGGATACTAGCATCACTATGTTAGAGGTAAATCTGTCTCATAGTGAGTGATGACTATAGTAGGTCAGGGATGAGGTTACATCTATTACAGTCTGTGCTACAGTGGTAGAGGGGCAAGTTTAGGAGCTGACCACTGCACTACAGCTAGCAGAGGCATGCTGAGATGTAGCTATAGTAGATAGATACTTGGCTTAGTCCTAGTATCAAAGAGGAAATCCCTCTTCATATCACACTCATGACACCACCAATAGCACCATTAGCTATACTACCAGGAGGTGGTGACCCCATGGCAGAGATAAGGTGGCTCACTTCTCTCATAGAGGAGATAAATGAGTGATGCGATGTGAGGGCATCACACATCTCCCAATTGGAGGGGTTCATTATGCTAAGGGTTTTATAGGTACTAGAGGATCCACATGCTTCAGGGTCCTAGCGGACCAGATCCAGGACTACAAGGTAGTTATCGGTGAGCTCGAGTCATAGGAATCATAGAACTGAGAGGACACACAAGTCCTCTAGTACTCATGTAGCTAGCTCTCATATGGGTCACAAGGACTGAAAAGGTGATGACAAAGACTCATAGGCAGGAGGCGTAGGCCCTTAGTATAGATCTCATGGAGATGACTTGTTTGTACTATTTTTGAGTGTAAGGTCGAGGACCTACATAGATGTAGCCTGTGGGTATTTTGTACTCCTGATGTACTCTTTTGGACACACACACACACACACACACACACACACACACACACATATATATATATATGATATTTGATCATTTATGGATCATTATGTGTACTAGTTTATTTTTATGTTTTTTTGTTTATGTTATGCACATGGATGCAAATGCTTATATTGATTTAATGTTATATGATGTGATGTATGGATGACATGCACTAGATAGCTATTTTATTTTATTGTGATGACATGTAGTTATCTAGATGTTTAGACGTGCTATATATGATGGATGCATATGGCTGCTATGTTTTCTTTTAAATGCATATTTAGTCTTGCTTTATTGTATGCATTTAATTTTATGACGATGTCACTATATGTTGATGCAATGTATGTAGTGCATTATTTACATGATAGTAATCTAATGTAAATGAACCTGTATGCTTTAATCATTTAAAACATAAGGAATGAATGCAATATATGGTTATCAATCTAATGGAGGACACCACAAAATGTACAAAAAATCATGAATGTAATTGGAAATCCTCATAATAAGAATTTGATCAATTAATTACTCATGTATGAAATGCAATGATATGGAGTGATATGATGTGAATGATATAATATGTCATTATATATTCTTTTACAAGTTTGAAAAATATGCACAAGATAGTCAATGGTCATCTAAATATTATTTCTAATATCCATCCGGTATCTATCCTATCTCTTTGATTGTGCTTTATATAATGATGTATCATGGACTCGATACTTTGCAGTTTGATGATTGAATGACTTTTATTTTTATGGTTTGTGATCTTGGATTGTTGCTATTAGATAAATTTTTGAGGTTTTCCATGAGACTCAAACACCCTAGTAGACTTCTAAAAAGTCACATACTAACTGTACAAGGTTTTTTTTGGACAAAGCTTTCACCACGAATGACCCAACTATTCATTACCCCTATGTGTGCATGTGAATATTTTTAGATAGACCATAGGCATACCCCATATGTCAGTCAGGACTCTTTCAACCCATATGTGAGATCGATTTCCTCCAAATTTCATATCATCCTTGTTTCAAACTTGATTGGACTATACTGCTAGACAACCCCAGGCACGTAAAGCTAGCTCATATTGCAAATTGATCAAGGCTACCCCTCCAATTGTAGGTATGACTATTCCAACCTATTATTGTGATTGGGGATCACCTAATATAACTACACCTACGAAAGCAAGTGAGACTCTTTCAACCCATTGCTACGATCAGGGGTTCACCCTATGGTTTTGAAATGGTGAAAAATCCAAGAATTCAAGTTCTCACCCTCATTACTTGCTCATATGTAGTGATAAAAATCATTGTTAGTCCACATGTTACTATTTTCTTTGAGCAATGGATTTATATAGTGCTTTTGATTCACTATTTCACTGTAGATTTTACTTTGAACTTTGTACTTGAGATTTGAACTTTGTAATTTGGGATTGTATGGGTAGGGGAAATTCTTGTCCTTTTGCCAAAGTTCACCACCCTAGACCAAACTATTTTCAAGATAAGCAAGTAATGAAACCCATATCTCTAGACACCCAAGACCACTTTTGCAGCTTTCATCCTCCTTCATCTTAGCAGTATTTTAAATGTTTTGATTAGTGATGTGATATTGATGTGCTAAGTACTATCACAACTAATGACCTCATCTACAAAAGAAAAGCAAGCTTTCTATAACATCTAACAAACCCACTAGGTATGGTTGAGTTACTGGAAAACCCTAGTATATTCATCATAGCAATATTTAGATTGTGTTGAAAAACACAACTACTCACATGAATGATGTATTATGATAAACACAAAGAAGCATGATTTAGAC
The DNA here is from genome assembly GCA_028583015.1 of Wollemia nobilis. Classification (NCBI taxonomy): domain Eukaryota; kingdom Viridiplantae; phylum Streptophyta; class Pinopsida; order Araucariales; family Araucariaceae; genus Wollemia; species Wollemia nobilis. Next base: position 343,081 of record JAQPPZ010013334.1, read on the forward strand.
AAAAATGTGGTATCGTTTGTAATATTGACAAACATAATCCCTTCTACTATGGAATGCAACGGATGAAGAATGCCTATATGTAATGTGATGTAGTGAATGCATGTGTGAATGCAAATGAAAATGCATCTGCAAATGCACATGAAGATGTTTTTAGATTTTATGCTTTACCAAAATTTTTTACCAAACAATGAGTACATGCTTTTGGAGCCTTTGGATTGACCAAGTGATTTTTTAGAAAAACACCTGGAGATTTTGGATTGACCAAAGGGATTGAGAGCACCTTTGGAGATTTTAGGGTTGACCAAGTGATTCTTAAGAAACATTGGAGCTTTTTAGGATGACTGAGTGGTTTCATTTCAAAACCTCAGAGCCTTTTGGGATGACCGAGTGGTTTTCATGAAACCCTTGAGGCCTTTGACTAATATGACCAAGCAGTTTTCAGGAAACCCTTGGAGCCTTTTGGGATGACCGAGTGATTTGAAGCAAACCCTTGGAGCTTTTAACTAACATGACCAAGTGGTTTTCAAGAAACCCTTGGAGCCTTTTGGGATGATCAAACAGTTTTCAGGAAACCCTCAGGGTCTTTGACTAACATGACCAAGCGGTTTTCAGGAAACCCTTGGAGCCTTTTGGGATGATCGAGTAGTTTTAAGCAAACCCTCGGAGCTTTTGACTAACATGACCAAGCGGTTTTTAGGAAACCCTTGGAGCCTTTTGGGATGACCGAGTGGTTTTCAAGAAACCCTCGGGGACTTTGACTAACATGACCAAGCGGTTTTCAGAAAACCCTTGGAGCCTTTTGGGGAGGGCATGCTACCCTATGTACCCATAGTGTGTGTGCCATTCGATGACAGTGAGGGAGGTGTAATACCTCTAGATTCCTCATTTTTCCTTATCAAATTTGGCATGGCTGGTGGAAAAGGTATGCTACCTTGAAGAACCCCAGCGTGCATTCTATTTACTAAAATGTAATCATCTTGCTTAGGAAGAGTGACAGAAATTGACTCCCCAATTGAGGTATGGACCTCATCATAGTGCCTATGTCCTGATGGGGGTGAACAAGCAAACCATCCTCACGGATCACATCTTGTTCTACTAGGTATTGGACCACCCTCCTAAATTATTGACAATCCTGAATGTCATGTCCATGTGCTCGATGATATACACAAAAGGGACCTCCAGACTTGGATACCCTTTGCTTGACTTTGGGTAACACAAGACCATTTGCCTTGTGTAACTTTTGGAACAAATTTAGAATAGTCATTTGAAATGAAACTACTTTCTGCACTGGCTTACTAGACCTACGAAGTAATTGATGATCTCAAAGTCACACATGAGGAGGTGTGACCTCCACTTCAGCATGTTGAGGCACTACAAGAGAACCATATACATGATAAACCCCATTATCTATAGCATTTTGCATCACACTCTTGAATTCATGATAATCTCGAATGCAATGACCCCCTATTCGATGATAGAGACAATAGTGATGCTCCCTATAACCCATAGGTTTAGCTCTGCTTGGGTCTAAAGTGGTGATATCAGGTATGGTTATGACCTTAGCCTCTTGCAGCTTCTAGAAGATGTCAGGCATAGACTCTTTTAAAGGATTCCAAATGTGTTGTGACTATTTTGGGCGCTTGCACTGGTTTGCTTTGAAGACCCAAAGGATGGGTTTGCCACATGGGCTCTTGATTTTGTTGAGGTTTTTACTGTAGTTGCACAGGAAGTGAGTTGGCCTCAAGCAAGGGTTGCTTTTGTGATCCTAGGTTTTTAAACTGGTTCATGATAACATGCAATGCCTTATCTTTCTCATCCATTCGATATTCCATTTGTTCTAGATGAATTAGAATGGTCTGCAATACTGACAAATAATTCATATGTATTTACAATGATTGATTCAAAATACCTTTGTCTATTGAAGGAAACCAAAAATTAGATACTATAGATCCATTAGGTAATTTTAAATCACCTATTTCCTTCACTTGGGTTGATGTGGATTCTTCTTGATGACATACTTCATCAGTGTTATACACATGCTCATGCTCATGACTCAGTTCATGTTGTTGCTTTTCTTGAGAGCATTGAACTGTGCCAGCTTTGGTATGCCCAGCCTGATATGGGGTATACACTTGTTCTTGTACTCGAGGAGGTGGCACAAGAAATGAGTCATGAGTGACTAATTTCAAAGGTTGGGATCTCTTTGATATGGAAGCAATGTCTGATTGCCCCATATATTGCTTTACTTTCTCTAGAGTCACTTTATCCTCTGACCTAATGTCAACCATTTCCACAAACTCGTGAGAATATGACTCCACAAATACATGAGTCATAGGTGACTCGTCATCCTATTGTGGTTACAACGTCTCAACTACCACAATTGACTCTTCCTCATGCTCAAGCGATGCATCAAGGATGGGATCAATAGGTAGAGACTCGACATGAAGCTATCCTAAATCCTCAATGATCTCCATGATAGGTGTCATTGTGGTGTCTACCTCTATAGGCTCTTCATATTCAACATAGTCCTCATGGGATCTATCTTGTAACAAGGTGGACGATGAGGGTATGTCATATTAAGGTGCAACTATGACCATGCTAGATACTTCTCCTTATATAGGAGTATGAAGGTTCTCTAATGACTCATCCAAGGTAGCAGTAAGTATCTCTGTGACTGTGTCCATCAATCCTTCCCTGTTAGAAAATACCAATGTTGAAAGAGTCACTCTTGGATCTAAAGGTGCTAGTGGTGGTGAAGGTAACTCCACAACCATATATGAGGTTGTATTTGAAATTTGGATAGACTCATCTCATTTAGCATTCAGATGCATAGGTTCCTTAGTAAGTTCTTGAGGATGATCCTCGGGTTTGTAGTATTTGAAGGGATTTGGATCTGCCTCAATTATATGGACCTTATCGACATGGGTGTACTTAATGCACTGATTCACTATGGACGGTACACACTCCATGGCTCTTATACACGACCTTCCAAGAAGTAGGTTATACTGTCTTGAACCCTCTAAAATGTAGCATAATATAGGAATAATTTTTTGCCCCACCTCGATGGAGAGGACTATTGTGCCTACTATAGGGGATTCCACATCATTAAAAGCTTGTAGCATGAAATTTGATGCCTTGATGTGGGAAGGTGGAATTTTGAGATGTTTGAATGTAGAGGTGGTGATAATATTGATGGATGATACTATATCAACCAACACTTGCTTGTATGCAATCTGATTTATCCTCGCTATGATGTACAATGGAGGATCATATTTCTTAATAGGGACAAGTTTGATCTCTTGTTTATGTAAAGTAATCATAGGTTCCTTATACGATGGAACATGTTGTATATGTACCAAGGATTGTGACAAATTTTGAGCATTGATATTGCTCACCTGTCTAACTTGACTATTCTCAACCTCATGCTTGAGCATAGGATCCTTAAACATGTCTCTTTGTTGTGTAGCAATAGCCACCGACATGTCTGTCTATCTAAGAGAATGACTATCTACTTGCTTGATAGGCAAATCGTGATGATGCATTGGGTGCATCGCGTTGACTTGTTGCCTAAGCACTCTAGGCATGAGCTTATTTTTAGGAGTTACCTCACATGATTTTTTTTCATGTAATTTATATTAGTAAATCCTCTCTTCATGTCGTTGGAGCTCATCCAACCTTTGTTGACATGATATCTTCTCCTCTGAGTACTCACACTCTAGGCATTTCCACTCAATGCATGCTTCCTCTAGTTTATCTTGGAGTAATCACTCCCTATGGATTGTATGAGACTCAGGTTTCTTATATGAATGATTCATGGGATAAGATCGACGACTCTTTATATTTCTAGGAGGAGATCTAATGATGTGGGTTCTCTTTGTGTGAGAAGGAACCCCATGACTTGTATGGGTGGACCTCCTATGTGATGAAGAGGGTTCACGATGACTATCAGAGTGTCGTGGTGGGAGGATTATATCCTCAGGTGCATGATATGTGTGATGCTTAGCAAGAAAGCATGCAAGATCTAAAATATTTTGTTGAGAATATTGAAGGCATTAAAAGCCTCTCTGTGCATACTCTGAATCACTAGCTCATGATTGAGCTTGACTATGCCTAGTTGTCATGATGTACCAACTATGCTAGTCTCGAGAGGAAGCCTCTCTCACTAAAATTTTTGGCCTCAAAGAGGGCCTTATCTTGTTTAATTAAGCAATAAATAATAATACAAAGTAAACAATGTGATTATCTTCTTTACATTTTAAAAGTGAGTCCTAAACTGTTTGATGTTGTTTCAATATTTGTTGTATTAGTATAGAAACTTTTATCATGTTTTTGAAAAGTGTTGGATGATATTCTTAGTTTAATTGGCTGTCACATATATACTCACATCTCGACAACCTGGATGTGACTTCTAGGATGTGTAAATTCCCTGTGTGTGGTAATGAATCCCACACCCGAATAAGGAGTACAGATCATCCTAGATCCTCACCCAATCTCACCTAGTCAATTTTATACCCTTCGAAGAGAAGTACATGCAATTTTTATGGGCTATATATGATTCTTGGATCCGGTATTGGTCTAGTATCCAAAGGTTCGTAGGATTTGGGCCAACGGATGGAAATAACACCCACCGTCGTTGAACCCTACTAATGGTTGGATGTCAAGCCTAACTCACTAGTATTTAAATGAAACATGGTGTGTGTGGTTCATTTTAATTTGCATAAAATAAAGATGCATAATACAGGACAATGATTGTTTCCTACATGCAATGTAAAAGAAACTTTTTATATTCAGATATGCATGCTATATTCTACATGATTCTTGACAATGCAATTACGATGCAAATGGCCACTGATTAGACCTCAAACATGGAAACAAAACACACAATTATATCAATAACGCTAGATTCTAGGGTGAACTACAATTAGAAGTTCACTATTCCTAGCAACACCTTTCCATAAACATGAAATTGAATGCAACTAAGACCTAATTCATTTTCCTTTTTCTTTTAATTTCCTACTTGAATTCAAAATTCAACTCTCTAGAAAAACACAGAGATACAAAAATGATAGAGAGTGAAAAATATGGCCTACCTTATATCCTGAGTTGATCTACACTCTATTTTCTATCGTCTGATCTGTATGTTGTAAACCGTAGGTCTGATCTGCAGTCTACACTATGAATCGTGTGTTGAAACTGCAGTTCAATTGTTGGCCTGCAACTGATAGCTACGGTCTATACTTGCAATTCACAAAAAAATCAAGAACAGTAGTTAGATCATTATTTATGTAGAGTACCATTGTGATCACCTCCTGTAACCACCAGAAAGGCTCACACCTAATGTATCCTACTATAATAATCAGAGATAACACAAAATGCATGCAATAAAAAGAACTTGACAATAAATTGACCAATAAAGAATGCTTTATTCCATTATATTCAAAGTCAAAATCAGGTTACAAGTACATCCCTCTTAGGAATAATCATTTTGATACAATATTACAATAGAAGTGTGTAATTGTTTCTCTCTCAAGGATAGGTGTGATGATCCAAATGCCTTTTCAGGGTGACACAAACTGCCTTAGGGTGGCATTGACCCTCTTCTTCATGTTGAGGAAGGATTTTAATGTAAGCTCACTTTAAATATATCTCCTACGGTCAATAAACAACACAAGAAAATTATACAAATAGGTAGCCTCTCGTAATGATGCCCTTTGAAGGATGAATGCATGAAAAAGCCATTAAAAGTGTATAATCAAGAAAGCATGTAAAGTATGTCTAAACTATGCTAAACTGATAAATATTCATAAAAATGCATAAAGGAATGTAGCAGCTAAGTATTGAATGGTTCAATTAAGTAAAATGAAGCATGAAAGCATGTAAAGAAACCATTATTGCTTATCTTATGCTAATGTAATAAAATTGCTCTAACCCTAATTCTACTGGTCAGAAATCTCTAAAAGTTGTAATTAAACTATGTGTATCAATCCAAATTTTTCACACCCTTACCTTTAGGCTAAAGGATCCGCGCCCGAAAGGGGGATGCGAGAAGGATGGGATGGTACCTCGGACTGAGAGGCCCTTTGAAGGTCATGCCTCTCGGGGGAGGGGTATTAAGGTGATTTTTCGACGGATGGTGGGGTTCACCAGGAAAATTTTAGTGGCATTTTTCACACCTAGGTTGGGAATGAGTTTAATGTGTTCAATTTTATCTTTAATCATTCAAATCCTAGGTTTGGCCAAATGAATCTAAACTGTTCTATATGAAATGCATATTTAAATGAATACAAAAAATAGAATTAAACAAAAAATACAGAGAACAAGCTAGTGTAGCAGAGTGGAGAGAAGCACCATACATGTGACAGAGGAGTGAGAGGACCATTAAAGGGAAGTTCAAAAACCCTTGATCAATTATTTCATGCCTAAATTTGGAGGTAAAACACTCTATTTGAAATTTAATTATTTGCCCAAGATAGGAGTTATAAGGATAAAGGGTAATATAATTTTTTCTAAGGTTGATGAAATATTAAGCAAATTATTTACAAGATTAATTTGATTATTCGAGAGAAAAGGTTTAGAAGTGAAATTTGAAACCATAAAAGCATTATTAATTATTTTTGTAAAGTTTTGATAAGCCTTCAAATTATTTTGGGAAATTTGGAAATCAGTTTCAAGTTTTGAGAAGATTTGGTAAAATTTTGTAATTGAGTTATTGAAATTTGTGAAGCACTTTAATATTTGTAAATATTTTAAATGGAGAAATAAGGTTTCCTACATCAAATTAGGAATATAATATTTGCAAATATCCTTTTACTAGATTTCTAAATTTCTAGTTTTGGAGTTGAGGAATTCAACATCATCATAGGATTGTGTAATTTGGAATTGAGGTATTATGTTTTTTAAATTTGGGAGATAAAAGGATTTCAAATTAGATTTTGAAAATTGAAACTGTGTCAAAATTATTGATTGATAAATATAACAAGGAATATACAAGGTATTCTACAAAATTTGAGAATTGAAAATATTTCATCAAAGTTGAAGATTATATTATTTAAAACATTAGGAAGACATAAGGAATACAACAATAAAACTATTTTTTTAAAGATAGTAATGGATAAATTAGCATGAGTAACATATCATCACAAAATACACCATGAGAGAATCCAAGATCAAAGTCCATATAATACTCCATATCAAAAATGTAAAATTACTTCAAGCACAAATAATTCTACAAGTCAAAATGGAAAAGGTATTTTGTTTATTGATTCTGGTACAAGTCATCACATAAAAAAAAACTTACAATGGTTTGATTGCCTTGAAGTCATAAACAATATTGGGTTGAAAATTAAAGATGGAAAAATCTATATTGTGCATGGATATGGGTGTGTGACACCTAGTACATCTTTTCCAAATATTTTGTTACATGATGTGATGTATATTATTGGATTAACATCAAATCTTATTTTAGTAGCAAAATTGGTTGAGAGAAAAAGAATGATTGAATTTAGATATGTAAATGGAATAAATAAGTGTCTCATTTTGAATCAAAATGAGATAGAATCTATATGATCACTTTAAAATGATACATATGCTTTATACTCAATTGGGATCTCACAAAAAATTATTGTAGTTCAGAGCAACGCTAATGAATTTTATAAGGAATAAATTGCAGGAAATGAAAAGTCTATGTTTCATAAAATTTGATGTGCAAATTAAATATTTGATGTGCACTAGATATCTTGGTCTATAATATGAATTTAAATCTATCCTAGTGAATGCTTAGGTCAAGAATGATTAGTAAGAAGTTATGCTTCCTCCATGACTAGTCAATTTTCTAAGTGAAATTTTACAATGTTGGATGTTTCAATAGGTTCTTAAATAATTGTAGCAACACCATATTTCGTAGTAGTGGCATTAAAACATGATAGGTTTCACTAAACCATACTTTAATTATATCAATTTTAATTATTAAATCTAGGGTGGCATCTTATGAGAAATAAAATTTCAATTAATTAATATTTGATAAATATTAGTCAACAATTAATAAATAACTTTCTAAAAATTTAAATGTAAAGGCATACCCTAAATTGTACCTCATTAAATATTGTAATATTTTTATTCAAACATAATCAATGAAGAGAATTAACAATGAATTCAAAAATATATCAGTTGGTATCAAATCAAATTGACCCTTCCCTTTGAGAACCCTTTGAGAAGTAATATCCATCACAGATATTCCCCTCCCTCTTCCTTATTTCAATCTAGTTTGGATGTCAATTATATCCATCGGTGCATCCTTTGTAGCTTCAATAATCCTTGTGATGTTGTTTTCCAATAGTATAATTAAGGAGGGTATCTACTTTAGAAAATCAACTACACTTCATAGGCATTACACACCAAATCCTTCTAACCATATCTTCAAGTTCAAGGTCCACTTCCACATAAGCACTACATTACATTAGACAAACCCTAGGGTAATAAATGGTTGACCAAATTAATAGAAATGATACCATATTTATCTCTAAAATATAGGTATGTATGAAGATAAAGCTCAAAACTATTTTCATGAAAAATTGATGGACATTTTCTTGACATGTGATATCATTTGAAGAAATCTTAGAAACCAATGGGGGAACATCCACCAACAAAAATGTATATCATGAGACTTAAATGACTCATTTAAAAAATTAAAAATAAAATGAAAAAATAATGCAAAGAAGGATAAAAAAATTTCTCTAAAGAGAGAGGCTAAGAAGCTCCCACATTTTTATGCTAAAAACTTAGGCACATTTGGGCTCCATTCCCATAGCTAGGCCTAATTTAACTATGTATATAGTTATTTTTGTGAAACTAATTGCAAGGACATATCCCACTAGCTCCAAATCTCTAATATAGCTAAAGAATAACATGGAGATCACAAAATACAACCATATTCATGAGTTGGAATAGGAAATTTCGCTAGTTATGTTATAGGAAGCAATGACTAGCTTATGAGTGTTTTAGATTAGTTCATAAATTTATAAGATATGTGTTATGATGTAATCTTCATGACTTATTTATCTTGATATCCACTATGTGTGACCCTATATTGGGTTCAATTTCTACACAATCAAACTCCACTTGGTAATAGGTCTTAGTTAGCTCAATCGTTATATACCAACCATGATTCTAGTGATAAACCCTTTTACAACCTCCTCTACATCTACAAGGCACTCATTCAAGTAGGCAACACTAAAGGGGAAATAAAAATTCTTCTCTAATGTGTCAATCATCTTTGCCAATAACTTTTGGCAATCCATGTTGTCCCTCTTCAAATATGTCTTTTGGTATGTTGTCCAATGTTGTCACTAGATTTAATGTAATTAGCTTTGTGTCCTTGATATGCTCCATTTGAGGCACCATTTTAATATCATTGCAAAATTGTTTAACCCATATGGAACGTGAGAAGGAAAAATGAAGCCTATATTAGCTACCTTTCTTAGTTGTTAAATGTAACAAACAAGTTGGAAAACATATAATACTTTAAAATAATATTATATTCTTATGAATATTCTTTGAATAATTGGAGAATGCTATAGAATATTCCCCAATATTCTATCTAAAGAAAATTTATCCCTTTTCTTTTGCTCAACAAGACACTCGTTTTCTTTTTTTAAGGCATTAAACCAATTATGACTATAACCTTATATATACTTATTGAAAATCTCTTTTTGCGCTAGATATAGTGGAAGTAGAATCCTTTAATTTTGTGAAGGTCTAGTAAAAATAATGGTCTATCAAAGTTTCTATTAAGGATTTGAGTTTCTTTTTCAATCCTCTATCAATGATACCCGAGAGACACTTTTGGGAAGTAGACTTACTCAAGATCCTAGCGCTTCTTATGTGATCAAAATAAATCATATCAATGGAAATCCTACCATCAAAGTTGTCTTTTTCGTCTCTTAGTGGATGACTAGTAGCTCCTAGCCCAAATTCAACATTTATCCTTCACATACGACCAACTAAAATATTGAGACCATTCTTGAATGTCAAGGCTCATCTACTTTGTCTTATTTATTCCCAATAAAAATCATTAGACTTCTTAATATAGCATCATATCAAGCACCATTAAGCACAATTTTTGCTTTAGCTTCTACTTTAGGCTCATTGGATCCTTTGATTACTATGATCCTCATACTTGATATATTTTCTTCCTTCTATTCTAAATGGATTGGGGACTAGTGCTCCCATTGTTGGGAGTAATGATCAGTAATAAAAACTCGATTAACTAATTATAAAATTAATAATTTATAATTTATAATTAATAAATAATAAATAACTTTATGAAAAGTTAAATATAAAAGCACATCCCAGATTGTGTCTCATCAAATATTGTAGTATTTATATTCAAACATAATGAATGAAAATAATTAACATTGAATTTAAAAATTTATATTGTTCCATACTAGTGTCCAAAGGCTATATGCACTAAGAAATATTTTAATATTAAGGTTGTTGGTAGGGGTTTCTATAATTTATGCATGCTGAAATTAAATACTCACAAAGGCTCACCCTAAGCTTACATTAATAGAAATGAATTCAGAAAGAAAAGGCTAAAATCAAAATAATTAATTCTACCACGGTCTTCGTGAGAAATCTGAAATTTAAATCTTTAACCAAGTTCATACCCTTAAAAAAATAAATGCATGAATTATAATTGAAACTAATTATTATAATTATCAATATTTAATTAAACTCTTGTTTTCCTCCTAGGAGTAAATTGTAGAAAATAGAATAGAAAAACATAAAGTGGCATTCACAAATTATAATATGTAGCCTACAACATAGAGGAAATTAATAGTTGATAAAAGAAAATACAATTTAAAAACTACACTAGCATGCTTGCCCAAACATGATAGAAGAATTCTTTCCTCTCCACATTAGAGTGCGATCAACCTCTACAATGGTGAGAAAAGTAAAATTAACTCAATACAAGGACATAAATCACAATATTCTTATTATCTTCAGCAATAGTCCATACACATGATATCAACATGAATAGGAATAAAAAATAATAGATTACACTTCAACTAATATTCTGATGTTTAGTATAAGATTATTACTACTCATCTAATTGTCACACACATCCCTATTTATAAATAGTACAAATTATAGTTAATTTTATTAGCTAGGGGAAACAAACAAAAAGTGGTTTCAACCATAGCCCAAATGAATCTAGAGAGTATTATTTTTGCTTTACCTACACATCCAATAATGTTTGACTTGTTACACCAGTTAATCAATATTTGTTATTGGTTTTTTAGATTAGACAACCTTGTGGCTATACCAAAGAAAAAACACTAAAATTTTAATAATAAAATTATGAATTGTCATCATGTATGTGTTTCTCCTTTGTGAATTTAATTCTATCCAACATGTCAAGTCATTTTGTTCCTATCTCTATGATGGATGCTCATATCATGGACTTTCCTCTATCAACCATCGTTGAAGCTTATCTCATAATTCCAACTCAATGTATCATATTCACTATAAGTTTGTGTGTTAATGCTTTTCATTGGCATGGCATGGCTAGTTCAATGCTCTTCATGATCTATTTGTCTAACACTCTCATGGTTTAAGAAATTTTAATCAAAGTTATCCCTTTTTGGTATCTTACAAAATATCAATACACTTTCCAATCCAAGAGTTCCGTAGTTAGATGGAAAAAACCTTCTAATTTACTATTTAAAAGTACATACAGTCATACTATTTTATTTGATACTATATTTTCCTTATTTACCATGCTTTTTGCAATATTTAGGTGAAATAAGATGTCACCATAAGGTTATGTAGTAGAAAAGAGGTTCAAAATCTATACCAAAATGAGGAAATTTAGCTCCTCATTAGACCTAATGCTCATACATATTTTTATTATTGTTCTTTATAGTACATTGATAATTGACCTGGTTTATAATTAGTTTGGAGTTGTCATATATTATTAGGTCTTTAATTCCTAACTTCTTGGTCTTCTTCAAGCCAATATAGAGTTCCTTGTACTCTTCCACTCTATTGGTGTAATTGTATAGTAATATACATGGAAAATAAGTCTATAAAACCTATTTGCCATTAAATTCAACACCAAAGACTACCCCATTTCTAGTTTTGGTTCCATCAAAGCATATTGTCCATGTCTTGTCTACTCTTTGACTTGTCAAGGCCATGATATTAGATGACGCTTATATGATAAGATAGTTTCCCAATTCAATATCCTCATATTCAAACTTTGAATCTTATTCATCTTATAGTATGTTGATTATCATGTTAACTTCTAAGTTTTTTTATCTTTGATATATTAATCATCTTCCACAAACTGTAGAAGATCATCTCGACTTACAATGTCCTCATCATGTAGTTTATGTACAAAATATTTATTAGGCATCTCATTTTAAATCTTGATCACCTTCCCATCCTTAGGTAAATTTATATGAGTATAATCCATTTCCAAGTGATCATCTCTTAACAACTTATATGTCTACTCTCTAGATAGCAATATACTGAAGTATAGATGGAGGTCAACAATTATTATGTCATGCACTTGTATGAACTTTATGTGCCTAAATACAATCATGATTAGGTATTTAATTAATCTCACTATATTAACCTTAGTTCAATTAATTTATATTGGGTACCTAGCTATTTTGTTATAAAGAAGATCCATCTCTTTGTAAATAACTTTAAACATAACTATTACCATCGGTCTTGAATCAACTACAACTCCATAGTTTATACTTCTCATTTTTTAGGGTCACAAAATGATATGGATTTAGCATATTAAGGTTTGAGGTATTTAATATAATGGTTATGTCAACTTATATGTCTGTTAGATGCTCTACCTTTAAATTCTATACATCAACTATATTGGTCAAAATGGGTTCTAATTGTTTACCTTTAGCATAACTTATTTCTTGCTCTTTTAGGACCTCATAGAGTAAATTCCACTACTCAGATAAGATTAACACTTCTAGCATATTAAATTTAGTGGGATTATTTTTTTTTTCTTCTATAATATTAAACTTTAATTCCATAGAGGCAACCTCACTTTACATTGTGAATATTTATTATTGCCTTGTATTTATTGTTACTCAATCTATTTTTGAAGCTAATATTTTTCTCCATTAATTCCCTCTTTATAGGCTTATTTTTTCCTCCTCCATATCTTTTATCTATTTTAGGGTATTTTTACTTATCTATTTACTTGTCCCTATTGGTTTGTGCCTCTCATATTTCCCTCTAAGGCATACTAGTAGGCTATTTTTCTATATTGTCTTTCTCGTTATGTTTATCTTATTGTGTTGTTATCAATCATTAATATTTTAAATGTCATGGTGATCTTCCTCTATTAAGCCTACCATATATTTAACAACTTCAGTATACTTCTTGATTTATTTCTCTTGGAGTGCTTTCCTCTTACTCCCTATCTCAACCCCTTTTTGATTATCATATATGGTTTCTATTTGAATATTAACTCTTTATCTATTTATATAGCACTAAATTTATGTAGGATGGTATTATTAATATGGGTAAATTAGATCCTAACTATTGAATTTATAGTTTCTAATGTGTAGGTTAATTAGTTATGGAGACCTATTGACCTAAGATGATGGCCTATTGATTGTGGCATTGTTGGTTATACTATATAGTCTAAGAATACCTATGGATCCAACATATTCTATAGGTTCATGTCTATTATTCTAAGGAAGACACCATGTTGGATTAACCATCAAGTTAGTATTCATCATATCATTATGAGATTGACTTTCTCCTTTGTTAATACCTTTCCAAGGCACATATTTTTATGTAATATAAGGTCTTCGTAGTTGCTAGTTTTGTGGTTTTTGTAACTATTTTTTTTTAGCATTGATGTAATTTATTAAGGTTTTAATCACTTATAGAATTTAATCCATCATAAAGTTCTTATTTGACTTATTATTCAAATTGGATGGATCAAGGAGTGCTAAAAGTTGTGGTTGAAAGGCTATAGTGGATGATGTGATCTTGCAAGGATGAGTAATGATATAGGGTGACAAAGAAAGACTAGTAGTAATATTTGGATGAGAATTAAGAGTGGTTAAAATTGAGGGAATAAAACTATATATGGATAATTTTTGGGTAATATAGGTTGCATGGGCCATTGGGAGAGTAGGGAGTAGTTTTTCTACTCAAATAAGAACATATTCTTCTTGAGATACTTCTTGAAAAGCTAAAACTAGTGTACAATGGTTAGCATCACATACTATTAGAGCTATTGAATATTGTAATTATTTTACACATTATGGTAATTCATGCTCTTCATATGGCCTAATATTTTTTGGAATTAAATTTAAGGTTATCAAGAATATATTATTTAAATCATGCATATTTTCTTGACGATGTCTTTTAATTGTATTTAAATAAAATAAACTAGAGTAATCCTTCCCCATGCTACTAAATATATACATGAAAGGTTCTATAATTGATACCCAACTTGTAATTAAATTATCTAGTAATCCTCTATACCATAAAGTAGCCTTGTCACATAGAGAAAAAACTAGAAACATACTATTATATCCTCCTCTTAGATCTAGTGGATCAATTTGAGTGTGGATGATTCACTAAGATGATCTATTACTATTTTATTTTTGTTCCCATCAAAGGTGGACAATGCTTTCATAATTGTTGGTAAAATAGAATAATGGGACATAAAATTTAATGATCCTAGGTAGGTCCAATATAGAAGTTGGTTCTATGGCTTAGGTGGTACCTCTAGATTATTTTCTTCAGGGGGATATTAGTCATATTATTGATATGGAGGTGGATAAGGGTACATCACATAACCATAAGATTATTATAGATGATACAAAAGTTATGGATGTTGAGGATATAATATGGAGGAAACTTAGGTGATGGATTTTGATCAACCCACTATTGATTGGGAGGCCATTGCATGTTTTTTTTATGGAAGAGGTTAATGCAAACCTAGTTGTGGAAATTAAAAAAATTATATAATATAGACCTTGCATTTCTCACATTTGAATGGATGAAGTGTTAGCCTTTGGGTGTTTCCCTAGGACACCTATGGCCCTATTTGACCTATTGATGATTGGTCATTTTGATTAAGGCCTTGGTTTCACTTAGCCTTAAAAATACCATATTATAAGCCACACACTAACCTAAAGTAATGTTAGATGTATTTGAAAAACTAGATTTGGGTGAGATTTGTGTTGAAGAAACACTTGTAAGAGGGACATTTAGAGGTTGAAAATGGATTACCAACATAGTATTTAATAAATATTAGTGGGTTGTTTGTAATATTATTCACATAGATGAGTATATCATAAAGGGGATTGATCTATGTTATGGACATACCTCTATTGGACCAAGTTTAATTCACTAAAGTAAATGAGTAAATCATTTTTTGGTCCAAGTAATTGATTTTTTGTGGCATAAATCCATGACTAGTAGGGTTGACAATGGGGATTTTACATTTTAACAAAACAAAATTAGATGTTGGAACTTTCTCCAACTTGTCATGTAGATTCACCCATGCAATAATATGTTATTTTCTTTTTTCTTTTATGTTTCTTTAATGGTACATATTGATGTTTGTTAATTGGTTTTATTTCCCCATTTATGAAGTCCGTGAACATGTATTCATGGGCTTGCACATATGAACCTTCATAGATAGAGTTTCAAGGTCAGAATTTATAAAATTTTAAAAATATACTTGTGGAGCAATTTACTCATAAAGTATAATGATTCACTTGTAAAATCAAGTGATTTTCTTACAATTTGGAATGATTTGCTAGAAAAAAATGACTTAGAAGAATTTTACTTGTGGAGTGTCTTACCTAAACAATGGAGTTATATGCTCACAATTTTGGGCAATTCACTCAAAAATTATGAACTTAGAAAATCATAGGTAGGAGATCCAAATAAATCATTCAAAATGAATTGCCTTGACACTAGATTAAATCGACTTCCCATGAGGGAGAGAGGAAGGATCTTATAATTTCAAGTGAATTCCTTCTCAAATTTTGAGTGAGTCACTCATTATATCTAACTTGGAGAGATTTTATTATTTTTGAAGTGATTCGCTCAATTTATTCAAAGAAAATTGACTTGAAAATAGAGTAAATCATCTTCCCATGGGGAAGGAAAGAAGAATATTGTGTTTCCTAGTGAAACCCTTCTTAGTGAATCACTCATCAAATCTAAATTAGAGGTATTTTATTATTTTTGAAGTGAATTATTCTTGAATTGAGCGAATCACTTGTAGAGTATATATTTTGGTAGAATATCTCAAAATTTGTCTTAAATACCTTTTTTTTATGATTATGATTTGATACTATTATGGTCATTATCTTTCCAAAAATATATAAATTATAGGCTTCATATCAATATCACCATTTATGAAGTACTATAAAAATCAAGCATGAACAATAAAATTAATGAATTTTTTAAAATTAGTTTAAGATTGGAATTGATAAATAAAATTTTAGCCTTAATAAATCATTTTTTTTTCAACCTATAAAAGTTCAAGCATTTTTTAGAATATTGATCTCAAAATGGATCATCTAGCAAATGCAAGTGAATTGCTCGCAATTCAGAGTAAGTCATATGTAGAATTGATTTAGAAAAGGTTTAGGTCCTATACTCAAAACATAGTGAGTCACTTTAAATTTTGGAGGAAACTACTTTCTAAAATTTGAATTAGTAAAAGTTCTCTCAGTTTTGATCTAATTGCTTCATCTATGACAAATACAAATATGGCAAAAAAATTGAATAATTAAGTGTAATTTGAGGATAATTATGGTTAGTCCCATCGGATATCCTAGAAACTAGGTTGAACTAGGGAATTGTCCTAGCTACTAATTTAATATTTGCACCCCTATTCTAGTTTTAACAAAGTTGAAAGGGATTGCCAATGGTTTCTTCAAATATATGAAATATGTTGTCTCTCCATTATCCTTGAAAAATATTCCTAGGCTAACTTACACTAACTTGCATAAAAAGTAAAGTGCAAAAAATAAAATTCAAGAAAGTACAAAAATGAAAAAAAAAAAGTTTAATGGTGTGGATGATTCAAAGCAAATATGGGTTTAAAGCATAATGAGGAAAGAGTCATTAGTCAAAACATGAGAAGTCAAATAAGACCAATACCCACTCATTCATTAGATTATAAAATTGTTAAGTGAATGAAAATATGGGCTAAAATGACTATTCCACAATCATCATACACTTAGCAAACCAAGAGAGCAATATCAATAATGGAACACATAATGAATTTCTACTTTATCAATCTCATGGGGTCAAAGCATAATGTATGTTTCATAAAATGTAGATTTAAATTATCACTTTTCAAAATATTTGCCTTGAAATTCATGCCTTCAAATTTATCTCTCTATCCCTATTCAAGCGATTCACTCTAGCTAGCGAGTGAATCAATTTTTTTATAAGTGAACCACTAGTTGTTCCTGAGTGAATCATGCCCTAGAGCCAATTCACATTTTTTTCTACAATATCACTCATTTGAGCCAATTGGCCTTTTTGCAAGTGAATCGGTACCTATGTTAGACTTAAATAGAATTTGAGAGGTTTTGTGAGGCATCCATTGTCTAATTTCTTTGCTATGTGTAACTTTAAAATTTATGAATCTAAAAGTAGTGTCAAGGTACTATAGAGTCATATTAATATAGTTTATAAATATTTTTTAAGCCACTAGAAACACTTTTACATGATATTGCATCATGCATCCTTAGGAATATAACAACATAAAATAACTATTAAACTTGTAGCAATATCTACTAGTTGACCTTTAGTATTTTCTCATATTATATTTATGGTCATTAATCATTCAAGATCTCCAATTTTCATATTGTTGTTTAATTACACATATGAGCAACATAATGATCTTAATAAATATGCAACTTCATATTAGATAGAATATTATTAAGATCATAGTATATATATATATATATATATATATAATGGGTAGTTTGAATTAGAATATTATAGCATAGTATATTTGAAAAGAAAAAATAGATGAAAGTTTTCCCTCAAAGAAAAGGAATAATACATAGTCATTTAAATGTTCCACGAATGGTTCGAGCCTTGGATCTTCTTTGAGAGGTCCAAGGTTCAAACCGCGATGTGGATGAGTGTGTGATGGGGTGGGTGTGTGTATTGTTTTGTGTTTTACCTCTATTGATAAGTTTATCTCTCACCCTTACGAGAGGTCATGGTTGGGATGGGGATGCTCAACCCTAAGCATCGGTCGTAGGGGTTTCTAACATTAACCTACTAAATAAAAAATACAGTAATTTAAATCAAATATTTAAAAAACATGTGTCTGTTTGAATAGGTAAAATATAATTTATTAAAAAATATTATTAATATTAAAAATTTAGTTTGAATTTTAACATTGTTATGTAAAAAACATAGGACATCAAAATGGTTCATATATGTTGATCGGTTCTCTAGGATGAAGGGACTCTTGAAAATTTATTTTTTTTGAGGGTGAGAAATCATGCAGACTACTAGGTGGGTAACATGGAGGGGCTGATAACCATGGTAGACCTTCAACCAATGACAAGGATCTCGATGACAGAGAAGATGCTAAAAATCTATATGGGTACTTGGAAACCTCTGAGGTTGGGAGGAAACCGTCATCAAACCCTCCTTGGAATTTCCCTTCTGATTCCTTTGCAAATAAAGTTTGATTTGATTCAGGGTCATCCATACCCATAAATCAATATTATACCTTTCACAAAATTACAACCCAGTGGCAACCTGGATTTTGTTGTCCTTCCTAGAGGTTTTTTCATGATCAGGTTGAATAACCCTCAGGATACAGGTCGAATCCTCATTAGCGGGCCCTAGTTCTTTGGTCGAAGAAGTCTCTTCTTGATAAGGTGGCGAGTGGATTTTTACCCTGAGACTCAGAGCATAAATATGGCACCAATTTGGATTAGAATTATTGGTCTATCGATTAAATTTTGGCACATTGGAATTCTTAAAGGCATAGCTCAAACCATTGGAGAATTGGTTGCCATATATTCGGCTACTAAATCAAGAACCTGATTAATTTATGCTCGTATCTGTGTCATTATAAATCTGGACTTAGAGGTCCCCACCTACGTTAATCTCACTTCAGGGCCTTATTGCAGGTGACAAGCAGAGGAGTATGATAATAAACCAAAATTTTTTATTGAATACCAAAAACAAGGGCACCTCAAAACTCAATACCCATCTCTGAGGAAAGAAATGAAAAAAGTATGGACTCCATGACAAGAAAGGCCCATAAAGTGGTTAGACTATGCAACATTTCCAAAGAAAAACCAAATTGATAAGGGCAAGCAAACAACCACTCAACCTCGAGTTCCTTCACATACTGAGGATATTTCCAATCAGGTACACCCCTTAATTGAGAGTCCTAATCCTTTCTTACCTCTAAGTGACCAAGTCACCAAAACCATAGTTAAAAGTTTTTTTGATCCCTTGAGCCCCCTAGTATCTGTACTGAAGACTCAAACCAAATTTGTGATGTCCCTCCATCCCCCATCAGATCTGGTCCCTCATGTCCCCAGTCCAACACTAGGAGTCAAGAAAAATCTAAGACTGATGTGGGTAGCAATAAAAAGAAATACCAACCCTCCCATGGCCAGGGAAATATTTTGAATAGTCCAAAAGCTTCCACTGATCCTAATCAAGTCTCTTATCTTATGAATGAGGAGTCTCTTCCTCTTGAGGCTTTATCCCTTGTTGTTCCCTTGCTATCCAAGACTTTGGTTTCTGAGTCACTTTAGAAGAAATGCTCGACTGGTGTTGGAAGTGTTAATAAGAAAGGATGCTTACCCAAAAATGGTCTGAGTTTTAAAGGATCTGAGTGGTAAACCCTATTTGAAATATGGTTGGAACCAGGATGCAAATGCTCAAATTGCAAGGTATCAACTCATCAGGTGGAGGTGACGATGGTGAGTGGGTGTTCTCAAAAATTTGATGATGAACCCTCCTTGGATTGTGAACTCCTTGCTTCGATGAAGAAAAATTTAAGACGAGGCAAAAAGTCATAAAGTGAGTTGCTTGTTCCTTTATTTTGTTGTTTAGGAAAATTGCTTCCTGAGGCTTGTTGTGTTGGTTTCTTGAAACTTGTTGTTTTCTCGGTTTTTGATCTACGTATCCTTTCCTTTTAGATTTTATGATGTTTCTAGATTCGGGTCTGCATACCCTGTCTTTATCTTGCTCTTCTGTGTTGGTGTCTCTTGTTTAGTTCGATGTTGATCTCCATTTGTTGTTGATAATTGTCCTTTACTTTTTGCTTTGTAAAAGGTTTGGGGACCCTTTCAAAACCCCTTTCGCCAATCAAAAAAATTAAATATTTAATAAATATGTGTATTTTTGAATAGGTAAAGTATAATTGATTAAGAAATATTATTAATCATAAAATTTAGTTTGAATATTAACATTGTTATGTAAAAAAATAAGACATAAAAAGGTTTCACTTTTTTTTGCTTAGTATGTCTTAACCTTAATATCAAGAATTGAGGATAAAAGTATATTTTATTTTATTTTTTCATGTAATTTTTATGATTATTTTTTAAAATGTTTTACATAAAAGATAATACTTAAAAGATAGTCTATAAAAATTATAAATTAAAAAATATATAATTAAGCATAGTCATTTAAATTAAATATTTAAAATAGTTTTAGTGCTAAGGCCTTGCCTGCACCGTGGAATAAGGTGATAAAGGTGATAATGGATTTATTCACATTAGATTCTTCGTCTGACATTGTTCGGAGCTTTCATGTCATATTTCTCAATCATCTCTGTCGATAGAGGAGGGTGAATATCCCTTTGTTCCTTTTTAAATCGATGTGTAAATCTATGCTAGTTGTGCAAGGTGGGCGGCTAGGATCCCCTGCACCAGGAATTGGCTTTGCTGATTTTTGAACGTGCTGATTTGGAGAATGGGGTTGTGGTGGATGAAATTTTAAAATACTTGAGCTCCCTTCCCATTCCTGCACCTGGTGATCCCTCTCGGGTCTTGGTTAGTTCAAGTTTGTATTCTGATGATGTGTACTCCCTCTCTTTGGGATCGGGTTCAAAAAATTTGCCTTGCAAAGGGTTTGATTCTGCAAAAGGGGTGTGGGGATCAGCGATGAAATTTTTTTTGGTTGATTTTGTTAAGAACCCTCTGGTGTCTCTTGTCACTTCTTCGATTGTGGAGAGTCTTCCTGTAGGTGTTTTTATGGAAAGTAGCCACACTCGCAAATCTGTTAGATTGATTGGTAAGAGGATTTGGCAGGATCTTCCCCCCTTTATAAGAGGGATGATGAGTACAATGAGGTAGAGGTTCTTCCAAGACCATCAGCCAAAGATAATTCAATGACTGATGTGTACTCTTCAGGTAAAACTGTAGTAAAGAAAAGCGATATCCTCCACAATCTTCACCTGATGGAAATAAAACAATGTAGATTTTGGAGCTCTGTTAAAATGGCCTTGGATTATGCTAAGGAGGCTGCCCATATGTCTAGAGAAATTATTCACGAATTTTATTCTTTGATTTAGAACCATCTCGATTCTCTCACTGGTCAATTCATCTAGCTTTTCTTGGGTTAGTGGGCTCCTTCTTTTGTTTGTTTGTAGTTTATGTTCTATTTTCTTCTGCTGCATGCTTTGTAAAATGTTGTGGGGTCCCTTTCAAAACCCTCTTTTCTCTTAATATTATCATATATATATATATATATATATATATATATATATATATATATATATATATATATATATATTTAAAAAATACAAATCATTTAAATTAAATATTTACAAATATGTGTACTTTTGAATAGGTAAAATATAATTGATTAAAAAATATTATTAATCTTAAAATTTAGTTTGAATTTTAACATTGTTATGTAAAAAAATAGGACATCAAAAGGGTTCATTTAAATTAAATATTTAATAAATATGTGTATTTTTGTATAGGTAAAATATAATTGATTAAAAAAATATTATTAATCTTAAAATTTAGTTTGAATTTTAAGATTATTATGTAAAAAAATTAGACATCAAAAGGGTTGACTTGTTTTGCTTAGTATGTCTTAACCTTAATATCAAGAATTGAGGATAAGAGTATATTTTAATTTTTAAACATTTTAATGTAATATTTATGATAATTTTTTAAAATGTTTTGCATTAAAACTTAAAAGATATATAATTGTTTTCATTGAAACAATATCTTATTACATCACCACTACAATAACTTGGTAAATATGAATGTGCAATTTAATAATATTCTAACATAAATCTTCTCTTAAAAGTTGATTAATATTTTAATAAAATTATATATATATTCATTCAATGGGATTGAAATGGGGTTACCATATTACATCATCACCACGTAGTAGTATTACATGAATATTATCCATATGTTGCTTACCAAAATTTGAAGTGATCTCCTATTTAAAAATTAAAGAATCTAACTCGTAAGATTGTCTTGTATTTATGAAGATGACTCAAATGTGTATATATATATATTCAATGACATTGAAATGGGGTTACCATATTACATCATCACCAAATAGTAGTATTACATGAACATTATCCATATGTGGCTTAGCAAGATTTGAACCTTAATATCCTATTTAAAAATTGAAAAATCTAATTGGCAACCATATTACATCATCACCACATAGTATTATTACATGAATATTATCCATTTGTGGCTTAGCAAGATTTGAACCTTGATCTCCTATTTAAAAATTGAAGAATCTAATTGGTAAGATTATGTCTTGTGTTTATTAAGATGACTCAAATGTGTGTACCACTTAGTAGTATTACATAAATATTATCCATATGTGGCTTAGCAAGATTTGAATCTTGATATCCTATTTAAAAATTGAATAATTTAATTGGCAACCATATTACATCATCACCACATAGTAGTATTCAATGAATAATATCCATCTATGGCTTAGCAAGATTTGAACCTTGATCTCCTATTTAAAAAGTGAAGAATCTAATTGGTATTTATGAAAATGACTCAAACGTGTATATATACATTTATTCAAATATATTAATTTTTTTTCAATGGGATTGAAAAGAAGCTACCATATAACATCATCACCACATAGTAGTATTATGTGAATATTTTCCATATGGGTTTGGCAAGATTTGAACCTTGATCTCTTATTTAAAAATTGAAGAATCTAATTGGTAACCATATTACATCATCATCACCACATAGTAGTATCACATGAATATTATCCATCTATGGCTTAGCAAGATTTGAACCTTGATCTCCTATTTAAAAATTGAAGAATCTAATTGGTAATATTATGTATCATATTTATGAAGATGACTCAAACATGTGTATATACATTTATTTAAATATATTTTTTCAATGAAACGAGGTTACCATATTACTTCATCACCACCTAGTAGTATGAATATTATCAATTTGTGGCTTAGCAAGATTTGAACCTTGATCTTCTATTTAAAAATTGAAGAATCCAATTAGTATTTATGAAGATGACTCAAACATGTGTATATACATTTATTTAAATATATTAATTTTTTTTCAATGGAATTGAAACGGGGCTATCATATTACATCATCACCAAGTAGTAGTATTACATGAATATTATCCATATGTGGCTTAGCAAGATTTGAACCTTGATCTCCTATTTAAAATTTGAAGAATTTAATTGGTAACCATATTACATCATCACCATGTAGTAGTATTACATGAATATTATCTATGTGTGGTTTAGCAAGATTTCAATTTGATCTCCTATTTAAAAATTGAAGAATCTAATTGTCAATATTATGTCTCCTATTTATTAAGATGACTCAAAAATGTGTACCACTTAGCAGTATTACATAAATATTATCCATATGTGGCTTAGCAAGATTTGACCCTTGATATCCTATTTAAAAATTCAAGAATTTAATTGGCAACCATATTACATCATCACCATGTAGTAGTATTACATGAATATTATTAATATGTGGCTTAGCAAGATTTGAACCTTGATATCCTATTTAAAAATTGAAGAATTTAATAGGCAACCATATTACATCACCACATAGTAGTGTTACATGAGTCTTATCAATGTATGGCTCAGCAAGATTTGAATTTGATCTTCTATTTAAAAATTGAAGAATATAATTGACAAGATTATTTCTAGTATTTATGAATTGACTCAAACGTGTGTGTATATACATTTATTTAAATATATATTTTTTAATGGGATTGAAAAGTAACTACAATATTACATCATCACCATTTAAATATATTAATTTTTTTTAAATAGGATTGAAACCAAACTACTATGTTACATCATCACCACCTAGTAGTATTACATAAATATTATCCATCAATAATTTAACAAAATTTAAATATCTGTAATTTAACAGGATTTGAACCTTTATCTGAAAAATCTAACGTGTGTGTATATATATATATCTTCCCTATCTTCAAAGTATTTTTTTTTATTTATTCTGAATTAAACGTGTGTATATTCCATTGCAACTAATTTTAAATAAGAATTTTGGCACGAGTAACTGGTGCCAGATATTAATTATTAAGGAATATGTTTTCATTATACTCAGCAAAGCATGAGTTGTGATTATATTAATTATTAAGGAATATGTTTTCATTATACTCAGCAAAGCATGAGTTGTGATTATATTAATTATTAAGGAATATGTTTTCATTATACTCAGCAAAGCATGAGTTGTGATTTAAATAATGGGAGCAAAGAATGTTGGGCAATGTTGCTTTAAATTGAAAATGGGTGTCAAAATCTACGGTTTTGAATCTTGACAACAAGAAGATTAAATGGCATGAATATTGCATTATTAAAAGATGGTGGGCTTAGGGACACAATTACAATTATAAAAAGATAATGAAACATTCTTCCTCTGTGTTGTTAGGAACATTCTTCCTTGTCGTGTAATTGGAGTGACGGGTATTTCATCTTTTATCATAAGCTCACCTCATATCTTATGATGGAGTTGGCGTTGAAGTACTCCATGGCAAAATATGGGAGTTACATTGTAACTCTTTTGGTTTTGATTTCGATGTTACAAGTATCAGCTTCTGCTGCGCCTCGTTTGGTTAGAGAAATTCAGCCATTTCCAATCAACAACAACAAAAACGTCAACTTCGACCAGTACTTCTATGTAACGTGGGGAAATCCCCTTCTGTACAACCATACAACAGTGGAGCTCAGAATGGATCGAAACTCTGGTAGGCTCACAATATCCTATTTCATAATGGATCGAAATCAATTGGTGTGTTAGAATGGAAATCCCCTTTATGAAAATTTTCATATATTTTATGTGTGTTTATAACATTTGAATTGCATGCAGGTTCAGGGTTTGCTTCGAAAGAGAAATATGTATTTGGGTATTTCAGTTCCCAGATAAAATTGATGGCAGGTGACTCAGCCGGGACAGTTACTGCGTTTTATGTAAGTAACAATTTGTTTTATTTTTACTGCTCCATCATTTCATTTGTTATCCATAGTAAGCTAATTACGTATTATTTGTTTACGTTGGCAGCTTTCTACTCAGGATAGGTTTGGGCACGACGAGCTGGACATGGAGTTTATAGGAAATGGACTGGGAAACCCCCCGGAGCTCCAAACCAACGTGATCGTCAATGGCATTGGCGGCCGAGAGAGCCGCATCAAGCTTTGGTTCGATCCTAGAAAAGACTTCCATACATATTCCATTCTTTGGAACAACAATCATGTATTGTAAGTATTAATGTGGTGTGGAATTTTAATTATAAAATAGATTATTAGATTTATATCATCACATTAACCAAAATACTCAAACTCGTGATCTTTTATTTTTTATTTTTTTTAATCAGGTTCTTAGTGGATGGGGTGCCAATCAGAGTGTTCAAAAACTCTGAGAAGACGGCTGGAGTTGCTTACCCATCCCGGCCGATGCAGCTTATCGCAAGCCTTTGGAACGGTGAAAAGTGGGTTGGTCGCATCAATTGGAACGCTGCCCCCTTTCTTGTGAGCTTTAAGGATCCTTTCATCCAGGCCGACTGTGGTGCAAACCATTCAAATTCCTGTTCACCTTCGTCCTTGTGGTGGGAGGAGTTGGGCAACAAAGGATTGAGTCCTCATCAAGCACGGCAGCTTCGATGGGTCAGGAGAAATTATATGACGTATAATTATTGTACAGATTATAACAGATACCACAAAATCCCCCCTGAATGCGCCCTCAATAAGTATTAAGATTACATTATTCATTCATTCCTATTCCCATTAGCTAGCTAGGTTGCTCTCCTTTAGAGTTTCTGTCACCCTCGTTAGGCATACCCCAATGTCATAATTGCTCTATTTTACATTGAGAATGAAGGTTGAAGAATTCATTTGTAGTTTTTTTTTAATAAATCAATGCATTATATTGGATTAATTTATTTTGTAGCTTAGGATTTTTAGTTGCATTTATTATTGTTTGCTTGTTCTTTTTTGTTGCCATATCATTAAGGATTTCAACTATCATAATATACAATTTTATGTGTTAACTCTGCCTAAAACGTAAGGATTTTTCCTTTAATAATTTCAAATCAGCTAACCATTTTGAATTAGGGGTGGATGCCAATTTAATGCAATAATAAATTTATGTTTTTGATAAATTCTTTATTTTATTACTAATGAGATATAGTTTTGAAAATATCAAATGAAACCAAGCTACACTCCTACTTAAAAGAAACATTAGGATAAATTACAAATGAAACCAAGTCACGCTCCAAATTAATAATCGATTATAGATTATATGTTACGTGAATATTTATTAATAAGAATTATAGATTATATATTTTTATAGATGTTAATGTTTTTTTAATAGTCAGTTATAGTAACAGTACTTCTATAACCATGTCATAATTATTTTAAATTTCTTACATACTTGAAAGTATGAATAAGCCTTCAATTTGACGAGGCTTAAGATTTGAATCTTGGACCTCTGCCCCTTTAAAGAACCAGTTAATCTACACCTAAACTTTACAAACAAAATCATTTATAAATATACATTTATTTATATAAAATTAAAGTTTCATATGGTAAAAAATTCTATTCTAAATATATGTTGTTAAAAATAACCAAAATCATAACCAAAATGATAACGGAAATCATAAGGGAGAAGTCATAACTAATATCATTACTTTATTACGACCGAAAAGTTTGCCAAAATCATAACCAAAATAATAAGAGCAGTCATAACTAATATTATTATTTTATTCAATCATGTGGTAGAGTTGGAAGAAGTGGATCTCCTAAATATAGGAGATCCCAGGTTCAAATCCCTCCCCTATGTAACTCTCTATGAGATCATCAATATCATTACTTTAATTAAAATAGAATCGGAGAAGGAAGAAATATAATGAAGTGATGGACAATGCCATTGGCCACCATGAATTATTTTTAGTCATTATAATCAGATAATGATTCAGACTCCAGAGCCACTACTTTCAGGTGCCACCGAGCTTCTTTCTGATATCTGCCACCTCCTCGGGAGCGCCAGATCTACGCTGGTCATTATTAAGCCCTGCGTGTTGATCACGATTGGGGTTGCCTCCGTGTTCCCCGCCTTTCCCAAGACGGACGTGACCAAGTGCTTTCCAAAAGCTTGATTGGGATTCAGGCATGGCAGCCCTTTCATGAAATTACTCACTCGAAGCTACTTTTATATACACAGAAATCCTGCAACCCTTTTGGGTCAGCACTTATCAATAATGACCCTCCGCTCAAGAGAAGGAGATCATCGCTGTCGTTGCGAAAGCAAGCTCGCGTAACACAAAACATACACCTTTGAAATATTAACTGAATATTAACTGTGATTTTCATGATTATTTATTTATTATATTAAAATAAAAATTATATTGAAATAAAATTTAAAAAATATTATGAATGCAAATAAAATATAACAACGCTTTAATATTATTTATCATATTAAAATAAAAATTATATTGAAATAAAATTTGGTAAACGCTATCAATGCAAATAAATTACAACAGCACCTTAAAATTGCATTCTACCTCAATACTTATCTATTTATTTATCAAATTACAACAGCACCTTAAAATTTCATTCTACCTCAATACTTATCTATTTATTTATCATATTGGAATAGAATTAGGTAAACGCTGCCAATGCAAGTAAATTGCTGCAGCGCATATTATTAAAGCTAATGAATTCCTGACGCAAGGGAATGCAAGCAAATTGTTGCAGCGCATATTATTAAAGCTATTGAATTCTGGATGCAAGGGACTGTGAATTTAACGAATCTCAATTTACGTCTATCTGGTGTATTTATTAAATTCGTATTTTCGTAAATCTTAATTTTTTAATAGAACAACAAATTTAAATAAATCTAAATTAAAACTATACCAATATAATATTCTTAAAATCTCAAATTTCTCCTTGCTGTATTTCTCCGAAAGATTTATCTGCAGTGGGAATCTTAATTTATAAGATTTTATGTTCACAACATGAAAATCCCATATCTTATAGAATCATTATGTTTATGTGTTTTTTTATTTTGTTTTTTTTGTCTAATAAAAAAAAATAATAATCTTGCATGTATTATATTTGTAAAGGTAACATGCCATTCAGTATATTTTTATTATTATTTTATTATTAATACTTATAAAGTTATATTATAGTATATAAAACATACAAATTATTTATATATTTGTTTATTTATATTAAAATATAAAATATAATATATGTCTTAGGGGGACAGTGTAACGGTTGGCAGGTTTAAGGTTCAAAGGGTGACGTGGGTAGGTGCGTGTTGATAAAAAAAAATATAATATTATTTTGTGTTTAATGTTTTTTTTTTTTTAAATATTTAAGAAATATGGTTTAAAAATAAGGTTTAAATTTCAGCCACAAAATTCAAAACCTTACTTTAATTTTTTTTAAATTAAATCTTTAAATTTTCAGATCAAATTGTTAAGTTTTCAGTATGGTTTAATGGTTAAAACATATAGATGACCCAGCTTACATCAAGATTTAAATGTCAGCCACCAATTTTAAAACCTTTCTTTAATTGTTTTTAAATTAAATCTTTAAAGTTTTTAATTATTATAATATTTATATTTTAATTACATTAATATTAGTTCAGTCAGTTAGAATTTTTTACTTTATACATGGATAATATCAAAACTTTTATAATACCACATATAATAAATTAAAAAAATTAATTTATATTGTAATTAAAATTCATTTATAAAAAATAAGGCTATACTCAAGTATAATATAACCTTATATAATACCATATATAATAAATTAAAAATACTAATTTATATTGTAATTAAATTTCATTTATAAAAAATAAGGCTATACTCAAGTATAATATAACCTTATCTGATCGTGTGGGGGAATTGGAGATAGTGGGTTGTGTAAAAATCTCGACATATGAGATGTCCCAAGGTCAAATCCCTCCCTTCACATGTGGATATGACCCTAATATTAATATTAATAAAATTATATATATATATATATATATATAAATTTAAAATCATGTCCTACGGGGACAACCAATTGTTTGGGCTTTGACTCTTCCTTCGGAGGTCCAAGGTTCAAAACCAGCATGGATGAGTGTGTGAGGTGTATGTTCATAAAAAATATTTAAAATCACAATGTTAAAATATTTATATTTTAAATAAATTTTATTTTTAATTGTATAAAGCCTATGCTTATATTCTAATGATTGAATGGGCAGGGAAAACCTTATCTAGTTTGCTTGTGCATACCTTCTTTATTTTATGTTTAAAAAAAAAAATAATAATAATAATAATAATAATAATAATAATAATAATAATAATAATAATTTTTAAGAGGTTTAAGATTATTTGTAATACGTTACGTAGACTATTTTAGATTAATTTTTTGTATTATTGGTTACACTTGTATTAGTAATTTTTCTTTTTACATCATCTTTTACATTGGGTACTACTAGATATATTATATTAAGTTATATAACTCTTTTGATATTTTTGAGATTTAAACCTTGTTGTGCAATACAATCATCCATATCTCACACATTAAAGCAAGATCTCATTAGATCTTGCAAAAGTAATTATATTATTGCTTTTTATTTTTTATTTTTGCTAGAGAATAAAGGATTATACTTGGGTCTCCCACCCTTGAAAAATCACAACTCTCTTCTTTAGAGCATGAGAGTTTACAAACATATTTAATTCTCATCTCAATTGAGTTGCTAGAGCTAGAAACCTACTTCATTTTACATAAAATATTTGATTGAGTTTTAATTGTATAAAGCCTATGCTTATATGCTAATGATTGAATGGGTAGGGAAAACCTTATCTAATGTGCTTGTGCATACCTTTTTTAATTTATGTTTTAGAAAAAATAAAAATAAAATAATAATAGTAATAATAAATAATAATTTTTGTTTAAGAGGTTTAAGAGTATAATATTATTTTAAAAAGTTACATAGACTATTTTAGATTAATTTTTTGTATTATTGGTTACACTTGTATTAGTAATTTTTCTTTTTACATCATATTTTACATTGGTTACTACTAGATATATTCTATTAATTTATACAACCTTTTTTATATTGTTTAGATTTAAACCTTGTTGAATACAATCATCCATATCTCACACATTAAAGCAATACCTCATTAGATCTTGCAAAAGTAATTATATTATTGTTTTTTATTTTTTATTTTTGCTAGAGAATAAGGGGTTATACTTAGGTCTCCCATCCTTGACAAATCACAACTCTATTCTTTAGAGCATGAGAGTTTACAAACATATTCAATTCTCATCTCAATTGAGTTGCTATAGCTAGAAACCTACATCATTTTACATAAAATGTTTGAATTTTTTTTTTTTTTTGGGAACATTTTCAATTTTATGTGAATACAAATATTCCAAAGTTTAGCATCCTTGATATTTCCTACAACAAACTTCACAATACCAAAACTTCACCTCTGCTATCTATGCATTGCATTTTTGTAGAGTAATATTTCCAAAACATTGCACTATCATAGCTTGCTTTACCAAATATGGATTGCTAGTTTCCTTCATGAATGATAAGTGCAACTACAAAAAATGTAATAAATAGTATATATGAAAGCACATTAATGTAATAAAATAAATCATATATTACCAATAGAAAACATTAAAGTAAATTTTAATCATTACTTAATTCAAGGAATAAATATTTTCTTATCAATTTCAGCTAAACTTACTACTTCCTCTAAGCAAGGAAAAGATAATTTAACTTCATGATCCTCAATTAAAACCCCTTTATTGGATAGCCTATCTGCACATTTTTTCCTTCTCTTAATGTATGTGTAAACTTGATTTCTTCAAACTCTATAGCAAGGTCTTAAATTTATATCATTATCTCTTGTATGTTCCATGGAACCTTCGCTTTCCTCAAAATTGCATTTATAACAATGAGTGAATAACCTTCCATTAATAAATTTATTTCATTTTATCTTTTGCTCCTCTACTTGCTCCTTGAGTTTATTGACCTCTTGGAATTTGTTCTTCCAGTTCTTTACTTCACTTTTGATAGCTTTCTCTATTTGTTTCTGGTTATTGATTATTTTTTGAATATTTTCTATTGTCTGCTCTAGCTTGTCGACTTTCTCTTTGTATATATAACCCTTGACATAAAAAGTGTCAAAGTGGGCCTTAGCTATAACTGACTCATCTTCAGTAGGTTACTTCTCAATGTCTTCTATATACTCTTCTAAATGGTAGTCTTGACCAGTCATTTCAGTCTCAGGATTTCTCACTAGAGGAATGATGGACTTGGATGTCCTCTGCCTAGAAACTAGATCAACAGACATGGTACTTCTCTTTGTAGTCATCCTCTTAGAAGGTTTGGACAACTTCTCTACCAAGAAATCTTGAATTTTTTGAGAAATTTCCTTCTTCTTTTGCAAATTTTCTTGTGTATGATAACTTATCGATGAAGGAGAGGCTATAATATAGGAGAGAGCAAACTCAATAGCTGAATATGAAATGGTGGTAGTGACTACAGTTGAATCTATAACTATTGTTGCTATTACAATGAGAACAATCATGGGAACTAAAGTACAACTCAGAATGGTGAGTAGGTGTGGATGAAGTAGCTTGAATTTCATATGATGTGGGTGGTTGAGATGGCAAAGGTGGGGTTATATAAGATGACGAAGGAGGTATTTTAGATGATTATGGAGGTGATGGGTTGGCTTGGCCCTCAGTATTTACTAGTGAAGTAGGTGGTGAATTGTGAGGGGAAGAGGGTACTTTTGTTTCAATCTCTTCCTTAGAAGGGGAAGGAGTTTTCTTTGGGGAAGGAGAAGGAGAAGGAGAAGAGGGGATATAAATTATACCTTCGCCTACAGATGTATTATGTTCTGGAGCTACCTTTGTACGCAGTTGTTGTATTAGTTGTACCTATTTTTTTGCAACTAATCCAAGGATCTTCTCAACACTCTTCCGCTTATCCATATTTTATTTCTTATAGACCTCCTTCTAAGCTATTTTTAGTTCTTTTTTGGCTTTTCTTTTAAAAACTACTAGCTTACTATTATCTATGTCTTCCTCAAAAATTCCTTCCTGCAATGTTTCTATCTACAATGTCTCTTTAGCAATAATATTGAGCTCCACTATAGCTACAGTGGTGAAACTCGTCGATGTAAACACAAAGTTTGTATCCTTCTCATTTCAATCTATTTCCATTTTTGGGGTCTCTCCACCTAGTACCAGGTGATTGGGCCTGCTTATTGTCTTGATGACTTCTATTCTAATGGCCCTCTCATCAAAATAATGCATTATACTCATCAACTATGCCCCTTTAGAAAAATTATCTAGTTTTTCTTTTGAAAGCTCAAATATTTTGAGAGCTTCAACAGTAGTGAATGGAGTATCAGATCCTTCTTGAGCTTCTTCTTGTGAGGGTAGGGATGGAGAATTTGACCCTGGTTGAGACTTCTTGTAAATAAGAACTATATTTTTTGGGTCCTTCGCCTTTCAAGTTTTAATGTTCTCATCATATCTATTAGAGAAATTATTATCAATTACACATCCAAACTTAGATTTCTTTGTTTTTATTTCCACTATCATCCTCCACTATTCCACTATCTTAGCTTCATTCCATTTTTTTTACTCTCAACTTCTCTGATTGTAGACTCTTGCATCTAATGGTTTTCATTCTTATCTAAATCAAAATCAACTATCTGCTCGTAGAAGTCTAACCATGGGGGAAGTTGTTCCATCTTGGAAACATTCCAATCTAAAGGAGCATTTTCCTTATTATTCTTACCCCTGTTCAAAATGAGGCCTTGAGGTTTTCTCAAATTTATAGGTCTTCTCTCCATTAAGGTCAATGTTCCTCTTTCTAAATTTGTCATTTGAGTCATATCTCTACCTCTGGAGAATGTAGAATAGACCCATCCTATCCAAATATTGGGTGATTTGTTAACCCTAGACATTTTTGGTGATAGTTATAGTTATATAATCAATGCTACGGTAGGTCAACAAATATTTTCTTTTCTTTCCAAAACCATAATTCATATTGATAAAATATGCTTACCTCAAATATTCTAGGGCTAATAATCTACTTGTAATGAAATGAGGAAGCATAAAAGTCTTACCAGTGAAACCATATAGTTTAATGATCATTCCCTCTATAAGGATGTACCAATATCCTTCTTCAGCACCCTTTATTCTCAAAAACTCTCTGGCCAGCGATGGTAACCTAGGAAATTTCCCATACATTATCTTCAATGCTGGCCTTAGAAATTCTAGGTTAAATCTATAAACAGACTCAGTGCTCCTCAGATGAGTAGTACAATAGTATACGAGGATAGGGTCTCCCTTGTAATTCTTTTTTTTACCAGAATCCAAGGCATCATATTCCTTATGTCAAAAAAGAACATCCAAACTAGACTCAAACAATATCGAAAAGAGGATGTATCAGAATCCCTTTTCATTCTTACCAATTTTTCATGTATTCTTTTGGCAAGAAAAATTGACCAATCAAAGTAAATGGACTTAATCATATTTTTCTCTACATATGGTTCATACATTTTCTTATTTGAAATGCAGTAAGTTGTGGTTGTTTGTCAATCTCTCATGAGTTGGTCTAAGTCCAAACCCTCCAAATAAGATAGCATGGAATAGAGCTCTAGGTTAGTAAATTGGTCAATGGGGATTAGGACTTCATGCATCTCATCTTCCTATTTTATTCATCTAAATTAGAAGTAGATCCATTTTTCCATAGCTTCCTTTTCTTTAGAAGCCATTAATGAAGCATAAACCCTGGCTTGTTCTGTTATATCAAATTATTTAGGCTCTAAGGATGGGCTTACCCCTACGATAAACAAATCATGACAAGTTTCTTTGGTAATGGTAAATAATGTTATGCCATTAGCTATTTTAATTGCCCTCTTCTTAGGATCATAAAATTTAATTATCGCAAAAATTAACTCAGGACAATGGTGAACAGAATCAGAAATATAAGAAAATAAGAAATATTTATAGCAATGATACCTTGAGGTCGTATTGGCCTTTCTTTGAAGTATTTGAACTCAAAATAAATCCTCAAGAAGGTTATCCATACTTGGGTCATTACCAAATCTACCAACTGCCTCATCTAATTCACATAGTCGTCTAGATCTGCATCTCTTTTCTACATATTTGTTAGTGCTTAGGAGCCATTTTCACAAGCAATATTTATAATGTTATTTCTATGGTATTTTTAGATAATGCTTAGCTATTCTATGCTCCTTCCACTTGGTAGAATTTACTTTGATTGAATGAATACATTATATATTTTTTAGCACTTTTAATTTCCACTGCATGCACACCTTCCACCATTAACGTGGCCACTATGAGAATTTTCTATTTGCATGCTTTTAAAATTACAATCATGCATCCCAATGGCTTGGAGATGTTATGTTGCTTTATTATTGGCTAAAACACCAAATACTTTCCTACACTTGCAGCGTCTCTCATCGTTTTATTTTCTGTCAAAGTGGTGCGAGAATCTTGCATATTAATTTGTGGATATCTTCCTCTTTAGAAATAGCATGGTGTAATATTTCACTTTCTCGCTCAAAAATAGTCATGAACTCCGATGGATTGGAATATTTGTCATGATCCATTGCCACCTTAGTCTCTTTAAGAGTGTAATGGAATGCATGCAACATTCCACTGTTGCCTTAGTTCATTTGAGCATGGATTGGGATATGCTACTTTTTGTTGACACTTAGCTTATTTTGCCACTCATCACTTTAATTTTTTCTTGAAGCAAACCTTTTCTCTCTATTTTTTTATATAACATTTTATAAAAAATGAAAACTTGACATAAAATGAAAAAAATATGATACCAAGTTTGTACATATGTTACAATGAGCTACATTTCAATCAAAATAGAGTTTAAGGTGAAAACCATTGATCATAATTGGTTGTATGTGTAGCACCCTAAAATTGGCGCAATAAACCTTAGCAATAATTAAAATTACCTTAGTAATAATTCAAATTCAAATTTTCAACCCCGAATCGCCTTTTAACCGCTTTCCTTGTTTTCCACATCATTTTTAGGATTTGTTGTGACCGTTGGACGATATCGTCGCGGATTAGATGATATCACCTCAGATCGAACGATTTCTTCTAGATCAGGATGTCCAAACAATTTCATCCCAAAACTAATTTTTCATAATTAGCTTATGTTTCAACGGTGTCTCTAACCTGGGCAAAAGTGTGTCTGCACGGTTAGAGACTTCCCCCATTGGAGATCTCCCAAATTGGGATGATATCCAACCTCCCAACCTCCTTCCTATGCCTATTTAATCTTAGGCCCTCCCCTTAACATTCCCCTAGCTGAATTTTTTTGCACTTCGAGTTTTACATGCATTAGAATGTCTTAGACTACTATTTGCATTTGTCCCTTTTCAATTTTTCTTGCAGGAACTGTCATTCTTTAGCCGAAGCAAGCTCAGATCATCGCAGATGATCCTGTACAATCTCGGACGATCTCGCACCAATTCGAGATGATTTTGACTGTAGTCAACATTGGGGGCAATCAGTGCCCTGATTTTGCATTCTGTTTGCACTATCTACTGTTTTACTTTGCATTAGTTAGACTTATTATTATTTTGCATCCTAGAGTTCACCCATATAGTTTTAATGCATGATAAAATCATAATTTGTCATTAAATCATTGTAATGCACTCATGTTTTGTTTATAATTATCAATTTAATACTATTGTTATCCTTCTACATCATTGCCCTATGTTGGAATAGTTGTATTTTTTGTATTTTGTATCTATTTATCTGATTATAGGTCTCTGACAGATTCGTCTAATGAATTCGTTAGATCTCAGACGATCTTGTCTGATCGCAGACGATCCTGTCATATCAGAGGTGATCCTGACTGCTTCAAAAATTAGAACCTCCATCAGACATCCGGATCAGATATGGCTTTTTAATCTAGCTTGTTCTCTGGGTTTTCTATTCAAATCTATTTTTTGTATGCATTTAAATCTGCATTTCATATAGAACAGCTTTAGATTCATTTGGCCAAACCTAGGATTTGAATAATTAAATATAAAATTGAACACATCAAACACATTTCCAACCTAGGTGTGGAAATTGCCATTCAAAAGTTTCCTGGTGAAGTCACCATCCATCAAAAAATCACCTTAATACCCCTCCCCTGAGAGGAAAAACCTTCAAAGGGCCTCTCAGTCTGAGGTATTGTCCCATCCTTCCCGCATCCCCCTTCTGGGTGCGGATCCTTTAGCCTGAAGGTAAGGGTGCAGAAAATTTGGAATGATACATTTTGGTGAACCCGATGTGAAACTAAAATCTTTTGAAAAAAAAACATAGATGCATTTAAAATCATTAGAAAAATACTAAGTTGCATATCATGTTTAGATGGTAGCTCCTAAGAAAAGACTAGCAGTTAATATAAATGTTGAAAACCAATTAGAAGCCATAGAAATCAATTCTATGCTTAGTGTGCCTGAAACAGATAGAAACCAACTTTTGTGGGATGAACTTGATAGGAGACTAGGTATCATTTCATCCAGGTCAACAGAGCTTAAACAAATCAAGAGGCTTGTCCTAGATAGAATCCTGGATCCTCATCAACTTATTTTTTACCATGAACTTCAGAGAGCTTTCCATAGGTGGTTAGTAGATAGAATAGCCCTTGTGTCTTCTGAGTTGTATACCTTTGAGGAATTCCTTGAGAATGCAGCCATAGTGCATCAATTTCTAGCTCGTATAGAGGACCAAGAAGCTGATCTTGTAGATAGAAAGAGATGGAATAGAGTTCCTAGAGTTGTGTTATGACGAGAGTATTGCCACGAGCTTTACTTCTATCAACCAGAGTCTGAAATAGATAATATCACCATAGCACACTTTGTTGACTTCTTGAAAAACAATTTTCAATTTATTTCATGACTCCTGAAGAACTTGAGCCCATTAATGATATTTATAAATTTTTTATAGAAAACTAGATCATTGCTTTCATTATTATTATTTCTTGTGTTTTGTGTGTTGTTTGTTATCTTTATAATATTGTTATAAAAAAACAAGAAAAACCAAAAACATAACAAAACCAAAACATTTTATTTTAAATACTATAGTAGGTATATAATTAAAATATATACCTCTTAAGCTTTTTGCATATATATATATATATATATATATATATATATATATATATATTTGCTGAAATCTAAGTTTAAGCACAATGACTAGACTTAGGAATGGTAAACAAACTTAAGAAGAAGAAGAAGATTGGTTAGGAAAGAAAACAAAAAAAATAAATGTCCTTCCTGAGGATCCAATTCCAGAAGAAGAAACTCTAGAACAACCAGAAGATGAGCTGGCTGAAGAAAATGAACAACAAGAAAATGTTAGAGAGGAAGGATCCTCATCCCCGCTCCAGATGGAACTCATTACTTTTGATAACATAGATCATTTTTGGAAATTCTTCAATAATAATATTGGTGCTCTTAATATGGCAGTTCGTATTGATAGGGGACAAATTAGTGAAACTCAAGCAATCCAAGAATAAGGATTTAACATGCACACTAATCCCTTGTCCTTCGTTGATCAAGAAAGTGATAAAGCTAGACCATCCAATATGGATATGGCCACTATAATTCAGAAAAAGCAAAAACAACAGGTTACCCAACCTCCTAAGGAACCTATTATTGAGCCTAAAATTATTCCTACACAAAAGAGACCTTCATTCACTGCTTTATTTCACCAAACTATTGATCAATATGCTTCAAATCGACAAAAACCTAAAATGAAGCCAAACACCAATTTTCAACAATCTGGGATACAACATAATACAACTTCAAAACTTCTTCATAACACCCTTCCTACCAACAATTTACACAACAACAATATAGCATCTAATCTTCATGTCCCTCCATCATATCCTCACCAATCCCATATTAATACCCTACCGAACCAATATGGTGGGAAAACCAGTAATCTGGAAGCCATGGTGAAAAAGTTGGCTTCCCGCATGGACCAGATGGATCCCTATCGTCCCTCGTACAATTATTGAGAGATGTGTAGTCAACCTCTAGATCCTATAGTTGTAGCACAACCATACCCTAAACACTTTCCCATGCCCGTCCTGCCTATATATAAAGGAACTGAAGATCCCATAGAGCATCTTTGCATGTTTAGGATAGCATGTCATGATATATCACATGATGACTTGTTATTACTAAAAATGTTCCTGAAAAGTTTAGGAGGAATGGCATTAGAGTGGTACTATCAATTGCCCACTCATTCTTTGAGAAATTTTGAAGAGACCGCTGAATATTTTGTGCATCAATTTAGTGCCTATATCGAAAGGCATGTAACCATTAAATATTTGTACAACTTAAAACAAGACAAAGATGAATGTTTTGCTGATTTCTTAGCTAGATGGAGGCAGCTTGATAGGAAAACTGTACTTTGTGCTACCTTATAGGGAAATGTTGGACATTTTTATTAATAATTGGCAAGAACAAATATCTTATGAGTTATCAACTGCTACCTTAACTACCTTCGATCAGGCTATAGACTTAGCTCGAAGAGTAGAAGATGCTCTCATTAGGAGAGGCCAGCTTAGGAAGAAATATGATGAGAAAACATCCAAAAATCAATATAAAAACAAACAAGTTGTAGGTGACGGAGTCACTGACAGTAGAAATGTTGCTAATATCAATACAACGAAGACAACAGAAAAATTTATATTGAAACCTCCTGATAAACCTCCTCGAGAGTTTACTAGATTGAATCAACCATTATCAACTATTCTACCCCAATTACTCGAAAGAGGCTTGATTCAATTACCTAATATTCGGGAACCTTATCCAACCATACCCGGATACAGAGCCGATTTACACTGTGATTTCCATGGAGGGTCTGGACACTCTACCAAATCTTGTAAAAGGTTAAAAAATAAAATACAAGATCTGATTGATAATAATGAGATGGAGGTGCAAGCCTTCCAACCTAAACAAAATGCTCCTAATAATGCTCAAAAGAACATTCCCCAAAATCAAAATCAAAATGCTAATCAATCATTAGATATATTTCAACATCCTTTACCAAAACATGGTAAAGAGGTGGCCAATCAAATTGAGCATCATAATGTCCCTCCTCCTACCCGATATGTGGGAACTATTAGCAGACATTTGCCTAATCATGATTTACAAAAATTCTGGATGCAAGGGACTATGAATTTAACGAATCTCAATTTACGTCTATCTGGTGTATTTATTAAATTCGTATTTTCGTAAATCTTAATTTTTTAATAGAACAACAAATTTAAATAAATCTAAATTAAAACTATAACAATATAATATTCTTAAAATCTCAAATTTCTCCTTGATGTATTTCTCCGAAAGATTTATCTCAGGTGGGAATCTTAATTTATAAGATTTTATGTTCACAACATGAAAACCCCATATCTTATAGAATCATTATGTTTATGTGTTTTTTTATTTTGATTTTTGTCTTATAAATAAAATTAATAATCTTGCATTTATTATATTTGTAAAGGTAACATGCCATTTAATATATTTTTATTATTATTTTATTGTTAATACTTATAAAGTTATTTTATAGTATATAAAACATACAAATTATTTATATATTTGTTTATTTATATTAAAATATAAAATATAATATATGTCTTAGGGGGACAGTGTAACGGTTGGCAGGTTTAAGGTTCAAAGGGTGACGTGGGTAGGTGCGTGTTGATAAAAAAAAATATAATATTATTTTGTGTTTAATGTTTTTTTTTTTTTAAATATTTAAGAAATATGGTTTAATAATAAGGTTTAAATTTCAGCCACAAAATTCAAAACCTTACTTTAATTTTTTTTAAATTAAATCTTTAAATTTTCAGATCAAATTGTTAAGTTTTCAAGTATGGTTTAATGGTTAAAACATATAGATGACCCAGCTTACATCAAGATTTAAATGTCAGCCACCAATTTTAAAACCTTTCTTTAATTGTTTTTAAATTAAATCTTTAAAGTTTTTAATTATTATAATATTTATATTTTAATTAAATTAATATTAGTTTAGTCAGTTAGAATTTTTTACGTTATACATGGATAATATCAAAACTTTTATAATACCACATATAATAAATTAAAAAAATTAATTTATATTGTAATTAAAATTCATTTATAAAAAATAAGGCTATACTCAAGTATAATATAACCTTATATAATACCATATATAATAAATTAAAAATACTAATTTATATTGTAATTAAATTTCATTTATAAAAAATAAGGCTATACTCAAGTATAATATAACCTTATCTGATCGTGTGGGGGAATTGGAGATAGTGGGTTGTGTAAAAATCTCGACATATGAGATGTCCCAAGGTCAAATCCCTCCCTTCACATGTGGATATGACCCTAATATTAATATATATATATATATATATATATATATATATATATATATATAACCTTACACCTTTAAATCAAAAATTTAAAATCATGTCCTACGGGGACAACCAACTATTTGGGCTTTGACTCTTCCTTCGGATGTCCAAGGTTCAAAACCAGCATGGGTGAGTGTGTGAGGAGGTGGATGTATGTTCATAAAAATATTTAAAATCACAATGTTAAAATATTTATATTTTAAATAAATTTTATTTTTAATTGTATAAAGCCTATGCTTATATGCTAATGATTGAATGGGCAGGGAAAACCTTATCTAGTTTGCTTGTGCATACCTTCTTTATTTTATGTTTAAAAAGAATAAAAAAAAAATAATAATAATAATAATAATAATAATTTTTAAGAGGTTTAAGATTATTTGTAATACGTTACGTAGACTATTTTAGATTAATTTTTTGTATTATTGGTTACACTTGTATTAGTAATTTTTTTTTTACATCATCTTTTACATTGGGTACTACTAGATATATTCTATTAAGTTATATAACTCTTTTGATATTGTTGAGATTTAAACCTTGTTGTGCAATACAATCATCCATATCTCACACATTAAAGCAAGATCTCATTAGATCTTGCAAAAGTAATTATATTATTGCTTTTTATTTTTTATTTTTGCTAAGAATAAAGGATTATACTTGGGTCTCCCACCCTTGACAAATCACAACTCTCTTCTTTAGAGCATGAGAGTTTACAAACATATTTAATTCTCATCTCAATTGAGTTGCTAGAGCTAGAAACCTACTTCATTTTACATAAAATGTTTGATTGAGTTTTAATTGTATAAAGCCTATGCTTATATGCTAATGATTGAATGGGTAGGGAAAACCTTATCTAATGTGCTTGTGCATACCTTTTTTAATTTATGTTTTAGAAAAAATAAAAATAAAATAATAATAGTAATAATAAATAATAATTTTTGTTTAAGAGGTTTAAGAGAATAATATTATTTTAAAAAGTTACATAGACTATTTTAGATTAATTTTTTGTATTATTGGTTACACTTGTATTAGTAATTTTTCTTTTTACATCATATTTTACATTGGTTACTACTAGATATATTCTATTAATTTATACAACCTTTTTTATATTGTTTAGATTTAAACCTTGTTGAATACAATCATCCATATCTCACACATTAAAGCAATACCTCATTAGATCTTGCAAAAGTAATTATATTATTGTTTTTTATTTTTTATTTTTGCTAGAGAATAAGGGGTTATACTTAGGTCTCCCATCCTTGACAAATCACAACTCTATTCTTTAGAGCATGAGAGTTTACAAACATATTCAATTCTCATCTCAATTGAGTTGCTATAGCTAGAAACCTACATCATTTTACATAAAATGTTTGAATTCTTTTTTTTTTTTTGGAACATTTTCAATTTTATGTGAATACAAATATTCCAAAGTTTAGCATCCTTGATATTTCCTACAACAAACTTCACAATACCAAAAATTCACCTCTGCTATCTATGCATTGCATTTTTGTAGAGTAATATTTCCAAAACATTGCACTATCATACCTTGCTTTACCAAATATGGATTGCTAGTTTCCTTCATGAATGATAAGTGCAACTACAAAAAATGTAATAAATAGTATATATGAAATCACATTAATGTAATAAAATAAATCATATATTACCAATAGAAAACATTAAAGTAAATTTTAATCATTACTTAATTCAAGGAATAAATATTTTCTTATCAATTTCAGCTAAACTTACTACTTCCTCTAAGCAAGGAAAAGATAATTTAACTTCATGATCCTCAATTAAAACCCCTTTATTGGATAGCCTATCTGCACATTTTTTCCTTCTCTTAATGTATGTGTAAACTTGATTTCTTCAAACTCTATAGCAAGGTCTTAAATTTCTATCGTTATCTCTTGTATGTTCCATGGAACCTTCGCTTTCCTCAAAATTGCATTTATAACAATGAGTGAATAACCTTCCATTAATAAATTTATTTCATTTTATCTTTTGCTCCTCTACTTGCTCCTTGAGTTTATTGACCTCTTGGAATTTGTTCTGCCAGTTATTTACTTCACTTTTGATAGCTTTCTCTATTTGTTTCTGGTTATTGATTATTTTTTGAATATTTTCTATTGTCTGCTCTAGCTTGTCGACTTTCTCTTTGTATATATAACCCTTGACATAAAAAGTGTCCAAGTGGGCCTTAGCTATAACTGACTCATCTTCAGCAGGTTACTTCTCAATGTCTTCTATATACTCTTCTAAATGGTAGTCTTGACCAGTCATTTCAGTCTCAGGATTTCTCACTAGAGGAATGATGGACTTGGATGTCCTCTGCCTAGAAACTAGATCAACAGACATGGTACTTCTCTTTGTAGTCATCCTCTTAGAAGGTTTGGACAACTTCTCTACCAAGAAATCTTGAATTTTTTGAGAAATTTCCTTCTTCTTTTGCAAATTTTCTTGTGTATGATAACTTATCGATGAAGGAGAGGCTATAATATAGGAGAGAGCAAACTCAATAGCTGAATATGAAATGGTGGTAGTGACTACAGTTGAATCTATAACTATTGTTGCTATTACAATGAGAACAATCATGGGAACTAAAGTACAACTCAGAATGGTGAGTAGGTGTGGATGAAGTAGCTTGAATTTCAGATGATGTGGGTGGTTGAGATGGCAAAGGTGGGGTTATATAAGATGACGAAGGAGGTATTTTAGATGATTATGGAGGTGATGGGTTGGCTTGGCCCTCAGTATTTACTAGTGAAGTAGGTGGTGAATTGTGAGGGGAAGAGGGTACTTTTGTTTCAATCTCTTCCTTAGAAGGGGAAGGAGTTTTCTTTGGGGAAGGAGGAGGAGAAGGAGAAGAGGGGATATAAATTATACCTTCACCTACAAATGTAATATGTTCTGGAGCTACCTTTGTACGCAGTTGTTGTATTATTTGTACCTATTTTT
Organism: Wollemia nobilis; assembly: GCA_028583015.1. NCBI lineage: Eukaryota > Viridiplantae > Streptophyta > Pinopsida > Araucariales > Araucariaceae > Wollemia > Wollemia nobilis. Next base: position 387,029 of record JAQPPZ010013334.1, read on the forward strand.
TTGCAACTAATCCAAGGATCTTCTCAACACTCTTCCCCTTATCCATATTTTATTTCTTATAGATCTCCTTCTAAGCTATTTTTAGTTCTTTTTTGGCTTTTATTTTATAAACTACTAGCTTACTATTATCTGTGTCTTCCTCAAAAATTCCTTCCTGCAATGTTTCTATCTACAATGTCTCTTTAGCAATAATATTGAGCTCCACTATAGCTACAGTGGTGAAACTCGCCGATGTAAACACAAAGTTTGTATCCTTCTCATTTCAATCTATTTCCATTGTTGGGGTCTCTCCACCTAGTACCAGGTGATTGGGCCTGCTTATTGTCTTGATGACTTCTATTCTAATGGCCCTCTCATCAAAATAATGCATTATACTCATCAACTATGACCCTTTAGAAAAATTATCTAGTTTTTATTTTGAAAGCTCAAATATTTTGAGAGCTTCAAAAGTAGTGAATGGAGTATCAGATCCTTCTTGAGCTTCTTCTTGTGAGGGTAGGGATGGAGAATTTGACCCTGGTTGAGACTTCTTGTAAATAAGAACTATATTTTTTGGGTCCTTCGCCTTTCAAGTTTTAATGTTCTCATCATATCTATTAGAGAAATTATTATCAATTACACATCCAAACTTAGATTTCTTTGTTCTTATTTCCACTATCATCCTCCACTATTCCACTATCTTAGCTTCATTCCATTTTTTTTTACTCTCAAATTCTCTGATTGTAGACTCTTGCAACTAATGGTTTTCATTCTTCTCTGAATCAAAGTCAACTAGCTGCTCGTAGAAGTCTAACCATGGGGGAATTTGTTCCATCTTGGCAACATTCCAATCTAAAGGAGCATTTTTCTTATTATTCTTGCCCTGTTCAAAATGAGGCCTTGAGGTTTTCTAAAATTTATAGGTCTTCTCTCCATTAAGGTCAATGTTCCTCTTTCTAAATTTGTCATTTGAGTCATATCTCTACCTCTGGAGAATGTAGAATAGACCCATCCTATCCAAATATTGGGTGATTTGTTCACCCTAGACATTTTTGGTGATAGTTATAGTTATATAATCAATGCTACGGTAGGTCAACAAATATTTTCTTTTCTTTCCAAAACCATAATTCATATTGATAAAATATGCTTACCTCAAATATTCTAGGGCTAATAATCTACTTGTAATGAAATGAGGAAGCATAAAAGTCTTACCAATGAAACCATATAGTTTAATGATCATTCCCTCTATAAGGATGTACCAATATCCTTCTTCAGCACCCTTTATTCTCAAAAACTCTTTGGCCAGCGATGGTAACCTAGGAAATTTCCCATACATTATCTTCAATGATGGCCTTAGAAATTCTAGGTTAAATCTATAAACAGACTCAGTGCTCCTCAGATGAGTAGTACAATAGTATACGAGGATAAGGTCTCCCTTGTAATTCTTTTTTTTACCAGAATCCAAGGCATCATATTCCTTATGTCAAAAAAGAACATCCAAACTAGACTCAAACAATATCGAAAAGAGGATGTATCAGAATCCCTTTTCATTCTTACCAATTTTTCATATATTCTTTTGGCAAGAAAAATTGACCAATCAAAGTAAATGGACTTAATCATATTTTTCTCTACATATGGTTCATACATTTTCTTATTTGAAATGCAGTAAGTTGTGGTTGTTTGTCAATCTCTCATGAGTTGGTCTAAGTCCAAACCCTCCAAATAAGATAGCATGGAATAGAGCTCTAGGTTAGTAAATTGGTCAATGGGGATTAGGACTTCATGCATCTCATATTCCTATTTTATTCATCTAAATTAGAAGTAGATCCATTTTTCCATAGCTTCCTTTTCTTTAGAAGCCATTAATGAAGCATAAACCCTGGCTTGTTCTGTTATATCAAATTATTTAGGCTCTAAGGATGGGCTTACCCCTACGATAAACAAATCATGACATGTTTCTTTGGTAATGGTAAATAATGTTATGCCATTAGCTATTTTAATTGCCCTCTTCTTAGGATCATAAAATTTAATTATTGCAAAAATTAACTCAGGACAATGGTGAACAGAATCAGAAATATAAGAAAATAAGAAATATTTATAGCAATGATACCTTGAGGTCGTATTGGACTTTCTTTGAAGTATTTGAACTCAAAATCAATCCTCAAGAAGGTTATCCATACTTGGGTCATTACCAAATCTACCAACTGCCTCATCTAATTCACATAGTCGTCTAGATCTGCATCTCTTTTCTACATATTTGTTAGTGCTTAGGAGCCATTTTCGCAAGCAATATTTATAATGTTATTTCTAGTATTTGTAGATAATGCTTAGCTATTCTATGCTCCTTCCACTTGGTAGAATTTATTTTGATTGAATGAATACATTATATATTTTTTAGCACTTTTAATTTCCACTGCATGCACACCTTCCACCATTAACGTGGCCACTATGAGAATTTTCTATTTGCATGCTTTTAAAATTACAATCATGCATCTCGATGGCTTGGAGATGTTATGTTGCTTTATTATTGGCTAAAACACCAAATACTTTCCTACACTTGCAGCGTCTCTCATCGTTTTATTTTCTGTCAAAGTGGTGCGAGAATCTTGCATATTAATTTGTGGATATCTTCCTCTTTATAAATAGCATGGTGTAAGATTTCACTTTCTTGCTCAAAAATAGTCATGAACTCCGATGGATTGGAATATTTGTCATGATCCATTGCCACCTTAGTCTCTTTAAGAGTGTAATGGAATGCATGCAACATTCCACTGTTGCCTTAGTTCATTTGAGCATGGATTGGGATATGCTACTTTTTGTTGACTCTTAGCTTATTTTGCCACTCATCACTTTAATTTTTTCTTGAAGCAAACCTTTTCTCTCTATTTTTTTATATAACATTTTATAAAAAATGAAAACTTGACATAAAATGAAAAAAATATGATACCAAGTTTGTACATATGTTACAATGAGCTACATTTCAATCAAAATAGAGTTTAAGGTGAAAACCATTGATCATAATTGGTTGTATGTGTAGCACCCTAAAATTGGCGCAGTAAACCTTAGCAATAATTAAAATTACCTTAGTAATAATTCAAATTCATATTTTCAACCCCGAATCGCCTTTTAACTGCTCTCCTTGTTTTCCACATCATTTTTAGGATTTTTTGTGACCGTTGGATGATATCGTCGCCGATTAGACGATATCGCCTCAGATCGAACAATTTCGTCTGGATCAGGATGTCCAAACAATTTCATCCCAAAACTAATTTTTCATAATTAGCTTATGTTTCAACGGTGTCTCTAACCTGGGCAAAAGCGTGTCTGCACGGTTAGAGACTTCCCCCGTTGGAGATCTCCCAAATTGGGATGATCTCCAACCTCCCAACCTCCTTCCTATGCCTATTTAATCTTAGGCCCTCCCCTTGACATTCCCCTAGCTGAATTTTTTTGCACTTCGAGTTTTACATGCATTAGAATGTCTTAGACTACTATTTGCCTTTGTCCCTTTTCAATTTTTCTTGCAGGAACTTTGTCATTCTTTAGCCAAAGCAAGCTCAGATCATCGCAGATGATCCTGTACAATCTCGGATGATCTCGCACCAGTTCGAAATGATTTTGACTGTAGTCAACATTGGGGGCAATCAGTGCCCTGATTTTGCATTCTGTCTCCACTATCTACTGTTTTACTTTGCATTTGTTAGACTTATTATTATTTTGCATCCTAGAGTTCACCCATATAGTTTTAATGCATGATAAAATCATAATTTGTCATTAAATCATTGTAATGCACTCATGTTTTGTTTATAATTATCAATTTAATACTATTGTTATCCTTCTACATCATTGCCCTATGTTGGAATAGTTGTATTTTTTGTATTTTGTATCTATTTCTCTGATTATAGGTCTCTGACAAATTTGTCTAATGAATTCGTTAGATCTCAGACGATCTTGTCTGATCGCAGACGATCCTGTCATATCAGAGGTGATCCTGAATGCTTCAAAAATTAGAACCTCCATCAGACATCTAGATCAGATATGGCTTTTTAATCTAGCTTATTCTCTGTGTTTTCTATTCAAATCTATTTTTTGTATGCATTTAAATCTGCATTTCATATAGAACAGTTTAGATTCATTTGGCCAAACCTAGGATTTGAATAATTAAATATAAAATTGAACACATCAAACACATTTCCAACCTAGGTGTGGAAATTACCATTCAAAAGTTTCCTGGTGAAGTCACCATCCATCAAAAAATCACCTTAATACCCCTCCCCTGAGAGGAAAAACCTTCAAAGGGCCTCTCAGTCTGAGGTATTGTCCCATCCTTCCCGCATCCCCATTCTGGGTGCGGATCCTTTAGCCTGAAGGTAAGTGTGCAGAAAATTTGGAACGATACATTTTGGTGAACCCGATGTGAAACTAAAACCTTTTGAAAAAAAAACATAGATGCATTTAAAATCATTAGAAAAATACTAAGTTGCATATCATGTTTAGATGGTAGCTCCTAAGAAAATACTAGCAGTTACTATAAATGTTGAAAACCAATTAGCAGCCATAGAAATCAATTCTATGCTTAGTGTGCCTGAAACAGATAGAAACCAACTTTTGTGGGACGAACTTGATAGGAGACTAGGTATCATTTCATCTAGGTCAACAGAGATTAAACAAATCAAGAGGCTTGTCCTAGATAGAATCCTGGATCCTCATCAACTTATTTTTTACCATGAACTTCAGAGAGCTTGCCATAGGTGGTTAGTAGATAGAAGAGCCCTTGTGTCTTCTGAGTTGTATACCTTTGAGGAATTCCTTGAGAATGCAGCCATAGTGCATCAATTTCTAGCTCTTACAGAGGACCAAGAAGCTGATCTTGCAGAGAGAAAGAGATGGAATAGAGTTCCTAGAGTTGTGTTATGACGAGAGTATTGCCACGAGCTTTACTTCTATCGACTAGAGTCTGAAACAGATAATATCACCATAGCACACTTTGTTGACTTCTTGAAAAACAATTTTCAATTTATTTCATGACTCCTGAAGAACTTGAGCCCATTAATGATATTTATAAATTTTTTATAGAAAACTAGATCATTGCTTTCATTATTAGTATTTCTTGTGTTTTGTGTGTTGTTTGTTATCTTTATAATATTGTTATAAAAAAACAAGAAAAACCAAAAACATAACAAAACCAAAACATTTTATTTTAAATACTATAGTAGGTATATAATTAAAATATATACCTCTTAAGCTTTTTGCATATATATATATATATATATATATATATATTTGCTGAAATCTAAGTTTAAGCACAATGACTAGACTTAGGAATGGTAAACAAACTTAAGAAGAAGAAGAAGATTGGTTAGGAAAGAAAACAAAAAAAATAAATGTCCTTCCTGACGATCCAATTCCAGAAGAAGAAACTCTAGAACAACCAGAAGATGAGCTGGCTGAAGAAAATGAACAACAAGAAAATGTTAGAGAGGAAGGATCCTCATCCCCTAGAATGGCTCCAGATGGAACTGTTACTTTTGATAACATAGATCATTTTTGGAAATTCTTCAATAATAATATTGGTGCTCTTAATATGGCAGTTCGTATTGATAGGGGACAAATTAGTGAAACTCAAGCAATCCTAGAAGAAGGATTTAACATGCACACTAATCCCTTGTCCTTCGTTGATCAAGAAAGTGATAAAGCTAGACCATCCAATATGGATATGGCCACTATAATTCAGAACAAGCAAAAACAACAGGTTACCCAACCTCCTAAGGAACCTATTATTGAGCCTAAAATCATTCCTACACAAAAGAGACCTTCATTCACTGCTTTATTTCACCAAACTATTGATCAATATGCTTCAAATCGACAAAAACCTAAAATGAAGCCAAACACCAATTTTCAACAATCTGGGATACAACATAATACAACTTCAAAACTTCTTCATAACACCCTTCCTACCAACAATTTACACAACAACAATATAGCATCTAATCTTCATGTCCCTCCATCATATCCTCACCAATCCCATATTAATACCCTACCGAACCAATATGGTGGGCAAACCAGTAATCTGGAAGCCATGGTGAAACAGTTGGCTTCCCGCATGGACCAGATGGATCCCTATCGTCCCTCGTACAATTATCGAGAGATGTGTAGTCAACCTCTAGATCCTATAGTTGTAGCACAACCATACCCTAAACACTTTCCCATGCCCGTCCTGCCTATATATAAAGGAACTGAAAATCCCATAGAGCATCTTTGCATGTTTAGGATAGCATGTCATGATGTATCAAATGATGACTTGTTATTACTAAAAATATTCCCGAAAAGTTTAGGAGGAATGGCATTAGAGTGGTACTATCAATTGCCCACTCATTCTTTGAGAAATTTTGAAGAGACCGCTGAATATTTTGTGCATCAATTTAGTGCCTATATCGAAATGCATGTAACCATTAAATATTTGTACAACTTAAAACAAGACAAAGATGAATGTTTTGCTGATTTCTTAGCTAGATGGAGGCAGTTGATAGGAAAACTACACTTTGTGCTACCTTATAGGGAAATGTTGGACATTTTTATTAATAATTTGCAAGAAAAAATATCTTATGAGTTATCAACTGCTACCTTAACTACCTTCGATCAGGCTATAGACTTAGCTCGAAGAGTAGAAGATGCTCTCATTAGGAGAGGCCATCTTAGGAAGAAATATGATGAGAAAACATCCAGAAATCAATATAAAAACAAACAAGTTGTAGGTGACGGAGTCACTGACAACAAAAATGTTGCTAATATCAATACAACGAAGACAACAGAAAAATTTATATTGAAACCTCCTGATAAACCTCCTCGAGAGTTTACTAGATTGAATCAACCATTATCAACTATTCTACCCCAATTACTCGAAAGAGGCTTGATTCAATTACCTAATATTCGGGAACCTTATCCAACCATACCCGGATACAGAGCCGATTTACACTGTGATTTCCATGGAGGGCCTGGACACTCTACCAACTCTTGTAAAAGGTTAAAAAATAAAATACAAGATCTGATTGATAATAATGAGATGGAGGTGCAAGCCTTCCAACCTAAACAAAATTCTCCTAATAATGCTCAAAAGAACATTCCCCAAAATCAAAATCAAAATGCTAATCAATCATTAGATATATTTCAACATCCTTTACCAAAACATGGTAAAGAGGTGGCCAATCAAATTGAGCATCATAATGTCCCTCCTCCTACCCGATATGTGGGAACTATTAGCAGACATTTGCCTAATCATGATTTACAAAAATTTGACACAACTTTATCCATGGTCACAACCAGGCCCCTACATAATATTCAAACACCGGATCTCAGTGATGTAGAATCGGATACTAAAAGTGAAATAGACATCACCTCAAATCAATTGAATAGTTCTGAATATGAATCATATCCTATTCAACCTATCACAGATTCTATGGTTTCGAAAGAACCATTTCCTAGAAGAGTTACTACTCGACCCTCTTCTAATCAGTTCCTTTCTAATGAACAAGCCATAAATGCTAGACCAAGATCTATTCATCATCCTAAATATAACATTGTAGGTACCATCGGAGTCGTTACCAGACAAAAAGCTCAAAATTTTCAACAAGAACCAAATTAGAACGATGGATCAATCCCATTTGTTTTGAAAAATCCCAATAAAGGGAATCATGCTCCTAATGTTCAATCTAAACCTCCTTGCAATATTAATGAAAAATTATCCAATACTATAGCCAGAATTTCTATTTTGGACCTATTAAGATCTTATCCTACCCATAGAGATGAATTGATGCTTACATTAAGCCAAACGATGGTACCACAAAACATTCAACTTGAAGCCATGACCAATACTATCATCACTAGAGAAGTTGATTGTATTGACTTTCGGGATAAATATATACCACAACATAGTTTACATAAGGATAACCCCTTATATATTACTGCCCTAATAGTAGATTTAGTAGTCAAAGGGGTCTTGATTGATAATGGTTCATCTCTAAATATTTGCACTTTTGACTTCTACCAAATATTTGGGTTTAGAAGTGATGAAATGAAGAAAACTGACATGATCATAAAATCTTTCAATGACGAAACACAAGAAACATGTGGAGTTATCACCATCCCATTGCAAGTTGGTCCGAGAACCTTAGATATGATTGTGTTTATTGTACATTTCCCCGCATCATACAATATACTCTTGGGTCGTCCTTGGATCAATGCAATGCGAGTTGTCCCATCAACTTTACACCAATGTGTTAAATTTGAATTTAAAAATCAGTTGGTCACTATCCATGGTGATCCTAGACCCTTTGATATGTGTGCTTTGGCAGAGCCTGTTGGAGTTCAATTTTGCCCTACTTTATCATCCACACATCCTAATTCTTATTTTTCATCTAAACCTGTGAAACACACACCCATAACTTCATCTATTTCTCCTCCCTTAATTTCACCCTCATATATATCTCAACAATCTTCTAAACAAACCACACTAGAACCTCAAAAAGATATTAAATTCACAACCAATCCTTCATGTTCCATCCCTATAATTTCAAAATATATAGACCCATATATTAACACCTCTACATTATCTACATCTATCATACCTTCCACATCTAAAGATATAGGGAATGATCCTTCTACATCTTATGCTTTTTCTGATAAACTCTTACCTGATTTATCTAACATTCTTATATCAGAAAAAACAAATGCTTCTATGCAAAATTCCATTATCTTAAGTAATTTGCCACCATATCCTCATACTTTGGGCCTCCCACAACCTATGGGAAGTACTTACCAAGTTAGGACTTGTACCTTCATTTATAAGGGTATGACTGGGGAAGAATACCCAGGAACATCAAAACTCATCATGAGGGATATGCTCGATGTTATTTTACTAATGAGTATATTAAAGCTAAACCTATAATGCTTAAAATGGGATATAAAGGGAAAGGCTTGGGACCTCTCCAAGATGGTATGAAAGAACCCTTTGAGGTAGAACCATGGCCAACCCGATGTGGTGTGGGCCTATTTCCTAGTAAGAGTCAACCCTTCCCTTTTGAAGATGATGATCAACTCATATGTTATCAAGATTATTTGGATGGGCATGATGATTTGCCTCTAAAAAATCAGCCATTTACATGCAATATGCTATCCATAGCTTATCCTGAAATGATTGTTGAATCCGATGATGAGTTGGAAGGAGATATTTTCCATGATGTCTCCATTGAAGAGGTGTTACACAATGGTTTTTATTTTGATGGTTCTATACCTACTATAGCCCAACTTGAGGCCACGACTCCACAAGATGAATTATCCAAGTTAACCTTAAAACAATTACAAGAATTGGGCATTTCACCCACCCCACCTCATTTTGAAAGAGATCTACACATGGAAGTAGAAAACGTCATTAAAGTTAACATTGGAACTGAGGATAATCCCCACATAATCAATATTGGATTAGAATTAAGTCAAGAAAAACAAGAGCAATACATTGCATTCCTTAAATAATATGAAGATGTCTTCGCTTGGACATATGAAGATATGCCAGGTTTAGACCCTTTTGTAGTCATGCATCACTTAGTAGTCCATCCGGATGCTAAACCTGTTAAATAGAAACTTAGAAAAATGTATCCCAAAGTGGCCTTGCTAGTAAAATAGGAGTTAGAAAAACTCCTGAATGTTGTTTTTATACAAGCTATTGATTATGCTGAATGGATCTCGAATGTAGTTCCAGTCACCAAGAAAGAAGCTACCAAAGTTAGGGTTTGCACAGACTTTCGAGATATTAACGCTGCATGCCCTAAATATGATTTTCTTCTTCCAAACATGGATCAAATCATTGATTTTACTGTTGGGAGTGGAATGATGTCCTTAATGGATGGATTTTTTGGTTATAATCAGATCAGGATAGCTCCTGAAGATCAGGATAAAACATCCTTTATTACCCCTTGGGGAACCTTTTTTTGGAAAGTGATGCCATTCAGCTTAAAGAACGCAGGTGCAACCTATCAACGAGCTATGACTTATATTTTCCATGAGATGATGCATGATATCCTACATGATTACATAGATGATATCATAGCTCGTTCCATAAAAGAAGATGATCATTTAAATGACTTAAGGACAATGTTTGATCGGTTACAGGAATATCTTATCCGACTAAATCCAGCTAAATGCATATTCAAAGTTAAGTCCGGTAAACTATTAGGGGTTATAGTTTCTTTATGTGGCATCGAAATCGACCCTCCCAAGATTGCGGCTATCACTGATATGCCTGCACCTACAAATATATCTGAGTTACAAAGTTTACAAGGTAAGCTTCAAGCTATCCGTCGCTTCATTGATAAGTTGGTGGACAAAACCGGTCCCTTTCTTAATCTTCTTAAGAAATATGTCCCTTTCAATTGGGACAACGAATATAAGGAAGCTTTTGAACTTCTCAAACATTACCTCCTTAACCCACCTGTGCTTTCACCGCCTAGACCTAATCGCCCATTTATCCTGTATATTTCAGCTTTAGATTTTGCTTTAGGAGCTATGTTAACTCAAATTGATGATGAGAAAAGAGAACGTGCTAATTATTATATTAGCCAAACTTTAATTAGTTATGAAACCCACTACACAGCATTAGAAAAACTATGTCTAGCAGTCATATTTTCTATGCAAAAGTTACGCCATTATATGTTCAGTCAAAAAACTTATGTCATTGCTAAATATGATCCCTTGCGATATCTCATGAGTCGACCTTATTTATCGGGTCGCACAGCAAAGTGGGTTCTTGCTCTAAGCGAGTTTGAACTCACGTTTATAGGATAGAAGTCTGTTAAGGGTCAAATCATAGCAAATAAATTAGCTATTGCACCCTTAGAGTCTACCCATCCCCTCATCATTGAGTTTCCTGATGAATGCCTTCAATTAGAGGCAGACCATGTTGAACAATGGTCCTTATACTTTGATGGAGCCCGATGCATGAGTGGGGCTGGTGCAGGTATTATTTTAATATCTCCACAAAAACACATTATACCTTTGTCCTTTAAATTAACATTTGCTTGCACCAATAATATTGTTGAATATGAAGCTCTAATCCTTGGATTACGAGCTGCCTTGGTGCTAAAAATTAAACATCTGCTAGTTTTTGGTGATTCTCAACTTGTTATAAACCAAATTAATGAAGTTTATTAGACCAGAGATGATAAATTGCATCCATATAAAGCATATGTTTTACAATTAATATCTCTATTTGATCAAGTTACCTTGGAAGCTATTCCTCAAACTAGCAACCGTGCGGCTGACGCTATGGTCGCAGCTGCATCTCTTCTGCCCTTGGAGTCAGATTATGAATATGCCACCATCATTATTCATCGACTCCAGGAACCCGCTTCAAATAAGTCATGCTTAGAACCTTTGGATGTGTTTCTAAACAATGAAACTACTCCTGAACCTTGGTATATGGATATATTTGATTTTCTTCACAATGGGACTTTCCCTGCCAGTTCTAATAGAAACCAGCATCGGTTATTACGTAGACGAGCAAGTCAACTTGTAATAATTGGCAATAATTTATATAGGAGATCTTTTGAAGGTATCCTATTGCGATGTTTGAATCTAGAAGAATCCAGATCAGCTTTGAGTGAAGCCCATGATGGATCTTGTGGAGGACACTTCAGTGGTAGTGTCATTGCTAAAAATATCCTTAGGATAGGATACTTTTGGCCTACCATAGAGAATGATGCTCACGATTATGTGCACCATTGAGACAAGTGCCAAAAATATTCTGACCTTGTCCATGCCCCTGCACAAGAACTGCAGACTATTTCATCTCCTTGGCCCTTTTCAAAATGGGGCTTAGACATTATTGGCAAAATTAATCCTGTGTCATCTGATGGACACAAATTCATCATAACCACCATTGAGTATTTCATGAAGTGGGTTGAAGCTATGCTTTAGCTTCCTGCACTAGAACACAAGTCGCTAAATTTATTTTTAATCAAATCATTTGTAGGTTCGAAATTCCTACAAATCTCGTCTCAGACAACGAAACTTGTTTCAAAAATAAATATGTTAAGAAACTATGCCAAAAATATAAGATTCAACATCGTTGGTCCACTCCCTATTATCCTCAGGGTAATGGCCACACAGAAGCTTCTAATAAAACCTTAATCAAAATTCTCAAAAAATTGGTCAATAAATCTGGCCGCGATTGGCACATTCAATTATATCCAGCTTTGTGGGCATATCGCACTAGCGTTCGTACTCCCACAGGTACTTCACCTTTTGTCTTGGTTTATGGCACTGAAGCGGTTTTCCCATTTGAATTAGAAGTTCCTTCTTTGGCTCTACTACTTCAAGATACCGAAGTAGGAGATGAATATCGAGCTGGCAGACTCAGTCAGCTAGAAATCCTAGATGAAAAGTGCATCAATGCTTTGGAGCATCTTCATGCCTACCAAAACAAGCTTAAAATATCATATGCTAAGAAATTTCGTCATCGATCCTTTGAGGTCGGCAACCTTGTTTTAAAAGAAAATCAAAAAAATACTAATGCAACTAAAGACCTTAAAGGTAAATTTGAGCCCAACTGGCTTGGACCATATATTATCACTGCTAAATTTGAATCGAGAGCATACAAATTATCTACCTTAGATGGTAAAGAACTTAAAGAACCCATGAACATTTTGCATCTGAAACGTTACTATGCATAAAAATTGGTTATTTCATCATTGTATATATTTGTTTAAAATATTTCAAAAAAAAAAATCACTATCTTGTATTTCTTTCAATTTATAAACTTAAAAATCTAAAAAACACCAAAAACATTCAAAATCTTCAAAAACATCTTTTATCTTTGTACCTCTCAATTTGTGAAGTATTGCAGTTATATTTCCAGTTATTTTGGATAAATTAGCATTTATTTGGAATCCCGCACTTTCACATTCACATGAATAAATATCTTGATTTATTTGGTATGATTACTAATCTCTCTTATATCAAAGTCCACAAAATTTAATTAAATAAAGTTTTGAGCACAGAGAATTGATCTTGTTACTTACTTAAACCAAGCATATATTTTCACAATAAAATGATTATATTTGTAATGTCCATGTTGTGCTACATAGTAGAAGTGGTTTCTTGAGCGAAAAGTTTCCCCTGCTATCCTATCATGCACATGGTCTAGAATATTTGAGAATTGACAAAAGGACAAGCTCACCCCTACCCAAAATAAAAATCCCTTGCTCTATAGCTAATCCAAGCAAGTATCCCTAGCATAGGAAGAAAAGAAAAGTTCAAGAAAAAAAAAAGAGAAACAAAAAAAGGTTATTTCAGCATTATCTCAAAATATCAAGCAGAAATACAAAAGTACAAAAAAAAAGAAAAGAAAGAAAGCAAAACAAGCAAAATCAAAAGCAATAAAATCCCTTTCCTTACCCATTGAAAAGAAAAGAAGGGTTGATGAGCTTGAATCCCTGGAATTCTCAATTATTCAAAAATTGTGAGGTAAGCCCCATAATAGGTGGTTTGTGCCCAACCCGCTTGGCCTTGGGTAACTCCTAGCGTGGTGATATGTCTATCACATTAGTGACCTTCTTTTGTACAGACCTATGTCTGCTTATGGATTAGCTAGCTCTTGATAACCTGACTTACATAGTAGTCTGGTATGGTTATATGCATCTAAATCATGGTTAATAAACACTTATTTGGTTAATTCAAATCACTTGTATCAAAGTATCTTGCTTAAAACTGGTAAATGTACAAAGAAATTGCACACACATTTGTATTTGAGAGATTTTGTGTATCATTATGATAAATCAATATTGGAAATGAACTCACATACGCACATGGGATTCCTTCTAAATATAAATTTTGTCTTTAAGATACTTTGAAATGTTTTTGCACATTGTTTGGAATAATTTCATTTTCTTCTCTGAGAACTGTTGTTTAGTATAAAAACAACTACATGCATTACCAAAAAAAAAATCAAAATCATTTAAAAAAAAAAAACATGCAATAAAGTTACATTTATATATAACTTTTGACTTTCGTGACGATGGTATAATTCCAAAACCAAAATTGGAATTTTATGCCTAGCGCAAGTCCTCATTTTCATATTTTTTGTTTATTTTCAAAAATTAAAAATCAACCATGCAATAAAACTATTATTTTCTTCTTTGGACTTCGCGATGATGGTATAAGTTTATACCTAAATATTCTATGCCTAGCGCAAACCATCGAACTAATTTTATTTTCCATCTATTTGAAATCATAAAAACATATGACTTAAATCATTATGTTACACAATTATGCTTTCAAACAAATGAACACTTATTCTATTTCATGTCATTATGTTCAATTTCAATATTGCAACCATGGTATAAATTCTAAGGAATTATTCAAAATTTTATCACACTTAGGAATTTATGCCTAGCAAAAATCATTTTAAAATATTTCATGCATACTATTTTTATGAAAATCTGAAAACAAATCATCAAACCATCATTATCTCCATCATCACAACAAAGTCTTAAGACAGTCTCTTAAGCACTCTTTTACTTTTAACAATATTTCTATATTGGGATTAGATTGACGATCGAGTGAGCGACAACTCCATGAAATAGTCTATAATAGCAACAATGTCCTTTGAAATTATTGTTAGAAGTCCCACAAACAACCAATTTGTTTACATCATATTATTTCATTTAAATTTGTGTGGTCTCCTCTCGGTGTCATGCAGCCTCATCCTGCAAGGCCTACGCCTAAGCTTGGAAACGAATAGTCTCTACTCGAAGAGTAGCCATCTTGCTACTCTCTTCTGCCTTGACACCCTTGACCTTATTGAGTGATGGTGGCCTCTCTATCCATGGAGAAGGGGGTCTCTCCTCCCTCCTCTCTCGCTACCATGGCCTCTACTGAGCCTGTGGTCTCCTCTACTCTCTCCCGTAGGGACCCTATGCCACCTCAATGGTCGCCTAGCGCCACCTCCCCATTCGATGCACAACTGGGTGAATCGAACCCTGAGACCTCATCATCCAAGGAGGGTAGATGCCTGTGTACCAGGCATCATAGCCGTTGGCAACCCTAGCGTCATCACCATCCACTGGCTGTATGGGGGCATCATCCACATCCTGAATCTAGAATCATTGCATATCTGGAGCCCCACTAACTATAGTGTTATCCCAGACGGTCTGGGAAAACTCGTAGTCCCTAAGAGATGGGATCCCCTGTTGTAGACCGAACTACCTCAAAACTTGGTCATAGCGGTGGAGCTCCACCTCTCCCCTCTCCATCCTCAGCCAGTAGACTCGCCTGACGCAAGCCATCCCCTACCCATCCTCGGCCCACCCTGGATGATCTCTCCAAGGCCTCCAGGTGATCTGGTCAGAGACAAGGTCATCAAGTAGTCTTCGAGACACTGGAAGATCTATCCGCTGCTGTGACCCTCTCTAAATCCACCAGTAGAAAACTCGGGGTCTCTCCCCATCAATCCCTGTTAGTGGGAGCCCTACTGGCCTTTGCACTATGATGTGTTCCCAGCACCAAACCTATAGTAGTGATGTCATGACTAGACATCGGCCACCGTTGTATACAACCCCATGCAGGATCCTATACAATCGACATAGTACAAAGCTCCCCCAAGAAAACATGTACCCATGGTCTCTCATGTCGTAGACCACATCTATCAGTAACCATGGTAGTCTGCATCCACTCTGATGGCATAGTAGGAAACCACCTACCACCCTAGCCAAAACCTGTGTCAGTCTAGATGCCCCAGGCATCTGGCATAGCAACTCGATGTTCACTCTACCCTTCTCCAGGGCAAAGCTCAGATCTTCGCATAGTCGCATCATCGCGTGGCCCTAATTTGCCATAGGAGTTATTAGTCGTCCTTGTATGGGGATACTCAAAATACTCCATACATCCTCCAATGTGGGAGTCATCTCCCCTATTAATAACAAAAAACAAGAAGAACCTGGATACCACCTCTCTGCTAGGGGTGTCAATAGCCCTATATCTGTAGAAACCTGTGGCATATCTGCCATGTGCTGCATGCCAACCTGCACCAAATGATATTGTTCTGCCTGAGATAGAGCGGCCAATTCATCCTTCAACCCACTGTATTTCCATTATCGACTCTTTAGTAATTCTCTCTGCAACATAAACAACAAAACAATAAAAATCATTAATAAAACAGTGATTAAAAATGCAAGTAAAATAAGTTCACTTTCATACAAATGATGATATCGTCCACAATTGGACGATATCATCCAAAATTTGAGCAAATTCATCTTCGATTTTGCAAGAGTGAATCGTCCCTTATTGGATGAAATTGTCCCCATATCGTCGATTTTGCCCTTGGATGAAATCGACGATATCGAGACGATTTCGACGAAATTGGGATGATTTCGTCCCAATGACGTCGACTGCCCAAAAATGGCCATGATGCTCAAAAATCATTCTAAATTAATCTAAAAAGCATGAAATTCAAAATTAAAGCATTCTAGATTAAGTTTGGACCCTTACCCGTAGCCCATGTCGAACCTCTATCGATTTGTGCGCTGTCTCGACCATCTTGTTTGCAGAGCTCTAGAAATTAGAAAAATGAATAGTAACAATGAATTAGGGTTTTACCCTATTTTCTTAATTTTATTCAAAAACAGTTAACAACATTTTTAAAATTTTGCTTTTTTGTATTTTTACCTCAAACGTTCGATTTGGGTAAAAACACGGAGGGGGCACCATAGTAAGCTGTTGTACAATTCGACCTAGAATTGTCGCCTAAAAATGGGAATAATTTTTGCTTTCTCGTAGATCAATAAGAACTCATATTTAACGTATTTTCTTCAAAAAATTTGCTAAAGAGGGGGAAAAATGTAGCACCCTAAAATTGGTGCAATAAACCTTAGCAATAATTAAAATTACCTTAGTAATAATTCAAATTCAAATTTTCAACCTCGAACCGCCTTTTAATCACTTTCCTCATTTTCCATGCCATTTTTAGGATTTTTTGTGACCGTTGGATGATATCGTCACCAATAAAATGATATCACCTTAGATCGGATGATTTTTTCTAGATCAAGACGTCTAAACGATTTCATCCCAAAACTGATTTTTCATAATTAGCTTCTATTTCAACGGCGTCTCTAACCTAGGCAAAAGCGTGTCTACGTGGTTAGATACTTTCCCCATTGGAGATCTCCCAAATTGGGATGATCTCCAACCTCCCAACCTCCTTCCTATGCCTATTTAATCTTAGGCCCTCCCCTTGACATTCCCCTGGCTGAATTTTTCTGCACTTCGAGTTTTACATGCATTAGAATGTCTTAGACTACTGTTTGCCTTTGTCCCTTTTTGAATTTTCTTGCAGGAACTTTGTCATTCTTTAGCTGGAGCAAGCTCAGATCATCGCAGATGATCCTGTACAATCTCGAACGATCTCACACCAATTCGATATGATTTCGACTATAGTCAACATTGGGGGCAATCAGTGCCCTGAGTTTGCATTCTTTCTCCTCTATCTACTTTTTTACTTTGTATTAGTCAGACTTATTATTATTTTGCATCCTGGAGTTCACCCATATAGTTTTAATGCATCATAAAATCATAATTTTTCATTAAATCATTGTAATGCACTCATGTTTTGTTTATAATTATTACTTTAATACTATTGTTATCCTTCTACATCATTGCCCTCTGTTGGAATAGTTGCATTTTCTGTATTTTGTATCTATTTCTCTAATTGCAAGTCTTTGACAGATTCGTCTGATGAATTCATCAGATCTCAGATGATCTTGTCTGATCACAGACGATCCTGTCATATCAGAGGCGATCCTAACTGCTTCAAAAAATAGAACCTCCATCAGACATCCAAATCAGATATGGCTTTTTAATCTAGCTTGTTCTCTGTGTTGTCTATTCAAATCTATTTTTTGTATGCATTTAAATATGCATTTCATATAGAACAGTTTAGATTCATTTGGCCAAACCTAGGATTTGAATGATTAAAGATAAAATTGAACACATCAAACACATTCCCAACCTAGGCATGGAAACTGCCATTCAAAAGTTTCCTGGTGAACCCACCATCCATCAAAAAATCACCTTAATACCCCTCCCCCAAGAGGCGGGACCTTCAAAGGGCCTCTCAGTCTAAGGTATTGTCCCATCCTTCCCGCATCCCCCTTCCGGGTGTGGATCCTTTAGCTTGAAAGTAAGGGTGTGGAAAATTTGGAATGATACAGTATGTTTCCTTTGAGATATTCATGTTGGAAAACATTGATTTCCTTAAATTATGCTATTCTGAAAGGGTCATCCTAGAAGGAGTCAAACTTCTAATGGTGCCCAAGTTTAGCTCTTTCAACATTCCACTTGAGTACAAAATCTCCCACTTGGAACTTTCTGAACCTAGCTTTTTATCAAACCATGCCTTGATGTCAACCGAATGCTTTTGAAAATCTTCATATGCCTGAGTTCTTTTCTCTTATAGCTGCAAGAAGTGTGTCAACCTTGTTTCCATTAGATTTTTCTCAAATTCCTAATTTGTGTTTATCATCTTGAGTGTTAGAATCTCCAAATGCACAGGTAATAATGCTTCCTTGCCATATACTAAGGCATAGGGGGATGTCTTGATAGACTTTTGATAGTTATTCTATCTACCCATAGAGCTTGTTCTAGCAATAAGTGCTAACTTCTCTTGTTGCCCTCTAATGATCTTATTAGAATTCTTAGTAGATTCTTGTTAGTTGATTATGCCAGTCCATTTCCTTAGGGATAGTAGTTTGGAGTATTATTTATGGTAATGCCATACTTGTTGGAAAACTCAATATATTTGGCTCCTATGAATGTTGATCCATTGTCACTCACTAAAGCTTCTAGGACACCAAACCTGGTAATCAAGCTTTCTATGAAACCTATCACCACCTCTTGGTCTAACTTCTTCGTAGGAATGGCTTCTACCCATATAGTGAGGTAGTATAAAGTAGTCAAAATGTATTTGTGGTCATCTGAGGAATTTGGGTTGATAACCCCTATGAATTCCAACCCCCATTGCTAGAAAGGTTTCTCCATTTGAATTGGATTAAGGGGAAATGATGCATTCCTTGTTCTACCCCACATATTATTGGCATTCATCATAGGCTCTAGTGACCTTGAAGGTATCAGCAAATATGGTAGGCTAGTAATAGCCTGCCCTAATAATATTCAAAGTTATTACTCTTTCTAAGAAGTGTCCTTGAATAGTCCTCCATAGAACTCCTCTATGACATTTTATTACTGATCATCATTTAAACATCTAATGAGAACTCCATCAAGGTTTATTTTGTATAGACCTTCTGGAAATAGAATATGCTTTAAATCATGAAGCCTATATCTTCTTCTCTATGATGAGTTAATATTAGGAGGGCATACCCCAATCTGAAAGTACTTAGTCATATTATCTACCCAGTCTGATTCACCTATTTGTAATTCTATAGCATGATTATATTTTGTTGACTGGTAAGCTATCACTTTTGTTGAAACTACTGCTTTTGTCAAGCCTTAGCATAGATATCTACCTCTAACCAACTTGGTAGTATGGATTTCCACATCATATTCTTGGATTTAGTAATCCAACTAGTTCTATTATCTCCTAGTTCACCTTGTATAATGAAACTTCTTGCATCCAGATGAACTACATAAATCAGGGTCTTGCTTTGAATCAAGTATTACCTAAATTTTTTCAATGATTTCATTACTGCAAATACTTGTTTCTCAATGAAATTATACTTAACCTAGTATTCATGAAGAGTCTGGCTCCAAAATAATATGGTATGCTCCTATCCATCATCATTATTCTAGGTTGAAGTCCATATTGACTAGCACTGGAGCTATAGAAATGGCTTGCTTGATGATTTCAAAGGCGTTCTTTCTTACCTCAGTCCATTTGAAATATAAATTCTTCTTCAGTAGATCATATATAGGCTTCACCTTCTAAGCAAAGTTAGAGATGAATTTACTAACAAATTTTATTTGACCAAAGAAATACTGCAGAGATTTCTTGTTCACAGGTAGTGGAAGAGCAAGAATGGATTTGATTCTATCCGAATCAATGGTTGTACCTTCTTTGGAGACCACATGGCCTAGCAATGTTCCCTCATGAACTTCAAAAAATAACTTCATAGGATTGAGGGAGATGCCAAATTCTCTACACTTCTAGAATACTTGTTCTAGGTGTGTCAAGTGGTCTTGCTTGTTGTGGGAGAACACAGTCATGTCATATAAATAGATTAGAATGACCTTGTTAATAAACTCCCTAAAAGCGTAGTCCATTTCTCTCTAGAATATGGATCCTGCATTAGATATCCCAAAAGGTATTCTTTGATAGGTAAAAGTCCTCCATTTTGTGGTGAATGTTGTTTTAAATTGATCTTCATCCTTCATCCAAATTTGGTTGTATCTAGAGAAACCATCTAGAAGTGAAAACCTTTATGCCCCTACCATAATCTATAATATTTTATCAATATTTGGGAGGGGTTAGTGGTCCTTTAGTGATGCTTGACTGAGATTTATGAAATCTACACACAAGCAGATGTCACCACTCTTCTTCCTTAAAGGCACCAAGTTGGCTACCCAGGTTGAATGTTTTATTGGATAAATGATCTTAGCCTTTAAAAAATTCAATAGTTCTTCTCTCATTATGGCTTCGATCTTAAGATTCATAGGCCTTCATTTCTACCTGAATGGTTTTGCATTAGGCTCTATTTCGATTATGTGTTGGATGACCTTCTTTTCATATACTTTAAGATCTTAATATGACTAAGCCACAATGTCTTGGTACTTTAGGCATAAAGCTTTGATATCCTCCTCTTCTTCTAGAGAGCATCATACTCTAACCTTAAGATTCTTTTCCTTTTTTTATTTTAATTTATTTATAGATATTCTCATTTATTTCCATGGATCTGATATTTTTCCTATTTTCATTGTCAAAAAGACTCTCTAGAGTAACAAATTATTTAGGCATATGATTGTTCTTGAGTTGAATTACATCCTATTGATCAATATCTTATGGATTTTCCTCTTGAACAATGGATAAACAAGCTTCTATTACCAAAAAATCAATGATTTGGTCATCACTTTCAAATACCTGCCATAAAATTTGCTTGTCTTGCACTTAAGGCCTGAAAATCATTTTTATCCCTTTGTCCTTCTTAACTCCTATGTCTACAAAAGGGTTGAAATTAGCTCCCTTAACTGCTAAGGAATCTACCAAGGTATTGTTTCTCCTAGAAACAAAATTAATTTTCAGGGCATCAAAGGGTTCCATCAAATCCCATACCCTATTTTTATATACTTTCAGGTAATGGTGCTTGTTGCTGCACCTTTCCCTTACCTGATTTAAAATAAATTTAGATTCACCATATATTTTTAAGATCTTGATGCCCATGCTTTCAACTTGCATTAGCCCAAGGAATAAAGCCTCATATTTTGCAGCATTATTAGTGCATGACCATGTTAACCTATATGAGAAACTCTTTGTCCCTTCTAATTGGGATTGTAATACTACATCGATGCCAACACCATTTCTGCATATGACACCATCAAAGTGCATGGTCCATATTTATGTGTCTCTCGAGTACTAGTTATATATAGCAGGAACTCTTTTCTCTATCTCTACAAAAATACTGTATTTGCCCATACCTATCCCAAATTGACTATAATCCTCTCTAAATGTCAATTCATATTCAATATCTAACTCTTCGAAGATATTCACAAATTCAAATTTCTTCGAAGGAGTGAGATTGCACATATCTTCTTCAATTTTTTCAATGTGGTAAGACACAGGCTTATTGGGTGGTATTCTTATCCTCTTTCCTTTGAATGTTAGAATAGTCCATATACATGCATCCACCCAACTTTACAATGAATTATATTTAAAGGCATAAACCAAAATAAGGTTCTAGATCCACCACCATTATCTCTTGCACTATGGTTACCTCAGGTGATCTATGTAGCCTCATCAAGACATATTTTATCACTCCCACTATCTTTACAAGTGTCCCATATAACTGTAGAACTCTAGGGCAAGATCTGGTATATTCCATACCCATATCCTCATAAATTGCTTTAGGCATAACTGTGGTCGATGCCTCTGAATCAATCATACATTTGCAAACAACCCACCCCTCCATCCTTAGAAATGTAAAAATGAGGGGGTTTATTCTTTAAAGTACCAGGGGACATTTATTTATTTTTAGAGGGTATACTGAGGATTGTGGTGGCCTGCTTTTCCTGTCGATATTTTTTCAAAGATGCTTTTAGTAGGTCTATTTGTCCAAGAATGAAGAGAGTATCATATAGGCTGGCTTTGGATGGTATATTCTTCATTTCTTCCACAATGTTGTATTTAGACTTGGTAGAGGTAGGTCTCCTGGAACTTCTCTCTGGCTCACCATACTTTCTTTTATATTGTTGTGTGGCCTCGATTCTCTATATATTGGTAATAGAAGGGAACCTAAGCCTCTCTTGAACCTCATTCCTAGATCTCATTCTATCTCCTTTCTTTCTCAAATCTCTTGGGAAGGTAGACTTCCTTTTCTTTGGCCTGAGGAATAGGGAAAGTATCACTACTTTGGGGAGGTGGATCCTTCTTATTTTGAGAGAGAACTTGAAATTGACCCATATTTTGTGGATCAACATACAATATTTTCTTTCCTGACCATGTCATGATAGAAATGGGTCCAGCTTCATCAAGATCTTTTTTGACCATGATTTGATCCAGTTGCCAGAGAATGTCCACCCTTCCTTTCTAATTTTTCTATTTTCTTCATAGCCTATTGTACATGTTGTTGGTACATAATATAATATTGTGAATCATGAGGATAATTGCACACCAGACACCATACATTCACTAGACTAGTTTTTGAAGAACACTTAGGATCTTCATACACTACATTTACTATGACCCTATTACTACTACTAGGACCAAGCCTTTGATCCTTTTTAACATAATAAAATCTCCTTTGTTGAGATCTCTACATCTCTCTCTTCTCCATTGAATTCATGTTTTTTCTAATATTTTTCAAGGTACTCTGGATATCAAGGAGGACAGAAGATTCTTGGGGAATCTAAGAAGGAAGGGGAGGAAAAGGAACTGTAGCAGGTGATGCTTTTGAATGAGGAATGAGAATCATTTGTGAAAATGGGGATGACAAAGGAGAAGTATCCATATAATATGGTGTAGCAATATGACCTTGGACATTAGAGGTTTCCAAATTATAGGGCAACACAGCTTTTGGGGGTAATATTCCCATATTAATAAGGATATTCTCAGTATGAAAAACTACATTGTAAACCTGTGGAAAGGTCTCCATCCCATATTGTTGGGTTTGTAGGACTAAATTTGATATAAGAGATCTGATATAATACATGTAAGGAAGGTTTGTAGCTAGCCTAGCTACAGGGAGAATTCTCTTTTAGGTTCTACTAAACCTCAAGTTGAAATATAAAATAGATTCCTACTAATATTTTTGTATAGATGTGAACTAATTAAGGAGGAAAAAAGGATTAGTAGATTCATTAAATTCCTCCACAAAGGGCTCATCCAATGTTGCCCATGAGGTAATAGTATTTTCTTCAATGGTCCTAAACAATGTAGAATCTTTCCTCTAAAATATAGTGTTAGGATCCTAATAATAACATCTTCATTTTTATATTGTGTATTATTGTTAGATTCATAATACCTTAGCTGTGCTCATATGTAGTTTTACCATATCCATCATAGGTGGGAATGGCCTTAGACACGACTTGAGGAATGTCACGCATTTGGTCTAGTCTAAGGGGGCCAACTATATTCCAGCTAGGATACTTCTACAAGGGATGATTTGGAACTACATTTTGATGTTGGGCCATGTTGATAGGTGTAGCTACCATTTGAGGTGGCCTTGGGTGTACTATAGTATTATCCTTAATGGAAGTTTCTTATGAATGAAAATATTGACTCAAATCCCTTATAATAGTAGACCCTCTATAATGTAGCTCATAGTAGAAAAATGAGTCTAGTTTATTCCTTTTGAATGACCTGTTATACATGAAAAAATTATGAGCTACAATGATAGCTTTTTTGGATCCATAGACCAAATATTCGCTAGGTGAATTTGCTACTCTCTACTTAGCAAGGTTAGGATAATTCACCAAATATTTATTCCTCTAGGTAAAGATAAAAATAATAAATAATATGATGGGTTTTAGTGTTTCTTTCAAACAGGTCCCATTGGGTGTACCAAAACTATTGGGAATTGAATTTTCATCAAGTTTTACTTGATACTGTAACTGTATATCTTCTAATTTTTTGGCCAGGATTGCACTTGATAGTCACAACTCAAAAATCAACATTGGATGGACCAAATATTGCTTCAATCCAACCTCTCGAGTAAGTTGGTTCCTTGTCAACTGAATAGAATGTTGACTCAATTAAGCTCAATAATATTTTTGAGGAATAGGGTTATAAAAAGGTTTAGGGTTAAGAAATTATGTAATAATAGTGGTTGGATAGGGCTAACAGTATAGGAACTTATAGGAAAAACCTTTAGCAAACTACTTCTAGTGTCCCACACTCAGTATTAGCAGCATCCAAAACCATGAAATCTTCTTCCAATAAGGTAAAACAAAGATATGTTCTAAGAAGCAATTTCAATATCTAATATATTAATAATACAATTTAGTAGAATAGATCAATAATCAAAATTTGCAAAAATAAACTTCTTGCCAACACATATCTAACTATGAACAAATTTCAACTACCTTAACAACTAGTAATCCAATACAAATGGAATGAACTAACCATTATAGTATTGATAGAAATGCAATTCACAAATCGAACCTCTTAATGAAAGATATCAAAGATAGCAGATCTCAAGTCAAAAATTTGAGTAATGCTCCTTCCATTAGTTTGTAGAAAATATTACATAGTGGGGAAAGTAAATGCACTAGAGCCGATCCTAAAAAATGAGAGTTCGACCTCTATTTATAGTTTACAATGAAAGAAATTAGAGGTTACATTGTAAGGATTTAGCATATGACAGGCCAACAGAGAGCTATAATGACATCATTTCATTTGCCTATATGTTTTTGAAGAATTTTTTGGAGGTTATCCACCATGGCAGCTCGGTTCTGCAAACTATTGGTTCAGTCATGATAGTTGGGCCTTAGGCCATTAGAAACTAGATCTGGACCATTCATTCTTCTTGAAAACTCCATTTTGTTATAGATTTATAACTGCTTTAGTTCTTATTTCTTGATACCCTTGGAAGCTTCACCTACCTGCTCGAACTGATTATTCTTCAATCTGCCAAGAATCCATATTTGTATGCTTCATGAAGATGTCAACAAAATATTTTTTGTTGATGCACTCAGTGAATGACTATGATTAAACTTCAACAATGCTCTATAGACCTACAAAATAGGATGAGTCAAAAATCTACTTTTAAAATAACACTGACGTTAGCTTGGATGGCTTCGGCCAACAATCCAAGCTTTCAAGAAAAATATACTGCTTGTTGAGCAAAATCTCAATCTGCTCTAAAATATCACTAACATCATCTTAGATGGCTTTGGCCAGAAAATTCGAGACTTAGTGAGAAATACACTAAGTTTTGAGTATAATTTATTTTGTATTCAATCCGCTCCTTACTTCTTGCTCCGTCAGCTTTGATTTGGATTGACCGTGAAATAGAGTGTATCACCAATCTGCTATGGAAGCAATGGAAAATGATCTTGTTGCCATTCCATCCAAAAATACACTTGGAACTCATCAAAATGGACATTCTCTATACTTATTAATTTGAGTTCTCAAGATAAAGCAATATCACCAATTCACACTTTAAAAGGTTTTGACATCATCTCAGCTCTATTGGATTGTGGATTGGGAACTTCGTGTGAATTTGTTGTGCGATACACTGAGTATTGAGTGGAATGGAACACTTAGCTTATGTTTGAAAAAAGCACTAAGTATTAGGTGGATTAGAGCATTCTTGTGTAGATCCACTCTGAAATACTCTGTATCTTCAGCGGATTAGAGGCTTCTCATGCCTTAGAATAAATTTTCAAAGTTTTCTAAGGATGTGGTCATTTTGGTCCTACAATTCTTAAGAAAATGGGGATAAAAAAAGGATAATAATGTGCAGGCTACAAAAACTATACCTTGTGTTTTAGGACCAAATATTGGTCAAAAATATTTTTTTGAATGTTGAAATTCTATTTTACAATTTCATGGTTGCATTCAAAATCAAAACATTATTGTTTCCATTAACCCTAGCAACAAATATAATTTTATCAATATGTCTTTGAGTTACAAGTCCAAGCAAATAAAATCAAAGACATACAACTTGAGGGTCACAATGTTCAAATTTTTGAAGATTTGAAAATCACCATGAATAAATATGTTTTATATTTAGATTTTCAGTCTATTGATGAGTAATGTAGATATTGTCCTTGGTTATCCTTGGTTGCTTTCTTTGGGTACTATTAAAAATAATGTGCAAAAAAAAATCATGAAGTTATGGTACAAGAAGAAAAAGATAACATTACAAGACATTTCTCAGTGTAAGGAAAAATAGGTAGCTATTGCAGGGGAACAAAGTGACGAGCAAATGGAGGTAGTAGCAAACATCAAGGAAGTAAAAGTAAAGGAAGAATCAATGGAAGAAATTAAGAGAAAAGATCAAAAGAAAGTTGAACATCAGGCTAAGGTTGGAGTATATCACCATCCACACCACCATGAGAGGCAACAATCATGGATATAGGGTTTGAGGTAGCATAAGAACAAATAAATATCCAAAGGAGCCAAAAATTTGGGTATGCTACAAGTCATAAATGCAAGCAGGTATGGATAAAAAAAGATAAAATTTATGCTTCCAACACATGGCATTGGCATCAGTGAAGACCACCACCAATCATAGTTTCATTGGGATGTATGGATGATCATGATTGGTACTAGTATTCAGCATGGCTTAGAAGATCATATTATATAGCCTCTTCTAATGTTTTAAGGATGAAACATATTGTAATGGGGATGGAATATTAGGCACCCAAGATAGGTACTTAATAATTTAATATTGTATTGTATAATGGTACGAGTCATAAATTAATTATTGAGTAAGGGAGGACACATATCAAATTAGAAATAGGTATGTCATAGAACCATATATGTAACCACAAGGAATATTTTCATAGTATTGTGCACTTTATAACTCATGGAAGGTAAACCATCACATGGGTGATCTTGTAATTCATTGAAGGTGAACCATCACACTCTTGTATAAAGAGAGATGTATCCCCATTGTAAAATATATGTATGAAGTATTCTTGTAGAATTATTGGCTCATGGAATTGAATATCTTGTGGAGTGTCTTCCTTCTAATAAGGAGTATTGTACAGTGTTGCCCTACCTCAAGGGTATTATCAATCTCTATTTTATTATGCAATTTTTTTATTGATAAAAAGGGTTTTTAAAGGGCCCTAAAACCTTTTACAAATATGAAGCAAAGACAGTTTGCCAACAACAAACCATCAAAAGGATATTAAATAACATAAAAATGTAGAAAACTAGCTCCACATTGTTGTGGCCATTGCACAACTTGCCCCAAATTTGGGGACCCACCTTTAATTTTGAGTTTTGAAAATTTTTGGTTTTCTTTGAGTGCTAATCTTGATAGGTTTGTTTATGGGTAAGCATTTCCTTTGTTTTCTTTTAGAAGTGTCTAATGTGTTGATCAAGGTTTTTTTGTTTTGGTTAATTTTTAATATTTTGAATTAAATCAATTCAAATATTGGAAGTTAATTAAATCAAGTTTAAATAAATAAATAAAAGAAAATTAATTAAGAAATAAAAAAAACAAAAAGATAAAATTAAAAAATAATAATAATAATAAAAATAAAAGAATAATAAAAATAAAATTTTGAAAATGAAAAATAAAACTTTTATCCATTTTCATTTTATATAGTATATTAAAGTTGTTTAAAGTTTATAAAGTGGAGTTGTATGGTACCATATTATCTTCGTTTAATCATTTGTTTGATTTATGTGTAGGTTATAAAATGGTCGATCGACTATTTCAAGCAACAGTCATTGGGGGATGTGCGTTTAGTATATGGAAGCCACTGGCGACACATACAGAGCAGTATTGACTCCTACATTATTGGGTGATGATGCCACACTGGATGGTGATCTATAATTAGGCATGATAAAAATGGATTGTAGATGCTTAGACATGGAAAACATGGATAATACTAACAAAGACCATGTGGGAATGACATGGATGGAAACTTGGATGACTGACGATGGGGTAAATAAGAGGTTGACTAGGCAAGCGTGGGTTTTTTTTTCATTCAAGGATGAGCAAGACAATGGTGAGGATCGAAAATTGCATTTTGGTGAATCACGAACCAATAAACGATGGATATACTAGGTGGTGACAACAAAAGTGCTTGGGGGATTTAAACTAGATATTGGTGAATGGTAACAGGGCATGCTATGTCAATAGGGCATCGACATGGAGGATGAGACTTCCAACTCGACACCATAGAACAATATGGTATGGGTGAATGATTGTGGATGAAGATCTTCGACATGGATTTTGGAGGGATGAATGCATGGACTATTATAACATGAATGAAGCCCAAAAAACATATACAACCTAGACCGCAAGCCACCTTGGATGAATTTGACTACATTAGACAACCTAGAAGACGTGGATAGTGCACATTGGTTGAGTGATAGGTGACACATATGAAATGATTACATGGACATGGTCATTTCAAGATAAATATGAAACTGATGATAGGGTGGAACCAGACTATGTCGAAGAGCATTGAAGGCCCACAACATCAATGTAGGGAAGTCGACATAGATTGGATGGGTACAACAGATGATTTGGACAGTGATGAAAACATAGACCAAGTTATTCATAACACCCATAGTGGCAATAAATGTATTGTATTATTAAAGTTTTATATTTTTTTTGGTGACTTCAGAGATAACTTCAGTCATCAGAGAATAGGCAAGGTAACATCTCAGCGTTCATTGTTTATAGGGGTGAAATACATGTTAGAACCTGATGGTTTGTAGCTTCTAGAATGGCATAGGCCATTGATTCATATGGGAGAATCATCTATGGCTAAGCCCATGGCCATTATAGGACAAAAGTACTCGAATAATAAATATTAATAGTTGTTCATTAAAGTTGTTACTAGGAGGAGCGTTTATCGAAACAAAGTATGCAACACATGATTAAGGGTAAAGAGGTAATATAATTAATAATAAAAATATTATATGAATGTTTGGTCATGGGTCCACATGGACGTTAGCTTCCAAAGGTGGATAGAATGTTGTCAAAGTTTTAAAGTAAATGGATTAATTAAAGGGGATCCCTTACAAGTGAGATAATGAATACGAAGCATGAAACCAAAAAAAAGAAATCCAAATGAAACAAGGGGGGAAAATTAAATAAAAAAATAAGAAAACAAAAGCTTCCACTGAAGAATGCGTTAGAATACGAAATGCTAAGAAAACAAAGAGTTTTTGGGAATAGGTTGGAAAAGAAATGAAAAGTGACATGTAAATGAAAGGTTTCATAAAACACATTAAAAATCAAGGCAAACACAAGTAGAGATGCTGGAAAACTCTTGGGTAGAATGGCAGATGTGAAAGTAGAGCTTTGGAACTGGTTTTACCTGAAGATTTCTCCTCCCACATAGCTATACTAGACCATTTCACCATTGGATGCCAATTTAGGGTATGGTATTCTACATATGTGTTTAATTCGAAAATATTTCTATTGCTAATGTTTTGGAAATTCAAAAAGTTTCTATGCATGTTAATGGTAGACTTGTCTATGTTTTTAATATATTGCACCTTTTCCTTAGAAGATTGCATTGCATTGAATATTGGATTGCATGAATATAGATCACATTAATGCTAGTTTTATGTAGGATAATAATGTTTACAGGGCCTGTAGGAAATTTGAGAGTTACAACGCTTGTGTTATTTTATTTTATTTCCCTTTATTTTTTCCTAACCTTACCCTTTTTCATTTTTTTTAATTCTGAAAATAAAATAAAAATACAAAAAAATTAAAATTCCAAAAAGAGATGCACAAATTCCAAGAATAAGCTTTAAATTATTATTTAAGGCAATTACATTTTTGTTTTAAGGGAAATTTGAAATTCCAAAATTTTATTTAAAGTTCACATTTTAATGGAGTTTTGTAATTTCAAAAGGCTTAGCATGATTTCACATTTTAAAGAAGAGATAAGTTTCAAGTTTTGTACTTTCATTTTACAAGCAATAAATTAACTTCTCTTTATGAAAATTACAATTTCATTAAAGAGGGGTAATTTATATGGCATTCCAAAGGCTACATTTTCAAATTTAGTCATGCAGATTTATTTTCTTTTCATTCATCAAGCAATATAAAATGAATCCACTCATTATTCAATGTTCACATTTCAAAGATAGGTTCTAATCATTTATTGCATGCTCAAAGCAAAGTTTAACAAATAAAACTTGTTAAAATATACTTAACAAAAGAATATTGAATCTATCTAAAATACTTCAAGATAAAATGAACTTCATCTTTTCATTGTGGTCATATGAGGGCCAATCACATTTTCTTTCTTTTAAGTTTCATGAACAATCAATAGCATAGCATAATAAAGTAATACCAACACAAGCCCCTTGTTAACAATTTCTTGCAAATCACTAAGGTATTCTAGCACTTATTTGACATATTTTCACAAGCATACATGCACACATTAAGTAAAAGGAACCTTGGAGAAATTTCTATTTCTTTGCAAGAGAGGGTTTTCTAATCAAAATCCTAATTGTGAGTGTGGTTTTGCAATTGGGTAAAATTACCACTCAACACATACCAGGGAGGAGCACAACAAACGAAAATGAGACAGAAACAAGCAAAGACAAAAATAAACAAACCAGGGAAAACCCAAAAATACCAAAAAATAAAATGCCAAATAGACTGACAACTTACTCCATCTAGTTTGAAGGGGTACCAAAGTTATCACCCTCCTTAATATAAAGTGTCATCTTCTTGGCTTGTTGTACGATCATCATAGTGGTTCTAAAGGACATTAGAGCATTATCTAGTATGTTAGCCAATATGGAATTTGGTTCGGTAACATGGTGAATCTCATAAATATGGTGATATCTCTTTCTATAAACACCCTTCTTGGCCTGGCATAGAGAGTCCTTAGATGAAGAAATGCTTTCAATAATAGTTCTTTTAATATTGAGACTGTTGACCTTAGTTGAGTGATGAACATGCCTGATGATGTGTTTTCCTTTCAAATATCTAATCACATCATGCCATCAAGAATAAAAGAATTCAAAACAAGGCTAAAGGTTCAACATAGTATCATAGTGTTTTTTACAAGCCCGATTCAAGGGACAAGCCCAAACCAAATTGTCATAAATCTGAGTAGCCAAAGAAATAAACCAATAAACCTTGGTATAGAAGTTATTGGCACAAAAGTACATATTTTGATCTTATGATTTGGATATTGCAAAAAATGAGAAGATGAAAAATGGAGATTATCAGAAAACCATGAGGCTTATCAACAAACCATGAAGCATTAGTCTGGATTGTCATTTCCAGGAAGAAAATGCTTGTGAGATCATTAGATATTTTGATAATATCCTAATTAAAAATTTTACACTTCCCCATTGGCTTTTACCACCTGTCAAGCTAGTGGTTGAAGCCTTTTGAGGCACCATTCTAGATTACCATTTCAAGGAGGATATTACTAAGGTGGTCATTGGAAATGCTGAAATGATCACTTCCCATTGGTCTCCACCACCTATTAATGAGTCGGGTCAACACATAGTTTAACTCTTTTGCAAACACTTTTGCAAGTTGGTTTTTGAAGACACTATCTACCACATCTATTAGGATCCACTTAGTCCATTTGAATTTGGTGGTTAATATCACCTTGGAAATTAGAAACCAAATGGACCAGATATATCAATGCTTATGAACCCAGGAGATGTGAATACACCCATAGGAATAAATGATTCTAACACTTTTAGAAGAATAACTTTCCATTACTGTTAGCATGAGAAAGGAGGCTTTGGAATAATTTATCATACCAAACTTGGAGGTTGTATGTGTTCCAAGTATGTGTTTGAGCTTTTTGAATGCATTTGATGACATTCATGGAATCACCTTCAATAACAAGATTCTCTAGATGAAGGCACCTAATTAGAAGCAAACCAAGGTACAATGCATGAGCTTCAGCAACATTTTTGGTCTAGATACCCATGTTTTCAATGAAAACATAAAGGATTTTCCCTTGACTATGCCAAATTAGACCTCCTCCTCCAACTCTGTCAGGGTTTCCTTTTGTAGCACCATGCACATTTAGCTTGTACCAGAAAATAGGTGGATGTATCCATTTGATCATAAACCTGTCAACTCTTTGAGTTACAATGGAGGAATTTTCAACATAAAAATTGAGAGTTTTAAAAAGTAATATTTCCATCTAGGATTTGGGATTTTCGAATTGGATCAATCTAGAATTTTTAGTAGCAAAGGATAAAATATTGCATTCTGATTTCATGTGAATTAAAAAAATGCATAATTAGTTTGCATTATAGGGTTAGGTATTCCTATTTTTTTAGGTCTAAGTAGGAACATTATTCAGATACCAAAAGTATCCCCATACTTGGGTGATTCCATACGGAGGAGTAGATGAACCCCCTAGTTTTCTAGAGTGGGTCTTAAGTGGTGTACTCTACATCCTTTGGAAAAAATGGTATTCTAAGTATTGGCTTATGATTTAGACTAACGAAAGTGGTTATATTTCTAACATTTGTATGTATACAATAGCAAATCAAAATTTTTAAAAAGAATCACACATTGCACGCTTCACATTTAATACTGGATTTCATCACCAATAATTTCTTGATATTTGGTAATGGTGGATTTCATCTCCATCCACCAAACTCTACCCTTAGAAACCTCAAATTATGCCTGAGCAAATTTTTTGGATTTCATCACTAGCAAGAATCTCGTTGTCCCAACTTACCCATAGTTTTAACCTTTTTTTGATTAATTTATATTAGCACATTTGAAACACACAAGATCAAAATTTAAAAGAATAAATTTACATTAAAAGGAGATAATCAATGAATGAGGTAAGACACACATGTTAAACAAACTTAGCATTGATTGTTTATTTTTCTTGTGAAATTTAAATTTTGTGTTTCATTTTATTTTATAATCTGTATTTTGGTTTAATTGCTTATGGTATTAACTAGAAATAAAAGAAAGCATTAAATCAAGATAATTCAATAGAACCTTCATCCACCTTCCCCACCACTTTTATGGTAGAGTCCCTAAATGTGATTTAGGCATATTTACAGGTCCCTCATATTCCATGTCACCCATAATATTTCATATGGTTGTTCCCTAAGTAGATTCAACCTCACCAACCATTGATCACCATATTACCCACGTAGATATGGCACGATTAGAATCTCTCATGAAGTCTTCTAACTATGTCTTAGAATCAATTCCCAACTCACCTAGATAGGATCCTACTTTACAACAGGAACTTATTTATTTCCAACCACCATCTAGCTTTACCCAAGTTTACACTAATCCTTTTTTTGAGGCATTAGTTGCACCTTCCTCTCATATGTCTATTCCCAAACCCTCATGTGCTTCTAGCACTTCATACACATCCACATACACTAACACCTTGTATGAAGCACATGTAAATACTACTTCACAAGTTTTAACCTCACAAGTTACCATACCAATTGTAACTTGTCCCCCAGCCACATCCTCCATACCATATTCTTCCATTCCCTCCACTTCTGATAAAGATATTAATGAAGCATGGGAACACTTGAAAAAATTGCTTATACAATGTCAAAATTCTCAACGATAAGTACAAGTGAACCTTAATCCTTTACCAAACTCTACTCATACTATCCTCATTAACCAAGGTCCATCATGGACACCACAATATTATGTGGCTTTTATCCCTATTCCTCCATAAATTCATACCAATACCCATCCTATTCCAATTTTCTAACCTAGCCATAATGATGCAGAGCAGAAAATTGCAAACACCCAAATCCAATTTTAATTCAAAAACTTGGAAATAATTTTACATAAATAGCCTGTAGGATTTATAGAAACTAGCTCGCAGGCTTAGTTTTATTTTCTCTATTGCAATCTCTAACTCTGCACCCCTATCCTATTACAATGCTTGGGTTTTTATAGAGGCCCCGACCCTTTGAATCATCATTACACAAAATGTAGAGTATAATAACCGCTTCATAATCCCACTTCGCACGGTCCCTGTCACCATCGTCTTACTCCTGTTCACTATCACATTTCTCTACACGACTCTTTGTCTTCGCCTGCTTCCACTGCACCCTGGTGCCACATGTCATTCAGTGCTGCCACGTGTCACTCAATGACCCCCTTCTGTAACGGTCCCTGTAACAGCATGCTCCTTTTGAGTTGTGAAACATGTCACGATATCACGACGTCTCCTTCCTCTTGCTCTTCCTCTTCTCTTCCAGTCGTGATATCGCGACATGTCGCGATATCGTGACATTTCTAGGAACACTAGATATATTTTTTAAATTGCTATTTTATCAAGTCTAGTATTATGGTCGATGTTTCTTCTAGAGTCTTTGTTTAAAATTTGGGTTCTAAGTTAGTCATACCTTCTATTTTTTATCCTATTTTTTCTAACTACTAACCACTGCTAACACTGTACTATCACCTATCTAGTATGAATTTGTCACATATATTCATATCTGATTGTCATGACACTAATAACTTGATTACCCTTTACTGAATATCACAAATATGCCTTAACCATTTGAATTTTGACTATCATAGGTAATTATTATGACCTAATAACTTGGCAACTCTATACTAACTATTATTAACAAATATCTAGGTTATAACTAATATAGACTTCCCATTTTCTCTATTTTTGACTTTATTGGTATTTTTTCTACCTATTATATTTCCATACTATTTATTTTTTTGAATGTTTGCATGCAAGAACTTTGTAAAAGAGATGCCTTGTTTGTATGCTCAATTTCTATAATAAGGGTATGGTAATAGGTTTGAAAATCAAATAATAAGATGTTTGTTGTATGATAATATTTTTATAGAACCAATTTGATCTAGGAAAATGTGTATGTAATAACCATAGGCCCTCTATTATATCGTAATAATGAACAATGTACTTGGACCAATATTTAAGCACACTACCTACCTCTCTAATAATATGAGAGGGTAATATTTTGGGATATTGTGTACCATGTACTATGAATAATACAAGGCCAAAAAAAAAATCCTAGGGATAAAGGTTTGTTTAATCCTAGATGATCTCACTAAGTACCCGAGGATATGTAGGAGCTTAATTTTGTGTGCGGGTACTATCTAAGGCCTAGGTATTAGAGCCTGATTTTCCCTTACTTAATTAGATGCTTTATGGGCTATCTAGATTAGCCAATAAGGAAAAATTATCTACATATTTTAAAATCCTCGGCATAGGTTTCTAACCTACACAACCACAAAAGAAATCAGAAATGATTGTATATTTTGTGTTGGTTTTTTGTTGGATTTTTTTAAGGAAAAATAGCAAAAGGACAACTAAAACATAGAAAATTATGCCTAATAGTTAAACTAGAAAAAAACATAGAAATATTATACCTAACAGTCACAATAGAACATGACCTTGAAAAGCACTCTTATACCACTTGTTAGCAACCTACTTTTAAAAATAATCACACACAAAAAATATTGAAAATAACATTAATCCTCAAAACTATGGAAAAGTAAATGCAAATAGAAGAATATCACAAATAATATTAAATCATGGACCTATTCAAGGGGTAAACCTCCTTCAATACTTTCATTCAATTATGCAAAAATATACATACAATACTACCCCTCATATTTTTATGAAATTACTCTAGAACCTAACACCCAAGGTATGCAAAATATCATTCGGGATAGAATCTCCTACCTACAAGTAGTTATATTCTTGAAGAAAAATTACATAAAAGGACACCACTTGGCTAGGTGATTCTAGATTTAAACATTTAAAAATTTACAAAATATATTATCATGGGTGTTCCTCATGTTCCATCAGGATTATCACATTTTGGCTTTAGGATGGGGTCCTAACAAGGTTTGTGTAAAAAGTGATCAATATTATGGTAATCAAGGTTGTTTGAAATATGGTCAACAATCTAGTATCGTATGAAAGGAAAAAGCACCTTTAATATCAATGTCATTTCATTCTGGAACAAGTTTAAAAAGAACTCAAATATATCCTCACAAATATCAAATTACAAATAGTTTCAATAAGGCACTTGGATGTATCAAATTTTAAAAGTATTCACAATTCTTTTCATTTAAATGCCATTGATGTGAATGATTTTTCATTCTATAATGAAATCCTATAACCAAGGGTTAACATCTTTTTTTTAGCACTTGAGACTCCCCATGATTAGCATCATACCTATAAACATTCTTCAATAGAGGAAATACTAAAACTCCAAACTTAAGCTAATTTTGAGATTTATTTCTAAAAAGTGTATTATTCCTTTCAAGCCATAAATTTTAAAAAATAAAGGTAGTACCAATCTTCCACGTAATATACAATGCTTTAACTTTTAAATAATTAATCCAACATTTCATCAGGTCTTCCAATATTGGTAGAGCTACCAAATGAATTATCATATTTTTGAAAAAACAACCCAAATGGTGTGACAAAATGGACAATGAAGAAGTAAGTGG
Organism: Wollemia nobilis; assembly: GCA_028583015.1. Taxonomy (NCBI): domain Eukaryota; kingdom Viridiplantae; phylum Streptophyta; class Pinopsida; order Araucariales; family Araucariaceae; genus Wollemia; species Wollemia nobilis. Next base: position 423,844 of record JAQPPZ010013334.1, read on the forward strand.
TCCAGTGTTTCTAAATAATTCTCACATAAGGTACTTATAAAAGGTTCATGATATCCTCTTCATTATATTTATATTCTATAATAATCATACTTAGAGTTTCTAACCAAAGGAATGTTTGTGCCATAGGGAGAACCTCTAGTGATTAAACATTCTTTCGAGGAAAATATTTGGGAGTAGGAAATTTTGCTTACTCTAAATAATCATTTATTAACTTGATTAAGTATCCACCATATTATGATAAATCCAAACCAACACATCCTTTCATGTATAATTAGGCAAATGAAAATCTAGAATCATATTTTAAATTTTATTTATAATTAATTTGAGTTCCTTTTCTTCAATAAACTTACTAATGGGAATTCATGATATGTTGTTGTTGCTCATATTAAGTTAGAAATTATCAATATAATTGCATTTTGAATTAGAGATAAGATAATAAGACTTCATGATGACTTTTTAAGCCTTAATACTACCACAAATATCATAGGATTAAATATAATGTAGCCACAATATAATAAGATCAAATATAATGATATGAGTAGAGTAATATGAGCAAATTAATATGTATATCAAGGCTTATAATAAATAAAATAACATTCAATAATAAGAAACAATATGAATCTAATAGCCTGAATAAATATGTATAATATCCTCTAATTAGGACAACCATTGAGCCTTAAAGATAAAATTTACATGAAAAAAGGATGGGAGGTGGGATCGTAGGCAAGGATGGGAAGTGAGAAGTAGATGAGTGAGCGTCAAGAGGTGGTAGGATGAAGGTGACTATGATGGGTGAGGTCCCAAGTGGAACCAGTACGGGTGAGGCTAACTTTGAAACTATAGGGGCCCATGAGGGTAGGCATAGTGGGCAAGGGAAAGATCCTCCCGACAAGTTGGTTTCTTTAGGTGGTGCAATCCTGAAATGTTCCTATGCTCATGCGATGAGGCCAGGAACCCCAGACAGTCACCTCAACTAGGAGCTAATCCCTTCAGGTGAAGACCTTGTCATCCTTGAAGACCTCATGGAGAGTTTCCTAGAGCTTGAAATGTTTACTCTAATTGGAAATTTTCTAGGAGGGCGACCAGACATGGAGACCATATGGAAATGGGCCTTTGGCAAATGGAGAACCAATGGTAAAATGGAGATTGTGGTGCTCTCTCAGGGGTTTTTTTCCATTCGAATAAACACTCAAGAGGATTTATGCAACATTTTGGCTGGGGGACCCTAGTTTCTAGGGTGTAAAAGTCTTTTTATCTAGAGATGGGGTGAGGATTTCAACCTGGAGACCCAAAACATAAATATAGCTTTGATATGGGTAACGCTTATGAACCTTCCTTTCCAGTGTTGGCATGAGAATGTCATTAAAGGGATAGCTCGCTCCATTGGGGAGTTGGCCGCCATTGAATCATCCACCAAAGTTAATTCTAGGATGGTCCAAGCCAAGTTCTGGGTATCCACAAACCTGGATATCGAGCTCCCTACTGCCATTAATTTGTGTAGAGGATCAACCCTCATCACAAGGAAAGTTATTGAGTATGAGAACAATCCAGCATTCTGTACTCATTGCCACACTCAAGGACATCTCTAGACCCAATTTTTGACCTTGAGGACTCTAAATCAAAGAGTGGAAGGGCAGAATAAAGTACTGTAGCATTACCAAGGGAAACCTCTACTCAATAAGCAACCACCAGTGAGTCCCAAGTATGCCATGTGAAACCCTGCCCTCTAGGCAGCCCAGTTGGAGGGCCTAGAAGGACCTTTGACTCAACCTAAGCAGGAGTATCAAGAAGGAGTTCTTTCACCATTCCAAAAGTAGCAAGAGTTTCCCTAAAAACCCTCACCTCAAAATAGTTCTCATGTAGAGGACCCTCTTACTCAGGTTCACACCTTCCCTAATTTTTGTGCCTCGAACTCCGTCTTAGAGAAATATCTTACAGGCAATAGGAAATCCCCACCCTGCATGGAGAGGGGTGAGCCATCCTTATCTCTAGTGTCTAAAAAAGGAGGTCCTTCTAGGAGACTAAGCCCTAGGAACACCATGAGAAAAAAGCAAGTGATCAACTTTGGCAGTGAACAAAAAATGGGAAGACTCTCTAGTAATGATCAAAGAAACAAGGAAGCAGTGGAAAATATTGCCAATGGAACTCAGCTAACACTATTTTTTGATGAGTCTGAAACTTAGAAGGATGAAAAAAAAGGATCCAAACCCCCCTTCTAGATAGCGAACGAAGGCAAGAAAAATCCTAAACTTTTGATATGAAAGTCCTCTCATGGAATGTGAGAGGACTGAACGGAGCAGCAAAATAGAGGGTGGATACTGACTTCAAGAAAATGGCAAATCCCTCCATTTTTCTCATTCAAGAAACCAAAATTTATGAGTTCTCCTCTAAGAAGGTAGCTAATGCCATTTGGTCCAAAGGGGAGACTCTCTTCAGTCCTGCTCAAGGTACATCAGGTGGGTTCATGTGCCTTTGGGATCCTACCCTAGTTGAAGTAAGATTATTGTCTTCCTCAAGAAGAATCCTTAACATTTTATTCCACTCCAATAATACCAATCACTCGTAGATCCTCTCCAAAATCTATGCTCCAAACTCTCCTATAGATAGAGCTAAGATGTGGAAAACTATAACTCAAATGAGGATCAATTTTAGCACCATTTCATGGATTATCGATGGGGATTTCAACTGTCCTCTGCACCCATATGAAAATAAATGAGGACTATATATGTGCAATAGAAGCATGAAAAATTTCAAGAACTTTGTTAACACTAACAAGCTCATGGACATCAATCTCAAAGGGTCCTCTTTCACTTAGAGCAATAGGAGGATTGGCAATGGGCTCATTCAGGTGAAGCTAGATAGATTTTTCATTTCTCAAGAAGCTATTCCATTTTTTGGAGATGCAACACTATCTGCCTTGCCCAGGATTGGTTTGGATCACAACCCCATCATCCTCAAATTAGATAAGGCTCCCTATTTCAAAAATCCCTTTAGGTTCGAATCCATGTGGATCCTCCACAAGGATTTCAAAGGTCAAGTCACTAATTGGTGGTAGCAACAAAAGGGTGGGGGATCATCATCATTGTAGCTTGCCCAAAATCTCAAGAAAATAAAAGAAATTTTGAAATTCTGGAACAAAGAAGTCTTCGAGAACATATTTGAATGCAAAAAATCCATCTCAGAATGTCTTCAAGAGATAGAAAAAATAATAGAAGATGGATATCACTGTGTGGCCATGAGAGAAGAAGATAGGAACATCCTAGCAGAGTATCATAACATCATTGCAAGGGAATAAACCTTCTGGAGGTAGAATTACAAGGATATTTTGATCAAGGAAGGTGACTATAACACTAAATTCTTCCATGCCTCCACCATGCGGCATAGAGTATCCAAAATAATCAGAGAGATTGAGTGCAGTAATGGATCCACCACAAAGGACAATGTAGATATAAGGGTCGAGGTGATGACTTTATTCCAAGATTTATTGGGAAACCCTCCCGAGAGTGAACAGCTTGCCCAAGTTGAGCTCCTGGACAACATTCCAAGTAGTGTCTCTCAAGAGGCTAATATCAAACTCATGGAACCTTTCTCCTCTCAGGAAATTAAGGAAGCCCTCTTTTCCATGCAACCTGACAAAACCCTAGGGTTGGATGGGTTTCCACCTCATTTTTACCAAACCATGTGGGATGTAGTAGGGGAGGACATGTGTAAAGCCATCATAGAGATTCAATCGACTAGAGTTATCCATCGTAGTTTCAATTCCATATTTTTGGCTCTCATTTTGAAATCATTCATTTTTAGAACCTTTTTTGACTACAGACCCATAAGCCTCTATAATATTTTCTACAAAATTTTGACCAAGGCCATGGCTAATAGGTTTAAGCCCATCCTCCCTCTTCTCATTGATCCATGCCAAGGTAGTTCAGTGAAATGCAGGAACATCCTGGATGGGGTTATTATAGTTCATGAGACCCTTCACTCGGCCTCCATGGCTAAAAAGGTTTCTTTGTTCCTCAATATCGATATGAATAAATCCTTTGACAGAGTGGATAGAGAGTTCCTCTGTTTGATTCTACTGAAGTTTGGTTTTCAACCTCTCTAGATTGACCTCATCCATAGCTACATCTCCACCCCCTATTTCTCCTTCCTGGTTAATGGATCCTCAGTTAGATATTTCCAAAGTGATAGGGGCCTTTGTCAAGGAGACCCCTTGTCCCCTACTCTTTTCATAATTATGGAAGAGGCCCTAGGAGAGCTCTCAAGGAGGAACTTTGGCTGTGAAAGGTAACTGTCATCCTCCTCGCTTCAAGGATTGAAGCAATTATCCACTAGCAGTTCATGGATGATACTCTCCTATCCACCAGTGCTTCAGTCACTCAAGATAGATACATCAAGAGTATCCTCGCCCTCTATGAACGAGCAGTCGATCAAAAGGTGAACTACATTAAAAACAAGCTTTTCTTCATCAACACCCTGATGAGGTGCTAGGTTCAGATAGCTAAGATCCTGGGTTGCTCTATCGATTATCTTCCTAAAACCTATCTCAGCCTCCCCCTATTTTATGGTAGGACCAAGGAGGGTATGTGGAACATGGTGATGGAACGCATACATAAAAAATTATCCACCTAGAAAGGCAAGTTTCTATCCCAAGCTAGTAAGGTTACCCTAACCAAGGCTTACCTCCAAGGAATCCCAACCCATTTCATGTCTATTTTTAGGCTGCAACCCCAGTCCACTATAATATTGAGCATATTCAGAGGATGTTTCTATGGTCAGGAAATGATGACAAGTCTAGAATCCCCCTGGTGGCCTTGGAAATGGTGTGCAAAAGCAAAGAACAAGGTGGTCTTGGCCTAAGAAGGATGGGGATGATGAACCTTGTGTTGGTTTCCAAGCATGCTTGGAGGATCATGACTAATGACACGGTGTATTGGATCAAAATTTTCAAAAAGAATACTTGACCAACCTTTCACTTCTTGATGATGGTATTCCTATGGGAGGGTCAAATTTTTGGAAGGCTGTGATCCAAACGTGACAGCTGATTATGGACAGTGGTAGGTCGATCATTGGATATGGTCAAAGTATAAATTTCTGGAAGGACAGATGGATCTCGAAGGACCCTCTCATCTAGTAGGTAGATCTGGGTCATCTTAGATAACATATGGATCCCAACTATGAGCAGAAGGTGGTTGACTACATTATGTGGAGGAACATCGATGTGGGTTGGCATATTGAGGAGGTCACTACTCTCTCTTCTCTCCTCCAAATGACTTTTATCCCTTCCAATGGAGGACTTGACCATATTATTTGTAGAGGAATGGACAATGGAGCTTTCTCGAGGATTACACTTTTGAATATCTATCGAACTACTCTGTGAGGTCATGGGTCTGGTGGCCATTGGTCGCATCATTCGGCATGACAACCATAATTGGGCTAAGGAATTGGACCAATTCCCAGGAAAAGGGTGTAATTTGGGTTAGGATAAGTCTACCCTATTTTTTTCAAACCTTTCAGAGCCTTGGAACCTCACCATGATTCATGTATTGTAGTATATTACTTGTGATGATCCTGACAAACCTCTAAAGTTTCTATATCATCTTTGTAAATACCTCAAATATGTCAAATAAGTTTGTATCCCTGATTACCTAGAGCATTCCCTAGTTTTGGCTATAGAAAAGAGTAGGAAGTCATATTGCATGCCCATTCACCAAGGTTTGATGGCTGTGATTTATTGTCATGTCTTTGCTAACCATCCTCCGTCCTAGGTGCTGCAGCCTCTAGCAAGCCAGGCCCTACCTAACATTTTAGTTGGGCATGAGGAGCGTATTTCTAGCCCATCCCAAAACTCTTCTTTGGGAGATGACAAGCAATCTCTGTTCAAAGGGCCCTCTCGTAGTCGGCCAACCAAGTATGGGGTGACTTGGGATATTCCTACTCCTACCTAGGCCTCTCAGTGCTTGAAGAAGTTCAAGATCAAGAAAGAGGACCCGTCGTAGCAGATCAATTTGGATACGAAGAGTGAAGTGGAAGGTTTGTCTTCTCAACTCTTTCTAGATATGATCGCCAACATTTTGGTGGCCAAAAATGAGATGGTGAGGATCCTGAAACATTACAAGGGGCGACAGGCCTAGGAGGACTAGGAGGAACCTGAAGCATGAAGAAGGATCCTTGGAAGTATTTTTTTTTGAGTTTAGTATGTCCGTGTTAGGCCCAAATTGGCTTTTTCTATTATTTTTTGTTATAGCTCGTACCATTCCATCTATGGGATGAACTCCCCTGTAGCCCACGAGGCCTTCTTAGATATTTTGGTAAGTATTATGAAAATTTTTTTTGTAACAACCTAGGAGGCTCATTTTGGTGTTAAACGCTACGACCTATATTGTTATAAGGTTTTGGGATCCTCTAAAAAAAACCCACTTATAAATATAAAAACCAACTTACCAAAAAAAACTATGTATAAAATATGTAATACAACTTACAATACTAATTACTCAAAATGTATACATCTTTATTGCATCTCCTTTCTCTTAAAAAAGTACATGATAGTAATGATCATGATTGATTTTGATTCTTGTGATTATTGCTTATGGATATCCATAGTAGTGTCACTCTTTGGATACTTGACTATTCTTTTCCATATGCGAAGTCTCATAACTCTTGGCTTATCTACTTAACACTTGCACACATTATGAACACTTGAAATTATATTGTATGCACACTTAAACATTACTCTTCCACTTCTATAACTTGCACACTCTAACCTAAGATACTGGTGCACATATTCACATTACATATTTGATATCATACATACAATACACTTGTTCACATAGGCCTAACTTACACTTGCACATTAACACACATTACACTTGTGCATTTTGTACACATTACAACATTACATGACACTTGTGTATTTTCTACACATACACATTTACATAAAGGGAAAATATAAATCACACTCTAAACTATAACTCAACCCTAATATATTATTTAAAAATGTACCATGAAGGCACCATGGGGGTAAAATAGCATGTACCAAATAATGTAATATACTCCAACACTTCAACCAAGCATCAAGCCAAAAATTTATATTTTTCCCCTCTTTGATTGACAATCTAATATGTTTATCAAATCAATTGTAAATTATGTTATATGAAGTTCCATATTGATAATATTTTGGGTAAGATTAGTTTCCTAAATAATTACATTGCATTAAGAGAACATGCATATCTATAACTATATCTATCTATATAGATTGATGGATAGATAAGTGAAATTTTTGTTGAACCCTTGTCCTAAATATTTGAATAAAATCCAACCATGTTTTTCTCCTAAGGCTAATCTCATAATTCTACAATTAAACAAGCATTCCCTTCCAATATTATTTCTTTCACAAACCTTATCCTACTTACAATGAAAAATCCTGAATGTTTTCCTCACATCCATTCAAAATATATTATCAATGAATGTTATCAATATCTAATGCTATACATATTGGCAATATTGAAAGTAACATCTCATAAGTAGGGATGGACTACAATGTAGTCTTTATGAGTTGTATCCTTTTAACCATGGTTAAGAACTTACCTTTCCAACATGTCAATTCTTTATATCTAAATATGAGACCCCAAGATCCTTTTTATCACCTTTATGAGAAACAAGAGTACCCATGAACTTTGATGGAAATTTTTCAATTTTAAGTCCTAATAATTCATTGTAAATATAGAGTAGTGTTAATGAGAAAAAATACTAGATTTTATAGTATTAAACAACTATTTAGTAGTCTTATCATAGAAAAATAATATTGATTCAAACTCCATGTATTCACTAAATAAGGGATGAACAAAAATAAAAGTCTTATCCACAAAATGAAGACGATATTACAAGGGACCATTTTTTACAACCTAATTACATTTATTTTCCTTCCATTTTTTCTTTTAGAAAGCTCTTCCTAATGCCTTCACAAGAATAAAAAATAGATAAGGAGATAGTGGATCACCTTGGAAGAGTCCACATAATTACTTAAAGTAACCATGTTCCCATTGATCAAAATAAAATCTTTTATATTACTAGAGCAATGAGTAATCCATTTTTAGAAACCTTGATAAAAAACAAACCTTCAAATAATATAATGTAGAAAACTACAATAAACACTATCTTATTATTTGTTTATATCTAGTTTCATAAGTATATATTTTTCATGAAATGAAGAGAATGCATTGCCTCTTGTGTAATGAATACAATAAAGAATTTATTTACCATGTTCAAAAATCACCTTGTTCCTTTGAGATAGTATAATCAATAATGTTGTTATCCTATTTGTCATAATTTATAAAACAATAATATAAATTATATTACCAACGATTATTGGACAAAATATATCAAAATATTTTGTTCTACTTTTCTTAGAAATCAATGTGAGAAAATATACATTAATGTAATTTATTGTAGCCTTCCTTAAATGGGCCTCTACAACTACAATGAACATATCACTCTTTAATAAGTTCTATTTATTTTTAAATAATTGTAGGAAATCCATCGAGCCATGTGCCTTGTTAGGGTAGAAAGAGAAAACTATTTCATGTAGCTCCTTTGGAGATATCTTCTTCATCCAGTATTGATTATGTCCCAATGTGATATTTGATAGAATATATTACAAAATCTTACCATGTGCCTCTTTATATTTTCCAATATCTGATAAAATATTTTTGAAATAACTATTTATTTCCTTCTTGGTGTCTTCCTCTTTCTCAAATTTTCTACCTTCTAAAGTTAACATATTTTTCATGTGATGAAAATAATTTTTATTTTCTATTATAGCATGAATTTTTCCATGAGTTATTTCTCCCTAGATTTTTTAAGGCAATATGAATAATTTTTTAATGCATGATAATAAATAAAAAGTAATTATTTTTATTTCACTTAGAAACCCTTGTCAATTCCATTAATGTCTACTATGTCTTGTTAATTTTTGAACCTAGGTTCAATTTTGTTATTTTCCTTTTACTAAAATATTTTTAATTCCAAATCTTCATTTATCCCTTTATATATTTAATGTTTTCAACAAACATATGCGTACATGATCCTTAAATTTTTGTGTAGTAAGCATGTGGAAGAAATTAGTGTCTTGAAGCCACATAAGTTGGAGGTAAAATTGATTTGGATAATCATTATTGAGTAATCACAAGTCAAAAAAATTAGGTTTGTAATATGATTATGTTCATAATAGCATATCTAAAGATATTATATACTCTATTTTCAACCATGTATTGGATACAAATAATATGTCCAATGTTTCTACTATGAGTTTTCCTAATGCATCTATTATATCATTAGATAAAAATTATTTATCCAAAGGCTTTTTAAATTGACAAAAGAAGAAAAATCTTGCATTGATATAGATCATGTAGGAGTAGCACCCTTCTTTTTGGATGTGTTGTACTCATTACATGAAGAAAAAAAATGTAGGGTCTTATTTGTGGGCAATATCCTTAAATTAGAATGTATGGGTGGTTTTAGCTCATGGTCTGATTTTTCGAATGGTCTTATTTTAGCCCAAGTTTTTTTTTGTCGGAACTCTTCTTAAATTAATAGGTATGGGTGGTTTTAGACCATGGTATTATTTTATTCTATGGTCTTATTCTTTGGTAGCAACATTAAATTAGTAGGTATGTGTGGTTCTAGTGTATGGTCTTATTCTTGGGTAGTTTTATTTTAGTCCATGGTCTTATTTTTGGGGCAGTCTCATTTTAGCCCATGATCTTATTTTTGGGTATTGCAAGATACCTATATATTGTAACAACTTTGTTAAATGTGCACAAGAATATGTGTATGATTAATAATAAAAGAGCAAGAAGTGTGACTCTAAGTTTTTGCTAATTTTCCTAGTCAAGGGTTTGCAAGATAAATATTCATGTTTATTGTGTATGCATATTATTTTTCTTTCTATTTTATGATTTTGTTTGCATTAATATCTCTAGAATAGGTTTATAAATATCTTTATATAGTATTAAAGCATTGTTATAGGCTTCAAGGGGATGCCTTTATTGCTAGCATTTTGGTTGGTCTAAGAAGAGCAAAGGGTATCTTGGGCCTATAATAAACCTATTTTTTGAATGAGAGTTTTTTGCAAGTGAATCTAGTGTAAAGGAAGGATGGCATGCTTGTTGACCTTGTACTTTAGGAGAAAGTGTTGAAAGGAATGATGACATGATTTTGGTTCCTTGTTCTTGTGTTGTGTTAAGAACAAGATGTTTTCCCATGTACTTATATGGAAATATTGTGAGGTCTGGTGTATTATGTCCTTATGAGGTTCTATGTGTGCTTTTCCATGTACCAAGTTGAAAGGGACTATATGGGGTAGTTTTATTTGTCCTTGTGGTGCTATTAGAATTTTGCATGGTGGCACATGGATAATGCTAGAAGAATTATGAAGGCATGATGTTGGATATTCACTAAATATTATTGTCCCTTGTGTAGTGGGTGTATTATGCTATAAGGAGTCATGTGTTGATATTATGTGATAGGGAATCATAATAGAAAGAGTAGCTTGCATTATGTGTGCATTATTTGGGAGTGTTCCTACTCTTGTGTGATGGTGGCTTGTACAGAAAGGGCCAATGAGTATGGTTGGTGCTTTGTTCATATGCTATGTAAGGATAAAATGTTAGCTTTGGATCCATAAAATGGCTTAGGATTCATGAATGCTAAGGTGATTGGATGACAAGAAGGATACTATGTGGGCACTATGGTATGTGGACATTATGTGTTAAACTCAACTTCTAGAGCAAGCAATTGGTATTGTGACTTCCTTTGTGTGTGAGGAGTTCAAGTTGTGTTTCTCTTTTGTATGAGAGGTATTCATGAAGAGGGAAGCAATATTGGAAGAAGGTTTTTTTTCTTATGTGATAGGGTGTTATGGTGGAGCAAAGGATATTTTGTATGGATATTTTGTTGGACTTGAGGCTTGCATGCGTATATGAGACCTAGGGTGGGTTGAGATTTAATTCCTAGGAGAATGGTTCATCTACCACTATATATATATATATATATATATATATATATATATATATATATATATATATTTTTTTTTTTTTAAATAAGTATTCCCTTCAAATACTATTTATTTTGCAAACCCCATCCTACTTACATAGATAAAATTTGACAAATCCCTTCCAAATAAATTCTATATGAATTTTATCAATATCTATTGCTACACATATTGGTAATATTTAAAGTGACATCGTCTAGGTAGGGATATATTGCAATGTATTCTTTATGAATTGTATTCTTTTAACCATGGTTAAATACTTACCTTTCCAGCATCTCAATTCATTCCATCCAAATATGGGATTTAAAGCTAATTTCTATTCACTTTATGAGACACAAGAATACACAATAATGTTGATGGAAAATTTTCAAAATTTATGTCCTAAAATATCCATTATAATTCATTATATATCTAGAGTAGTGTTAATGAAAAAAAATCCTATATTTTGTAGTAATAACCATATTTTTAGCATCCTTTTCATGGCATAATAATATTGATTTAAACACCATGGATTTCACTAAATAATTCTTGAACCAAAATAAAAGTATCATCTAACTATGTCTTGAAACAAAACAAAAGTATCATCCATAATTTGAGATGAGATTCCAAGGGATCATTTTTTACAACCTAAATACGTTTGATTTTTCCTTCAATTTGTTCTTTATAAAAATGTCTTCATAATTCCTTGATAACAATAAAAATAGATAAGGAGATAATGGATCACATTAGGAGAGTCTAAAAAATGAATTAGAGTAACTATCTCCCACTTGATGAAAATAAAATATTTTATATGCCATAGCGATGATTAATCCATTCACATGAATCTTGATCAAAACCAAACTTTTTGAGAATATAATGTAGAAAAATACAATAAACCCTATCATATGATTTGTTTATATCTAATTTCATAAGAATATTTTTTTTTATGAAATGAATATAGTGTATGGCCTCTTGTGTATTGATTACACCATCAAGAATTTGTTTAGTATGAACAAAAACCACCTTGTTCCTTTGAGATAGTTTAATATAGAATGCTTTTATCCTATTTGTCATAATTTATGAATATATATATTACAAATACTTTATGGAAATCCAAAATATCATGATCATACACCCAAATTCATCAACAAAAATTCACAATAAATTATAGGATTCAACACTTACATAAAACATAGTCATATATCACAATTTGGACATCAAGAACCATAATCAAGACAACTCAAAATTAGATACATGAACATCAAAATTGGACATCTAAGTATTTCTCAAGAAAAAATATGAAATAGACACATGGCTAGTTACAACAGGTTCCAATGTTTAGACGTAAAAATAAAAATGGGAAAGATAGATCAGAGGGAAAAAAGAAATTTCCCCTCATTGGTGGTGAAAAAGAGAATTAGAATATATTAAATATTATCTCTCCCATTATATAATTACGGGAAAGTATAAGGTATTATAAATTTTTGAAGAAGTCAAGAATCTTGTAAAGAATATTCTTTAAAATACTAAAGTATAAGAAAGAAACTCCATAACTCTTTTATTTGGTAAGACATCAAAAGTTTTATAATTTGAGAAAACTTGTTAGCTTTTGAAGCTAAATACTTAAGATAGAATAACCAAAATATCTGAAACAAAGTTGCAATGTGAAATATATTATTATGGAAATATTTTAAAAGTATAAAACTCATAAATAAATTTATCAATAACTCCTAAAATTACCATTAATAAATGCTCATGAAAATTGTATCTCTATTGAATCGAGATCTCAAGTACCATACTTACATTCACTCTCAAACTACAATACATGTATCTTGCACACACACATAGATACATATATAATGGAATGTGACTCTTCATATGGAGCACCCTTGGCCTTCACTCTTCTAGAGACTCTTCATCTTCCTATTTTATGGACTCATGTACACATGGACTACTATGCACATTTACAATACCAAAATACTTTGCAAACTTTAATAATACTTGTGCATTTGTGACATTGCATAAAGTAAATACTCACACTCTAATATAGGACACACTTTCCTAATCTAAATATGTACCAAAGGTGGTACATTAGCATGTACAAAATAATATAATATATTCCAAAACCCACCTATATTACATTATTTAGTTATTGAAGACTTCAGTCTTCAATATGGATCTTCATATTTCCAATCTTGATTATGTTCTTATTCTTCTTTTAATTTAGTCCCCATTTTGTCTTTTATTGTCTTCTTCCTTCCACTACTTTTTTGTATTTCAAATTGATTGGTAAAAATTTTGTTCTTGAAGTTTTCTAAGTATCTTTGATGAAAAAGAGATCACATAATATTGCAAGTAATAAGTGGATCAGAATTGATCAATTTTATTTCCTTTGGTTCTCTGAATGAGCTATCTCCTTGTTCTTAAAAAATTTCAAAATCGAATTTATTATTAGTAGATGCTTCATAAATAAAAACTTGAAAGAGATAATCTAATCTAGATATCAATTTCTCTTCAAATATTTTATAGTACTTGTATTTCTAGTAATAGAAAAGAGATGAATGAGTTTTCCTCCACAATATTTACATGGATGGAAATTCCAATAGTACTTTCTCATGAACAATTTTTTTCAATAAGTGCATTGTGAAGATGTCCCAACTTATTTGTTATTTGACTTAGAAGAATCAAGTTAATCTATTTTCTTGATAAAATAGTCAAAACATATGTGTAAAACAAAAGGTATTGAATATTTGCTTCTTTCATAAATCTGTAGGACATCTTTCTAATCAGTATTATTTTCTATCTTTTGTGTATGTTTTTTTATTGTATTCACAATATATTCATTCATATAGATGTCATCAATTCCTTTTATCATGTCATTGAAAGATAACTCTATAGAATCTACTTTTGCCAAACTATTAGTTTGTGAGTTCTCAAAAATATTTCTAAGCCATATTGGTTCTTCTCTTCTAATTGTATTTTTTTATTATCACTTCTAGAATTAAGTATGTCTCTAAACCATTTTGATTCCTTGAATCTTGTATACTTCATAAGCTTTTCCATAGTTATTGTAAAAGTAAACTTTCTTGTAACTTTTTTATTAAAACATAATAATTTTGGCAGAATTTAAAACTTTAAACCTTTGAGGTTGACTACCTTATAACTCCCTAATTTTGAATAGTAATTTAAAGATAATTTTGAATGTAATTTCAAAATTTCTACTTTTGTTCCACCATAGATTTGGTTGATAGACTAAGAAAAATTTGAACTTAAAGTTGACAACATTTTATCTCCCTAATATTAGAATATAATTTCTTTTAACTATAATTTTCTCAATTCTATGTTGGTGCTGAATTATTTATAACTCCAAATTTAGAAATTCCATAAAAATATATTTGTAAATTTTATAATTTTAGTTTGATGTAGAAAACCTTATTTCTCAATCTAATCAAATTGTAAATATTTCAAATTATTTTGTAAGTTTAAATAATTTTACAAAACTTCAAATTTATTCCTTCAATTATTTAAACCAGATTTCAAATATTCATAAAATTCTCAAATAGCAATAATCAAATTTCTAAGGTTTCATATATTAATTCTTATCTATCCAAAATAAATAGTTTCACTTTAACCTTATAAAATAATAATTTTATGTAACCTTTGTGAAGACAAAAACACAACACCAAATAACAAGATATAAATTGAACTCAAAAGACAATATTGCATAATGAATAATTTTATATTAATGGGTGTAACCTCAAAACTCCATTGTTACAATAATAATATTTGAATTCTTTGATACAAATATAAATAGTAGCTAGGGTTCTTTGAAACCCTAGAAAAAAATGCTAGTGGTGTCTTCAGAACACATTATTGCTCCCAATAGAAGTGAGTGGGATTCTAGCTATCCGATGTTGGGCCACTCCAGCTTAAGCAGTTGTCCAATGCTAGTGTAATGATACTAGATTTGCACACAATAAAATAGCAAATGAGTTAGTAATAACAATGAGCGCTCCACAGTGTGATACCCTAAGGAATTAATACTAAACCCTAGCTATGCAATGACAAAATGTGAATAGATGCTAACAACACAATGAAATATAACAACAAAAACTTTGGTTTACCTTGCTTATCTATAATTCTTTTATCTGATGTAATCTATTGTAGTGGATTTATGCAATGATGCCCTAGCATCACTCGAGAGCTAGTAGGATTGCAGAACTCTGGTGTAAAATATCCAAGAGTGCTTGACAACTATAGGAAATACCCGTGGGCATTTGGGAATGGTGGAAGGTGCCTAAAGGTGCTTGGTAATAGAGTGAAAGTTCCTAAAGGTGCTCGACAATGATAGAAAGTGTCGGAGGGTATTTGATGACTAAAGATAAGGTCTACATAAGTAGATCTGGTTGAGCGAATTGGATGGCAATGGATGTAGGGGTTATGGTGAGCGAGGATGGAAGGCAAGAGTACTTGAATACTATAGGGAACTCAAAGGTAAATTTCAACTCAATATTTAGGGTTCAATACTCAGGAAAAACTCAGGAGTTGAGCCATCAAAATGGCTCCTATTAATAACCCAACCTAGGGTATGTTAGGGTTTCAACAACACTAATCATGTGGTTGAGATAAAATCATATCGAAGGGTGGATATTAAATTTGAGGTGTGGCATGGATTTATATGGTTGGATGGATAGGATTAAGTGAAATATGATGGATGGGATTAATTCACTTATATAAATATATATTTATTAAATATATAAAATATAATATATAAAATATTAATATTTAAATATATATATATATATATATAAGAAATATATATAAATATATATGAATAGTAGGTGGAAATGGAAGGAAAACATGTATGGGCAACAAGTGTCTAGGTTTTGGTGTCTACAAATGTCCCTTTTTATCTGTGTTGCATGAAATACAATGCGGTGCAAAAATACAAGACACTTGTTTGGAGAAGGTGCAGTAGCAACTTTCTCTTGGGATAAAAAGTGAGCTTAAATATAAAATAATTAAATAATTTGAATTTTGCGTAGATTACCCCTCAATTGGTGAATGATTTTGTGGATGAATCTCATGAGTTTATTGAAAAATATGTGCAAATTAATGGTGTATGATATGTGATATCATTTTTTACCCAACAATGGAAAGGGGATTGGTGAAAAATGTGAAATGTTGCATCTTTTTTTGACCCAATATATGAATGAATTTTTGAAAAATGTGATGAAAAATATGTCTATTTTTGCCCCAACAGATGAAGGATTTTGTGAAAAATGTGATGAAACTGTGTTTATTTTTACCCCAACAGATGAAGGGATTTTTCTCAAGTAAAAAGATCATGATCATGTGAGATGTATCCCATTGTGGAAAAGTCAAAACTAAATGTGGGTGCCCCAAATTTGGGGTGATTTGATGCTACTGAAGAATGTGCCTTCTGGTGTCATTGATATGCAAATATGAAAATGCAAAGATAAAAATAGTCAACTTTGGAGGGCTAGCTAGTGATTGTCAAATAGTTCCTATGATTGGAACCAATCACCCTAGCTAATACTAGTCACCATGATGATTATCAAGGAGATTTAGAATGATGAAATATGATTTTTCCATGTTTTAAAACCCATGAACTAGGCCATCAATGACTACTTTTATGCAAATTATTCTTGGCAAGGTTTCACTCAAAATGTGAAGTACCAAATATGATTGTCATTTTGAACAATAAGATATGGAATGATGAAAATGATCAAGTGTCCTTATGGTGGGTTATTCATATTATAAATTTGCATGGATGTAAATCACTACAATATGCAAATGATGATATGGAATGATGTTGATGATGTGAAAATGATGTATTGGTGATGAGAATGATGATTATGGTCATTTTGTGAAGATTTGAACAGTTTTGGAGTGTGTGAATTTATGATTTGTTGTTGCAAGAAAAATTTATGTGTCCAAATGAGTTGGAATCTTCATAAAACCTGTTTAAATGAGGAAATAGATGCACAAATGCAATATAAAAATATTTTGTGAGGATAAGCCACCTTTTTGTGAAAATATGTTCTTTTGTCAATATTGGTGTTGAATTCTTGCTGGAACTTTTGGCACGCAGAGATGCCCACTAGTGTTTGGTTGTTATACAAACATCCTGGTGCATTTTAATGTGCTAGGAAACACCCATGGGTGTCTAAAGGCACCTAAAGCAGCTATAAATAGCTTGCTAGGCAAAAATGAAGCTCATTTGTGTGTTTGTGAGTTTGAGAAGTTGTGTTTGGGAGAGTGGAGTGGAGTGAGGTGAAGTGAATTGGGCATGGAAGCTATATCAGAAGACAAAGAATATGTGAGGAACAAAGTTAGAATTAGAGTGCAGGCTACTAAGTTAGTTATCTTATTTTTATAAAAAAAATCATTTTTTTGTGATTTTTTTCTTTTTCTTTTTTTTTGACACAAAAGTATTTGTGTTGTGCTACAACTTAGGATTTTGGAGGCTTGACATCAATTTTCACCTTTCATTCCTGGGATGAGGAAGGTGGTATCATAGGAGTGGTATTTTTTTGAGGCTATGGGGCTATTAGAGGTAGCTCAAGTTGACATGGTGATGGCAGATGAGAGGTACCTCTTTACATTGGTAGAGGTGGGATTCATATAGGGGGACTTTAAGCTCCCCATAGGAGAGGTGACCCTAACCTTGTAGGATGTATATCGTATTCTCAAGGTGCTAGTGGAGGACGAGTGCGTTGAGGTTGAATATGATTGAGGTGCAAAGATGCAAAATTTTTTTGGTGATGGCTAGTAGGGTGTGAGTATGGAGAGTGGAGGTATTCCCTACTTGTCCATGTGTGTGGACAAGGAGTTGGATGCCCTTCATGCCTTGTTCATGTTCATGTTGGTCAAAATCATAGCCCCGAACAACACTGGATGCAGTTTCTCTTGGAACTAGATAGGATTATTGAGCAATATGCTCACTATGTGGCAGGTCTATGCATGGGCTTCTACCTTATTGGTGTAGGTATACCATGAGATCTATGAGGTAAGGAGGCAAGGGAGGAAGGGGTTAGGATGCTACTTGTTGCTACAATGTTGTATATGGGAGCATTTTCGCATGACACAATTAAAGGTCTTACCAGTGGTAGGCTTTCGTAGGGAGAAACCCTATGTGAGGAGATGGGTGGTGGTCGAGGAGGTATAGTTGTGTTGGCCTGTGTGGATAAGCCAGTAATATCAAGATATATGGGTTGGACTAACATCCACCCAAGTGATATGAAGTACATTTCAAGGTAGTAGGTGGACCTAATATGGATAGCATATGTGACAGGTGTGATAGACTAGGTGGGTGTCTAGGAGATATTGAAGTGAGGCTGAGTATTTTTAGTTCTCACGAGTACTCTGATAGTTCAACTTAAGATAGTGTATTATGGAGGAGTTTGTGTGCTATAGGAGGCATCAAGAGGAGACATGTCTACCATGTGCAAAGACATGGAGGGTTACCTATGAGTATTATGAGGAGTTAGATCTTCCAGATGTGGATAATGCAGGAACTACTATAGAGTATGATGCTTGGTTTGTTATTCATCCACCATGGGTACCATATCGAATAGTGGCTAGTGGGGATGGAGATGAGACTAAGTATGAGGGGACACATAAGGCTCCCAAGAGAAATTTGATTCCTTAGATCAGATAGTTTAAGTAGGAGGACTAAGGGTGTGATGAGGTACATTCTTGAGAGTGGGAGAGATGGAAAATATAGATATGATATGGAGGAGACTCTATATGGACCTCCATATTAGATTGAGGAGTATTAGGTGAGGCTGGAGCAATAGGAAGCAAAGTGGGGATGTGATGGTGATGGATCAGTATGAGAGGATCATGAGGCTCTAGGAAGAGATAACAAATAGGGAGCATCGACATAATATTGACATAGCGTACCTTCAATATCAACATAGGTATATTGAGGTGTTTGAGGATAGGTTGATGGAGTATCATATTCCACTTCCTGATCCTCCAACCTCATCTGTATCTAAGGCTTCTAGGAATAGTGATTCTAGGCATAGCTCTAGGTCTAGGGGTCCTCTTGGAGGGTGTAGCTAGTTCTTAGGTACACTTTTTGTATATGAGCATTGGTGCTTCATTGTATGTATCCTTTTTACGCTCATTGTACATGCAATATTTATACATATATACATCACTTTTACCATTTTGTGTTATATATATTTTTGAATTATTTTTTTGGAATGAATGTTTATATGGATTATTAATGCATATGATATGTTATGGATGATTAATGCTAGTGGGAATGTATCGATGATTAATGCAAGACATGTAATACAAATGTTCTAATAATCATTCATAGTTTAGATTTTCTTGGCCATTTTCTAGCATTGTTGTTTAATAAGGGGCACCAAAATTGGTGGCATATGGAATTAATGATGCATGTAATGACATGAATGTTGAAATGGAAAAATATATGGATGTTGACATGGAAGACTGACTATTTTTTAGAGACTCAAAGATACTAGTGGTATAAAAAAAATGCACTAAAACTACCTAATTCTTCTAGGAACAAATGTGTGTGCAATGAATTCATTTACCGAATCAAGAGCATGGTAATGACTCGAGGTAATCAAGAACCAATGTGTGTGCAAGTGAGTTCATTAACTCATATTGAGTAAATTGGATAAACCTATTATGGATGAAACCAAGAATCTAGCTTGTCCTTATGTGCAGTCAAAGGTCTCTTTAGAAGAGATGTGTCACCACACATGAGCATACTCCTTGCAAAATTAAATGTTTACTAATGCAATTTTTTTTTTAATGAAGTGTATATGCAAAGGAAATGCAATGTTGTGAATGGAATATATGCAAATATTTTTTTTGTATTATCCATATATATATATATATATATATCAAATCATCCATAGAATGCTCTCAGGTGTATAACATTAAGTGGTTCGGACTCTTCATCTCCCTCTATACTAGCAAGACTATAAGTATCATTACCCAGTTTTTGAGTAACAATGTATGGACCTAACCAATTAGCCATGAATTTATCACGAAGATGCAATAATGCCTTGGTATTTTTTTTGTTGTCTTTAAGGACAAGATATCCTACTTGAAATTTATGTAGATGAACTTTGGCATTGTAAGCATGCTTTAGGTGGTCTTGATAAAATTGTGAATGATCTAAGGTATTGATTCACCTCTCATAAAAAGTGTGATTTGGTCAAGATGTGCTTTTCTAGTAGTGTTATCATCTATGAATTCCTACAAAGAAATTTACAAGGAGGGTATCTCAAGATCAAGAGTCATGATTGCTTTTGCTCCATAGACCAATGAAAATGGTGTTGCCCCTATAGGCATGCAGATGCTTTTTCGATAAGTCCATAATACCAAGGGAATTTGTGTATGCCAATCTCTATAATTTTAGTTAAAAATTTTCTTGAGAATAGCAATTAAGGTCTTGTTGAAAGCTCCAGCTTGTCCATTTGCTTGTGGGTAATACAATGCACGAAATTGTGTTTAATGTTATATTTATCATAAAATGCATGAACATCAATGTTCTTGAGATACTTACCATTGTCAAATATGATTTTTGAGGGTATACCAAAATGACAAACGATATGGTGAAGTATAAAATACACAATTCTAGGTCATGTTGTATTGGTTAGAGGAATTGCATCAACTCACTTTGTAAAGTATTTAGTTGCTATGATGATGAATGTATGTTATACCAAGGAAGGAGGTAAGATTTTTCCAATTAGATCTATACCTCATTGTGAAAAGGACCAAAGGATTTGAATAGGTTGTAAAGCTTGATGGCACATGAGTTAAATTAGCATGTTCTTGACACTTATTTCAATGTTTGACATAAGTGCAACAATCATGTACCATTGTGGGCCAATAATAACCCATGCATAAAATATGCTTTGCAATGGCCATTCCACTAAAATGACCACCAAAAGTACCATCATGGTCTTTAGCCATTCCTCACTAGACTTGAGACAACGAAGGAGAACTCTATAATAATCATGTTTATACAAAATGTCCCCCAATAGAAGGAAATGAGCTACCTTTTTCTTAAAATTGTGTTTTGTAGTTCGAGATATGTTAGACGGGAGTGTTCCAAACTTGATGAAGGCAACTATTTGGCTAGACCAAGGCTCATATGAATCTTACTGGATAAAGCACACTTCATTTTCATCTTTAGATTCAACACGA
This sequence comes from Wollemia nobilis, assembly GCA_028583015.1. Taxonomy (NCBI): domain Eukaryota; kingdom Viridiplantae; phylum Streptophyta; class Pinopsida; order Araucariales; family Araucariaceae; genus Wollemia; species Wollemia nobilis. Next base: position 445,088 of record JAQPPZ010013334.1, read on the forward strand.
ACAATTATAGATTTTGAGACCATTAAAATTATAAGGGATTGTACCTCTCCAAAGGAATATTTTGGAATCAATGATCCAAGGGATACAATCACATATGCAAATCTATTAGTCGATTATGGCAAACTATTGATTTCATACCAATCAAACATAGAGAGCAAATTCATTGATAATTCATGATAAAGATTAATGATAGGCTCTTTGCATTGGTATTCTCCATTGATTTGCTTAATGATGATTTGAGAATCACCAAATATCCTAATACACTTAATGCTCATAGCTATAGCTGATTGAAGATCTAAGATTAAGGCTTCATACTATGTAGTGTTGTTTGTGCATTGGAAGTCAAGTTTGAATGATAATGGGATAGGTACCCCCTGGGGTGTATGAAAATTGACTCCAACACCTTGACCTTTCACACAGTTAGAGACATCAAAGAATAGTGTGATTTCGACATCTTCATTCAGAATGGCATCTTCTTGTTATTCGATGATAGAAATATCAAATCATATGGGAGATCAATAATCAAAGGATGATCACTAGGTAGTGGAGCTTTCGCAAGTTGATCGACTATTACCTAACCTTTAATGGATTTTTGGCTAATGAATTCAATATCAGAATTATTAAGGAAAATTATCCATTTAGCAGTGTGGGTGTTAGTATAAGTGTGAGACATCATATAATGTAGACAATTTTTACTAGCTATGACAAAAGTTGTGTGACTAAGCATGTAATATAAAAATTTCTTAGTGGAAAAGACCACTTATAAGCATAGTTTTTCTACATAAGCATATCTAGTTTCATATCTTACCAATTTTTGACTAATGTAATAGATAGCTTGCTCTCGATTTTATTCATTCTTTTGTGCAAGCATTGTCCCTAATGCAAAGTCCATTGCTGAAATATAAAGATAGAATAGGACCCTTGAATGAGGGGAAGCTAATACTGGAAAAGAAGCTAGGTATTTATTAATGTCATCAAAGGCTTTTTGACACTTATATGTCCAAGAGAATGGCACCCCCTTTTATAGTAGGTGATTTAATGGCCTACATTTTTTTAGAAAGTTGTGTAATGAAACAATGGATTAATTGAATATTTCCTTGTAAACTACATAATTTATTTAAGTTATTTTCAAGATGCATCTCCATGATGGTCTTGACCTTGTTGGGGTCCACCTCAATGACTCTTTTGGAGACAATTAATCCTAGAAGTTTACCCAAGGTAACACAAAAGACACATTTCTTGGGGTTCAACCTTACATTATGTTCAAGAAGTTGGTCAACTTTCTCCAATACACCAATGTTCTCTTGTTAAGTTTTAGATTTAGTCAAGAGATCATCAACATAATATTTGATAATATTATGCATATAGTCATGGAAAATATATGTCATGGCACTTTGGTAAGTAGCAGCTGCATTTTTTAGACCAAAAAGCATCACCTTGTAACAAAATGTTCCCCAAGGTGTAGTGACTATTTTTTTATGTTGGTCTTTAGGATTTGTTCAAATTTGGTTGTATCCTAAGAAACCATCCATGAGAGAAAGCATTTCATGGCCAACATAGGTATCGATAAGAGTATCGATGTTTGGGAGAAGAAATTCATCCTTAGGACATGCTTTGTTAAGATCTTGAAAGTTAGTGCAAACATGTATCGCCCTGTTAGGCTTGCAAAATGATACCATGTTTAAAATCCACTCAATATAGTCGATAGGAACTATAAATTTCACGTCTATGAGTTTTTGAAGCTCTGTTTTTATCAACAGGCCATGGTAGGATGCATTCTCCTAAGTTTTTATTTGATTAGCTTAGCATCAGGCTATAAGGTGAGATTATGGACAACCAAGTTAGTATCAACACTAGACATACCCATATAAGACCATGCAAAAAAAATCCATTTTTCTCTTGAGGAGAGCAATTAATTGATCTTGTTTGTTAGGTGATATGCTTCTACCAAGATTGACAATTTGGAGATTGTATTTGTATAAAATGAGATCCACATCAATGGTATATTCAATGGACATGTGGGAACCTTACTCAAGTTGATGGGGTGTAGGGATCAGATGAATGTAATCTAGGATGTCATAAAAATATTCCAACTTATCCTTATCTATGTCTACTTGGGAAACCTCAGGATCCAAAGGTTAAGGTGAAGGTGAAGGTAGAGGGGATGGAGTGTTAGCGTACTATTACAATAGGTGTTATATTAGTTAATTTGTTATTTAACTTTAGCACCTTGTTGCAGCGGCATCCTGTTGAGATGCGCCCAACCCGGGCTAATCCAGGAGTGTTGTTTCTGCATGTTGTATTATTTAAACTGCTCTTCAATAATACAATAATGTTCGCACATTTACATGGCATCAGAGCCACTCGGAAATTCTGGGCGAGAAGATTGCAGGGAGCGGTGAAAGGTGGCTGTGTTGCGGCGGGGTTATTTTTTTTCTTCACGCCATTGCGTGATTTAAAAAAAAAAAAAAAAAAAAACACCCGCGGACGCGCAGGTCGCTGGAAGCTCCTTGGCGGTCCGTGGCCGCAGAAGCGCAGGAAGGGGACGTCCGCGCAGGAGGCACGGAAATCGCCCCCCCCGCCCGAAGAGAGGACGCTACAGGCCCGCGTGACAGCAACTGTCGCATTACGCGACAGTGCGTGCAGGGCCGTGCGACAGCGCGCACTCCCGCGACGGGCTGCAGTCGCGCCAAAGCGACGGGCCGGCGCGAGAGGAGGGACCCCACCCGCGCGGGATTTTTAAATCCCCGACCGCGCGGGAATTGGAGGGGGTATAAACCCCCCCCCCCCCCGCGCCTTGCGACAGCGACAGGAGGGGAGAACCCCCCCCGCGCGGGATTTTTAAATCCCGCGACGGGCCGCGGTCGCGCCAGGCGACAGGCCGGCGCGAGAGGAGGGACCCCCCCGCGCGGGATTTTTAAATCCCCGCCCGTGCGGGAATTGGAGGGGGTATAAACCCCCCCCCCCCGGGCGCCATTTGCGCGTAGCGGCGCGGCACCCCCCCCCCAAACCCTCCCGAAAAAAAACGGCCCCCCCACCCGGCGCACAGCGCGAATCGCGCGCGGCCGGGAAAGAAAAAAAAAAAAAAAAAAACACAGAGCCACCCCCCCTTCCCGTTAAAAAAAAAAAAAAAAAAGTTGGTCTGTGGAAGAATTTTTTTTTGCAGCCGCAGAGAGGAGCGGTGTTTCTGCCTCGGCAGAGAGGAGCGCCGGCAGCTGCAGAGGCCGAGGAGGAGGAGGATTCGGGTTGATAAGGGAGGAGGTCTACTGATCTTTTCGGATCAGCCCGCTGGCTCACGTGGTCGTGAGCCGTGCGGTAAGGCTCAGGGAGCCTACAGGTCGGGGGTTCGAATCCCGCCGACTCCCCCAAGGTATAATTTTTTTTTTGTCAAAGTTATTTTTTATTATTATTATTTTTAATTAAAATTTTTAATTTTAATTTTTTTTAATATAGTTTTTAAACTTTAATAAATTAAATTTAATTTTAATTTATTTTTTCTAAAAGTTTAAAACTATAGAAATTAAAATTATTTATTTTAATTTAAAAATTGATAATAATTATAAAAATGCTTTGTTAAAGAAAGCCTTTTAAGGGGGGATTTTTTTCAAAAAAAATCAAAGGGGGATTGAGAGTAATTTTTATGAAAAATAGCAATTTGGCATTGTAAAAGGTGCATTTTCGGCTGTGACCGACACCTAGTGGGTTATTCTAGTGGGCATTTTTTTTGTTGTATGTTGCATATTTCATTTTTGCACTATAACATTAAAAATTAAAATCAAACACTCCTTAAAGTCCCCGGAATATAAAACCCATCTGTGCAATTTATTTGCACTGCAGCGTTCGGTATTTGCGATACCTCTGGCCAGCACTTACAGGTAAAGTTGTCGTGATTTGGCTACTGTATCCGCCGCCTAATATAGCTGCTATAACGACGTCTGAGCTTGTTCTCTATAAATCATCGGGGAGGAATAAGTACGCCATTTTTGCATTTTTTACTCCATCCACTACCCTTTATCGCACTTGTGTTTAGGCGTAAATCCTGACGAAGTATTCTTCATAGTGTTTAGGGGAAGTTACGCCCCACGCATGAGAAGAATCTTCTATGGTAGGTGCCATCAACAAGGCGATTCCCTTTCGGTACCGCTTATGTTCCACGTATCGTATGATCTCTAAAATTCACCTATAGTCTCCCTCACGTAAGGGCGGGTGATTTTTGTTGATCTTTCTAAATACCTATAGTTTCCCTCACGTAAGGGCGGGTATTTTGTACGGTATATTGGCCTAGCAAAAGGTATATCGAAAGGGGGACCAATTTGGTGATATAAGGAACCTTCACTATGGCCGCTGTTGCAAAATTGATGACTGATCCGCATCAGTTATTGAAAGGTCCAAATTATACACCATGGAAACATAAGATGAAGGCTATTCTCCAAATGGAAGATTTGTGGGATATTGTTACTAGAGTAGCAACAAGGCCTTCACCAACAGCAGGATCCACAAGTCCTTCAGCAGATCAGATTGCTTTTGACAAGAAAGACAGTAGAGCAAAGGTGCTCATTTTGTTTGTTGTTTCCGATGAAGTGCAACCTCATATAGCTGATAAAGCAAGTGGTAAAGAGGCATGGGATGCCCTTAGAACCATCTATGAGGGGAAGAATGAATCCACCATTCTTCATCTTCAACAACAACTTCATAACCCGAGTTTGAGACAGGGTGAAACAGCTTGAACTCTTTCTCGTGCAGAGTGTCTGAGTTGAAAGAGAAATTGAGTTCTCTAGGAGATATCGTGGATGAAAAGCTTCTCATTTCACTTGTGATGAGAGCTTTACCTTCTTCATTTGACATGTTGATAACCTCCATCCAGGTGTCCCAACGACAAATTACCTACATCGAGTTGGTCAATCTGCTTCAACAACAGGAGGCACGCCAACTTCACAAGGATGATTCTTCCAATACAGCCCTATACACCAACAAGCAGGGTTCTAGGAAGAAAGGTAATGGGCAAAAAGGATGCAACTTTTAGAAAGGAGGAAATTCTCAACAGGATACGAAAGGAAAAGGCAAGCAACCTCAACAGAAGAAGAGGTGGTGCAAGATCTGTGAGAAAGACAACCATGACACCAACAGTGTTGGCATAAGAACAAGCAAAAAGGCCAAAACAAACCACAAAATAAAAACAAGCAACCCCAGGCGAATGTTGCTGTTGAAGAATCTGACTCAGATTCTGAATGGGCACACAAGGTGCTCATGACTACCACAGATTCCACTCAGAGGGATCCTATTTGGTATGTCGATTCCGGAGCTAGTAAACATATGACTGGCGACGAGATCGTGGTTTGAATCATTTGTGGCCAAGGAGGGCAAACCTGTCACCATTGCCGATGATAAAACCTACAGGGGTTCGGGGGAGAGGGTACAGCTTCGAGTCACTCTTCCCGATGGCAAGTGTCGATTGACAAGGTCCTCTATGTTCCGGGATTGGCCAACAATTTGTTGTCGATGACACAAATCCCGGACAGAAATATGGTTGTCAACTTTCGTGTTGAGAATGGAAAGAAGTGTTGTACAATTACCGGGAAGGGTAAGCAGATTGCAACAGCTTCATATAAGCATGGCTTATTTGCACTAGATGCTATCTCTATTCCACATGTTGCCATGACTGTCTCTACCAAGGAGGCAACTTCCCTATGGCACAAGAGATATGGGCATCTTAGTTCTGGCTACTTACTTGAGCTCAGCAAGTATGAGATGGTAAAGGGTCTTCCTTCCATTTCTGCCACATTTCCAGTGTGCTCGATCGCTTAGCAGAAAGCAAAGATAGAGTACCATTTGAGAAGAGCTCTACAAGAGCACGAAAACCTCTCGGAGCTAATTCACACCGATCTATGCGGTCCTTTCACACCCAACAGTGTTGGAGGGAAGAGGTACTTTCAGTTATTCGTAGATGACTACTCACGAAAGATGTGGGTTTTCTTTCTCAAACTGAAATCTGAAGCTTTCGCATTCTTCCAACAGTTCAAGAAATCCGTTGAGAAGGAGTCAGGGGCTTCTATTAAAACCCTCCGCTCAGATCGAGGGGGAGAGTTTACCTCTAATGAATTTTCTGCATTCCTAGATAAACATGGGATCAAGAGACAGTTAACAACTGCCTATACTCCTCAGCAGAATGGAGTTGCTGAGAGAAGGAACCGTTCTATCATGGAAATGGTTCGTTGTATGCTCACAGGTGCAACTCTTGGGCAACAATATTGGGCAGAAGCTGTCACCACTGCAGTGTATCTTTTGAATAGGGCACCCACAAATGCCCTAAAAGGAATGACTCCACAGGAAGCATGGAGTGGTCGAAAACCCTCCATATCTCATCTATGTATTTTCGGGTGTCAAGCTTTCATGCACATACCGAAAGAAAAAAGGAAGAAGCTAGATGAGAAAACACTGAGATGTATTTTTCTTGGATATTCTGAGCACTCTAAAGGATATCGGTTGATAGATCCTTTGACCAAGAAAATTCATATCAGCAGAGATGTTGTCTTTGATGAAGCTTTCACATCACGGAGCACATCTACAGTACACCAGGATATTGTGGAACCAAAGGAAGAGGAGATTCCTTCGTCAACACAGACAGGAGGTCCTTCTACATCTTCTTCACCACCACCGAAGCAGAATCCTAAATGGTGTACAAATACAATCAGAGATGCAAATTTATCCACTCCTCCCAATTTGAATTTGGATAGACCTCGTACACGCAGTATGGCTCAACAGGAAGAGAAGCCAGAGAAACTGGTGAGGTTGATGATCTTTGTCAATCTTTTGAGGAACTTTCTGTGACTCCAAGTAGAGAAGTTGAGGATATGGAAGAGTATTATAATTCCTAATATAGTTGGTAGAACTTTCTGTGATCTTTGTCAATCTTTTGAGGAACTTTGTCAATCCAGGAGGAATGTAGTTGGTAGAAGCCCTTAACAATTCCTCAAATAAGACAAATTTGAAAAAGGATGGAGGTGAGGAAAATTGATCCATATTGATAAGGCTTATGTCAATTGGGATTGGTTTAACTAGATCATACGGATTATGAAGTGGGGTGAATAAATCAACAAGATTCATGTTGACTTATGGGCAAGGTGGATAATGTTGGATGGAACGGATGGAACCTAAGAACTATTACTAGGATCTTGGTAAACATGGATGGCAACAAGAAACACAAATAAATACATTTAACTAAATGATATATAAATGCAATTCTAAAAATAAAATATTTTGTTGATTTTTTTATTTTTGATTTTTGGTAGTGGTGAAAACCATTGTTTTTGTGTTATGTACATATATTACAAGGATGGCTTATGGAATAAATTAATGGAATGGAGGTGGTGGTTTACCAGTAGGGGCAACTTGCTCTTTTGGAAAAAGAAAGCAAAATATGGGATCATGGATGAAGAACATTTTGAGATAAAACTCATATTTTTTGATATGGGGAATGATGGGTTGAAATTCCTATTTAGATTCATCTGAAATTACCAATATAAGTTCAAATTCTTCATAGATTTCATCATTAGAATATTTGGTATGGAGGGTTTCTTCTCCTAAATTTAGATTAAGCCTTTGAAAGGATTGTTCAAGAGAAGAGGTGGTTGAAAGTGGGTGATAACCTAGACCTGAATGATCATGTACTTCTTGATATGGAACATCAATAGGTTGAGACATACCCTATTCATGTAATCCTAGGCCATGGCCTTGCCAATTAACTATGTGAAAATAGTGAGATGATGCAGGAGCATCCGGTGTCAGTGTGGGCAACCTTGCATCCTCTAAATTTTCTAAGTTTTCGAAGTGCTTTGTATTTAATTTGGTTCCAGCTCTTTCCCAAGAGGGGAAGATTTGTAAATAATTGGGAGAGTTTAAGTTTTGTAAAGAAGCAGGGGAATCTCAAAGAAGTTTGCAAAGTTTGGGTTGGAGTTGGAGTGAGGTCGTGAAATCACGACCTCAGTAGCTTCGACTTTGGCAAGGGTCGGCTAAGTCATGATATCGCGACATCGTGATATCACGACGTCGCGATATCGTGACATTTCTTAGCAGCTGGAGTGGGGAAGAGTTTTCGTCGTGATATCGCGACGTCACGATATCGCGACGACTATTGGGCAGCAGTGACCAAAGGTGCTTCCGTCGTGATATCGTGACGTCATGATATCGCGACGTCACGATATCGCGACGTCGCGGTATCGCGATGTTGTTGTAGAGACGAAGGCGTAGAAGCAGTTGGTCACGATATCGCGACGTATGGAAGAAACAAAGGTGCGGTGGCATTTTGGTCACAATATCTTGACGTCGTGATATCGCAACATCGCGGTATCATGATGGTCTTTAGAGAATGTCTTAGACGATAAAGTTATGTCGTGATATCGCGACCAGTCAAATGCCGACACGTGGTGTGGCTTAAAGTTAAATAAAATAGAGATCAGGGCAAGGACCAAAAGAGAACATGCAGACGGTCAAGCAAGACCGATATTAACACATGGGCAATATGGAAGACATGTGTATCAACTGTTTTACGACAAGGAGAAAGCACGGCCAGATGGCCGTGTGGAGGAAAACAAAGTTGAGAGTCAAGGAGGTGTTAAGGAAGCATTTACAGAAGACAAATTATGAAGGAGACATCAGTGTGAAAGGACGATCAGAGCAGAGTTGCCAATGCAGGGAGACATTAATGCAAGTTCAGGGTATATCGAGCAGATGGCCTTTAATGACAGAATTTTGAAAACCCAGGAAGGAGGGAATTTTAAATTCGAAATTTTGTTAGGTGGTGGCATTGATTGCCGAGAGGATCGGGGGCCTCGATAAAACCTAAAATTTTTTAATGGAAAGGGAATGGTGGACCAGAGAATAGGGGAAGCAGAGATAGAGTGACAGTAGAAGACCCGATCTGAGCTCGGTTAATGTATGCCTGCGGGCTATTTTAATTCTGTAATGCATGTAAATATTTTTAGAGATTTTAATGAAAAGTATGAAATTTTTGTAAGGTGTCAGCGTTGATTCTTCGGTCTCCGTCAGTGGTATCAGAGCCGGAGTTCCTGAGCGTACAGTAGACCGTTGAAGGTGAGGCAGTTGTACCAGGACTCATGGGAAGGCTCGTGGAAGTGTGAGAAGATGCCTCCATGAAGAAACCATGGTGGAGTAGGAAATGCAGTGCCAGCCGAAGATTTTCAAGCTTTGCAACGAAAATTTCGGGCCCTGCAAGAAGAATTGTGTAGAGGACATGAGCCGAGACGGGATGCAGACAGTGAGGATGAAGTGAGGAGAATGAGTTTGAAGAAGAGGAAGAAGATGTAGATCCGTCACAAGCCCAGCTATACAAGGCCATATCCCAGATCGGGAAGAGGCCAAAGTTGGAAATTGCTACGTATTTCGGGAACTTGAACCAGAAAGAATTAATAGATTGGATAAATGATTTAGAGGAGTATTTTGAATACGAAGAAGTTGAAGACCATGAGAAGGTCAGATTTGCTAAGACCCGACTGAAGGGGCATGCTAGCATATGGTGGAAGGGGGTACAAAGAGAGTGGATATCAAGATGGGATAGAATGGTGGAGAAATTAAAAATACAGTTTATCCCTGTAGATTATGAACTGGACCTGTTACGTAAAATGCAGAGTTTGACGCAGATGAACAGAACAGTTCAAGAATACACGGAGGAGTTCTACAAGATCTCCATCAGAACCGGAAATTTGGAAGCAAGCAACAAAAAAGTTGCCCATTACATTAATGGGTTGAGATCGAGTGTGCAGGAGGAGTTGAGCTTGGTTCGGGTAAGCACCATCGAATATGCTTACCAATTTGCTTTGAAGGTTGAAGAAAAGTTGAACCGAAAGTTTGAGGGCAAGCAAAGAGTAAAAGGACCGAGAGGAAAGAACGGTGGAAAGAAATAAGGAAAGGAAGAGAAGAAAGAAGAGGAGAGCAGCAACCGAGGTCAAAAATGAGAAGATGAAGAATCCAAACCGCAAGTTCAGAATAATGGCTACCCGAGGGGAAGATGTGGATTTGTACGCGGGTATGGAAGAGGAGTGTTCCGAGGAACATGTTTCCACTGCGGAGAAGAATGGCATCGGGCATTTGAATGTCCACAACACCGAGAAAGAACAAATAAGAAGCAAGTGGGTCCAGCCAGAGCAGTTGTGGCAGTTGAAGATGCTGACTCAGAGCATTCTGAAGAAGCTGAAAAGGGAGAAGCCATGATTGTGAGAAGGACCATGCTAGTGGAAGAAGACAAATCTGAACAGAGGAGAAGCCTGTTCCACACCCGGTGCAAAAGTGTAAGCAAAGTCTGTAATGTAATTATAGACAATGGGAGTACTGACAACTTGGTCTCCGAGGAGATGGTTACTAAGTTGCAGCTGGAGAGGAGGAGACACCCACACCCATACCGGATTGCGTGGTTGCGGAAGGACTACAGAGCATGGGTCCGAGAATAGTGTTTAGTCATGTTCCAAATTGGGAGATACCAAGATGAAGTCCTGTGTGATGTATTCCCAATGGATGCTTGTCATTTGCTATTGGGCAGGCCATGGCAGTTTGATCGGAGTGTAGTGCATGATGGCCATGCAAATACTTACTCCTTGGTGAAAGATGGAGTGCGGCACAAGTTGAAGCCATTGCAGGCCGAAGATGAAAAAGTGTGCAGTAATGCCAGAATTTTTCTGGTAGAGGGCAAAAAATTTTCTTTCCAGGAAACGGGACTTGAGCATGTTGTAAAGGTTGATGGGTGTTCAGAGATATTACAAAGGACGCGGACCGAACATCATAGAAGTGAAGGTCACTTCTCTTGTTACCCTGGGAGTCTGATGCAGGAGCATCCAGTGTCAGTGTGGGCAACCTTGCATCCTCTAAATTTTCTAAGTTTTTGAAGTGCTTTGTATTTAATTTGGTTCCAGCTCTTTCCCAAGGGGGGAAGATTTGTAAAGAATTGGGAGAGTTTAAGTTTTGTAAAGAAGCGGGGGAATCTCAAAGAAGTTTGCAAAGTTTGGACTGGAGTTGGAGTGAGGTCATGAAATCACGACATGTCACAAAATCGCGACCTCAGTAGCTTCGACTTTGGCAAGGGTCGGCTAAGTCGCGATATCACGACGTCATGTTATCTCGACTTTTCTTAGTAGCTGGAGTGGAGAAGAGTTTTCGTCGCAATATTGCGACGTCACGATATTGCGACGACTGTTGGGCAGCAGTGACCAAAGGTGCTTCCGTCGCGATACGTCACGATATCGCGATGACTGTTGGGCAGCAGTGACCAAAGGTGCTTCCGTCGCGATACCGTGACGTCGCGATATCGATATCGCGACGACTGTTGGGCAGCAGTGACCAAAGGTGCTTCCGTCGCGATATCGCGACATCGTGGTATCGCGATGTTGTTGTAGAGACGAAGGCGCGAAAGCAGTTGGTCGTGATATCGTGACATCGCGATATCACGATGTATGGAAGAAAAAAAGGTGCGATGGCATTTTGGTCATGATATCGTGATGTTGCGGTATCGCGACGGTCTTTAGAGAATGGCATAGAAGATAGAGTTCTATCGCGATATCACGACAGGTCGTGATATCGTGACCTATCACGATATCGCGGCCATTCAAAGGCCGACACGTGGCATGGCTTAAAGTTAAAGAAAATAGAGAGCAGGGCAAGGACCAAAAGATAACATGTAGACGGTCGAGCAAGACCGGGATTGACATGTGGGCAATATGGAAGACATGTGTATCAACTATTTTATGACAAGGAGAAAGCACGGCCAGATGGCAGCATGGAAGAAAACAAAGTTGAGAGTCAAGGAGGTGTTAAGGAAGCATTTGTAGAAGACAAATTATGAAGGAGACATCAGTGCAAAAGGACGGTCAGAGCAGAGTGGCTAGTGCAGGGAGACATTAATGCAAGTTCCGGGTAGATCGAGCAGATTGCCATTAATGACAAAATTTTGAAAACCCGGGAAGGAGGGAATTTTGAATTCAAATTTTTGGTAGGTGGTGGCATTAATTTTTGAGAGGATCGGGGGCCTCGATAAAACCCAAAATTTTGTAATGGAAATGGGACGGTGGACCAGAGAATAGGGGAAGCAGATACAGAGTGACAGTAGAAGACCCGAGCCGAGCTCGGTTAATGTATGCCTGCGGGCTGTTTTAATTTTGTAATGCATGTAAATATTTTCAGAGATTTTAATGAAAAGTATGAAATTTCTGTAAGGTGTCAGCATTGATTCTTCGGTCTCCTTCATGAGATGGTAATATCAATATTTTTTTAATGTTGGCAAGTTCTGGTTCTTTCAGTTCGTCAAGGAGATCTAGATTTTATGAAGACTCAATCCTCCCATACACAAAATTTATGCTATTTGGAGATGAACCCATGTTATATATGACTCCTATGGATAAAGGTGGGTCACATGGAGGACTAAAATCCTTAGCATTAGGAATGGTGAGCGATGTGACTATGTTATCTTAGACCACATATTCACAAATATTGGGATTAGTGAGGTGGACCTCAATTTGGGATGATGTGGAAGGACCATGGTTGGATGATAGATCAAGAAATGGTGATAGTGAAGATGTCTCACACTCTATTAATTCAACTTGTGAAATAGTAGGTGATGGTGATGGATTGGATTGGGAATATTGTTGAATGAATGATGATGATTAAGTGGAAGGCAAAGATATGGATTGATCTTTGCCACATGTGTATGTAGTCAATGATGAATATGATGAAGGATTGGTGATAAGGGAGTCCTAAAAAATGGGATCCTTTGATGAGGAAATTTATGAAGTGGTAGATGGATTGGATTATGGTGATAGGAAAAGGTGGGTGGAAGGAAGCATGGATTCATAAGGATTTGAAATGAAATTGCAATACTTAAATGGTTTGACATTCGTTGGTATGCAATGTACTTGTCCCTCATAAATATATTTCAAGCATTGATGTAAAATGGAAGGGACACATCTCATTTCCCTCATCCAATGTCTTCCAAGGAGTACATTTTATGCCATGGATCCTTCCAAGATGTGAAACATAGTGTGCAATGTTTTGACCCCTACTTTTATGCATAAAACAATAGTGCCAATTGTGGAACATAAAAACTCATTGAATGCTTTTAGAGTGAAAGATTACTTGGTGATATGAGATGGAGGAAGGTTAAGATGATGAAGGGTAGATGTGATGATGATATTGATAGAGGAACTAGTATCAATTAGCACTTTTTTGAAAGGCTTATTTTCAATTAGAGCCATGATATGCAATGGAGGTTCTACTGAGTTCGATGAGATTGGTTTAATCTCAAAGTCATAGAATGTGATATAAGGATCCATGCATGTTTGAATGATCCCTATAAATTTTTTAAAGGCATTTGAATCTTGATATTTAAGTTAAATGGATTCCAAAATGTCCATTAATTCCTCACAATGTGGGGGATATTATTGAATTAACTCATAAATTGATAATTTTTTGGAAGCCATTTTTAGACTTGTGGTTAAAAAACTACTCAATGAGATTACTAGTCATGGTGGATAATTCATGGGTGAAATGTATGGATTTTATTGACTATGAATGTTTATTGGCAATGAAGGATTGGGGGAAATTTGGATATGTGAAAATGTGGGAGGTTGTGACACACTTGCTTGAGGTTGGTGTCTTACATTTTTTTATTGTTTCTTTGAACTCTAGTGACCACATGGATGGTCCCTACAAACCCTTGGTATTGTTTTATGTGATTGACTTGATTAGGAGGATTTTTGGTGTTAGCCCCTCCTATATTTGATCACACCTCCTCATGGTGAGGAGGTGGTGTTTGAAAATACCAAGGTTTTTGTTTTGTTGAGCAATGGGGTTGTCAAGCTCGATTGCCCCCAAGTTAACAAGGTCTTACAATATGTCATTAAATGTATGGAAATTGTTAATTTCATACCCATTTTACCTATGGTAAGGGTAAAATAAATGTTCCTAAAAGTGTTTACTATGTTTATGAGGATCATCTGGTCTAATTTCAAGTAAAGCAAGTTTGTTTATGTAATACAACCTTCAAAAAATGGAAGCATATGACTCAGCTAAGGGGGTGTATTGGTGATTTTTTTAGAAATACTATCTTCAGGATAGTTTTATACAGATGATAATTTTTTTTGCATGGCTTGAGTTACCACAAATTCCATATGATAAGCAATTTATTATAGTGGTTGTTGCACTGATTGTTGTTGAGCCATTACTGGTTGACTCATTATCACTTGATTAACATGATTGGGCTGACTAGTTGGGGTAGCCTATGTTGATTTTGATTGGCCAGAATAGTTGCTTTTATATTGTCCCTTATTTTACCATTCCTTTTTCTAGTCTTTAGTATGCCCTCTTGGATTTTTATTTCCTCAATGACACTAGCATGTGCTAGAGCTTCTTCAAATGAATGATAAGTTTTTAATTGGAGCATCCAAGAGATAGGATTTAAACAACTCTTTGTGAATAATTTGATAAGCTCTTCCATTGGTAGGGTGAATGGCAACTTGGTAATTATGATCCTCCAATGGTTTCCAAAATCTTAGATAGACTCATCATCATGTTGTCTTAAAGCATAGACATTAGACAATGAAATTTTCTTTTTAACATTTATGATAAAACACTCAAAGAATTGGTCAACCAATTGCTCAAAAGTATATATACTATGATTGGGAAATTGATTATACCACTCTATGGCATCTCCTAATATTTGAGGAAATGTTCTGAGCATGACAACATTATCATTTTGAATTCTAAAACATGAGTGTACAAATGTGCTCACATGCTCTTTGGGATCCTCAATTCCCTTGAATTTGTTAAAATTAGACACCATGAAATCTATCAAATATGGTGGTGATGGTATCAAATGATGAATAGGTTGGTTGATCAATTGGTGTAAGGTTGGATTCTGGTTTGTCAAATCAAGAGTATGTTAATCAATTGATCTATTTGTTGTTACATGGACTTAATTTGAGGGTATTCCCAATGAATGTGGAAGCCTTGAATTACTTAATTATTTTTATGTGAGGTGGAAAAATGTTGTAGGGTGACTAAATGATGATGAGCTTGGTGATGATGACTAGGTGAATGTGATGGAAATTGATGAAGAGGAGATTGATGTTGAAAATATGGAGAATTTTAGAATGGGATCGATGTGTAAGGGTTATGGCTGGGTTGGCCAATGGGAATAGGATGTTTATTGGTATGACTTGGTGGAGGAACAAGGATATAATCCATAGAAGACTGTGGTGTCCATGATAGACCCTGGTTAATGAGGATAGTCTAAGTATATTTTGGTAAAGGCTTAGGGTTCACTTGCACTTTTTTTTGAGAATTGTGTTGTTGCTTAAGCAATTTGTTCAAGTTTTTCATTAATATCTCTATTATAAGTAAAGTGCATGGAAGAAGATGGTATGAAATATGTGGCTAGGGGATAAGTTACACTTGGTATGGTAACTTAGGAGTTTGAAACTTGTGAAGTAGCATTTACATGTGCTTCATACAAGGGGTTAGTGTATGTTGATGTGTATGAAGTTATAGGAGCACATGAGGGTTGGGGAATGGATATATTAGAGGAAGGTGCAACTGATGCCTCAAAAAGAGGGTTAGTCTATACCTGGGTAAAGCTGTATGATGACTGGGAATAAACAAGTTCATATTGTAAAGTATTATCCTATCAAGGTGAGTTAAGTACTGACTCTAAGACATAGTTAGAAGACTTAATAAGTGCTTCTAATTGTGCCATATCTATGTGGGTTATGTGGTGATCAATGGTTGGTGATTCTGAATCTACTTTGGTAACAACCATATGAAATGTTTTTGGTGAAAAGGAATTTGGGGGACCTACAGATAAATATTTCTATGTCACATTCAGGGAATCTACCACATAAGGGGTAAGGAAGGTGGATGAAGGTTCCATTGAATTGTACTAATTTAATTATTTATTTTATTTTCTTGTTAAGAAAATAAAGCAAATAAACAAAAATACAAATTATGCAGTAAAATAAAACACAAAATTTAAATTTCACAAGAAAAATAAACAATCAATGCTAAGTTTGTTTAACATGTGTATCTTACCTCATTTATTGATTATCTCCTTTTAATGTGAATTCATTCTTTTAGATTTTTATCTAGTGTGTTTCAAATGTGCTAATATGAATTAACAAAGGAAATGTAAAAACTATGGATAAGCTAGGGCAATGAGATTATTTTTGGTGATGAAATCCAACAATTTTTCTCGGTGGTGACCTAAGGTTTATAAGAGCAGATATTGGTGGATGGAGATGAAAGTCACCATCTCCAAATCTCAAGTAATGGCTGGTGATGAAATCCATACACTACTTTTAAATGTGAAGTGTGCAGTATGTGATTCTTTTTAAAATTTATGATTTTCTATTGTGTACATACAATGTTAGAAAGATAAATGAATCCACTACTCAGAATACCATTTTTTCCAAAGGATGTAGAGTACATCGCTTAAGACCCACTCTAGATAGCTAGGGGTTTGTCTACTCCTCTATATGGAATCATCCAAGTACGGGGATAATTTTTGTATCTGAATAATGTTCCTACTTAGAAAAATAAAAATAGGAATCCCTAACCTTATAATGCAAACTAATTATGCAAATTTTCAATTCACATGAAATCAGAATGCAATATTTTTACAAGTTTTGAATACAATAGAAAACAAAAACCTTCAAAGTGTGTGAATGCAAATGATTAATTTGAAGCCTAATAAGCAAGATAGTATGAATGCTTTTACTAGATTAATTAATGATGTTCTTTTTAGCTTGAAAATCTAAAAAAATGTAAGATTACTAGAATACAAAAATAGAAAAGTTAGGGTTTTAACAATAAACTTATAGAACATCCTATGTTTATGCTCCAACTATATGTAAAACACCTCTGGGTATTTTTGAAACACAACTAAGTATTTTTGGATGGACCTCGAGCACCTTCTAATGTTCACGCATCTACAAATTCTTGCAAGTCCTCAGAAACCCTAACCAGTGAAAAATGCTCAATTTGTACCTTTGAAAATCCTTTAAAACAAGACAAAA
The DNA here is from genome assembly GCA_028583015.1 of Wollemia nobilis. Lineage (NCBI taxonomy): Eukaryota > Viridiplantae > Streptophyta > Pinopsida > Araucariales > Araucariaceae > Wollemia > Wollemia nobilis. The sequence continues at coordinate 462,154 of JAQPPZ010013334.1, forward strand.
AATAAAAAATAAATTAGCAAAGTAAATCATAAAAATAAACCCTTAGTGGATCCTAACATGATCACCATTTGTGAAGACAAAAACGTAACACCAAATAACAATATATAAATTGAACTCAAAAGATAATATTGCACAATGAATGACTTTATATTAATGGGGGAAACCTAAAAAATTCTTTGTTACAATAAGAATATTTGAATTCTTTGATATAAATATACACAATAGCTAGGGTTATCTAAAACCCTAGAAAACAATGCTAGTGGTTTATTCAAAACATGTTCTTGCTCCAATAGAAGTGAGTAGGCTTTCTAGTTATCCAATATTGAGCCACTCCATCTTAAGCAGTTGTCTAATGCTAGTGTAATGCTACTAGATCTGTACATAAGAAAATAGCAAATGAGTCAGTAATAACAATGAGGGCTACACAATGTGAGACCATTAGGAATCAAGACAATCCTAGCTATGCAATAAGAAAATATGAATAGATGCAAAAAACGTAATTAAATATAACAACAATGACTTTGTTTTACCTTGATTATCCGTCATTCTTTGATCTAATGTAATTTGTTGCAATGGATTGGTGTGACGATGCCCTAGCATCACCCGAGAGGTAGTAGGACTATATAACTCTGGTGTAAATTGTCCATGGGTACTCGATGACTATAGGAAACACTTGTGGGCACTTGGGAATAGTGTAAGACACCAAAATATGCTTGGAAGTGGAGTGAAACTACTTGAATACATTCGACAATGATATAAAGTGCCCAAGGGTGTTCTATGGCTGAAGAGAAGTTTTGGAGAAGAAAATATGGCTGAGCAAAAGGGATAACAATGGATGCGAAGGTTATGGAAAGCAAGGATGCAAGATGAGAGTACTTGAATAATCTAGGGAACTCAAATTTAAACTTCAACTCAGGATTCAAGGCCTAAGACTTAGTAAAATCTTAGGGGTTGAGCCATAAAAATAGATCCTATTAATAATCCAACCTAGGGCATGCTAGGGTTTCAACAACACTAATCATGTGGCTGAGATAAAAGCATATCGGAGGGTGGATATTAAATCTAGGGTGTGGCATGGATTGATATGGTTGGATGGATAGGATTAAGTGAAATTATATGGTTGGGATTAATTCACTTATATATATATATTAAAATATAATATATAAAATATTAATATCTAAATATATATAAATATATATGACTAGTAGGTGGAAATGGTGGGAATACCTGTATTGGTAACAAGTGGTTGGGTTTTGGTGTCTACAACCTTATATATCTTAAATTGATCATATAAATAAATTTAAATAGAATGAATTACCTCCAATATTGAATGCGGTAATTCTCTTGTTCAATAGTGTTTGAAAAAATTGGCACTCCTCCTTGATTGGCCAATTGACTTCTAACCTTGTGTACCTATGCAGAAAGCATTCACCTAACTAACTAAGGCATCGATTGATATCAAACATTAAGTATGCAAAAATATTTACAACAATGAATTAAATGAGAAATGGTGTTTTATTTTATTAATATTTGTCAAATACAATGACATATACATCCCTCTTAGGGATACTCAATATTGATACAATTAATACAATCTTGAAGACCCTCTAAATGAGAGGGTGTAATTCATAGACTTTCCAATAGGACACGAACTACTCCAGGTCAATGGTGACCTTCTTCTCTTTTTGAAAGAGGTATTTTTTGACTTGAATGCTTTGACAATGGAGTCATGAAAACTCTACGTTCAAGAAATAAAAAAAAATATTAAAAGCAAAGGTGGGCTCTCCTAATGAGGCTTTTAGAGGAATATTGCATAAAGAATGACATAAAATCAAGAAAGCATGTAAAGCTATCAACCTATGCAAGAAATTATGAAATTGCAATAAAGCATAATAAAGAAGTAAAGATATATCTATGAAACAATCTAATTAGCCAAAAGAAATATAAAATGCATGAAAATAACAAGGAAACTAGTCTACTTACCAAATTCTAAGAAATGAAAGAAATATTCCCTAAATATCTAAATCTAACTACACAATTACATCTAAGAAAGCAAATATAACTGATATCTATATAAACAAATGTAAAGAAGAATAAATATACTACTAAAACAAGGGAAATCAAGGATTAAACCCTCATCGCAGGTCTGAGGCATAGATGATACTATTAGTCATGGTTGTCAGCTGCGACTGAGCTGAAAGTGTTCTTGCTTTCCAAATTTGGGCTTGGATCTCCAATTCTCCTTATGGAATTGATGACCAAGGGTTGCCTTGGTTTCCTATGATGGATTTGGCAGTTGAATTGTATGAATTCATGATGGAATTGTCTCAATTGCATTTCTTGATTTCCTAGCCTCCTAGGACCTTCATGGCTTCAAATGGATTCATGATCTCCAATTGGGCAACAAAAGTGTTCCTCTAAAATGTAGTAAGTGAATCTATAATTTGACAGGGCTTCACTATGTTTCAACTCGAGATACTTCTAGAATTATACCCAATTTGGATGGGGGTATTATAGAACATTGAAGGCCTTGCTCTAGCTTCATAAATAAGCCAATAACAAGAACCCAATAGTTGGATCAGTTGGAGAGAAATTTATAGAGGCTTACCCACCCAAAAGCTATTTTGATTTATCGCCCAGGTTGTTGTAACCGATTTTGTGTCTAAAACTACTCTAATGCTAGCTATAGATTTGATGTACAAGTAGCTCTATTAGCCATAGATGTCAGCCACAACTAAGGTTGAGTTAGCCAACTCTACCCAAATTGAGTGGTTAAAATTATTTCTTCACCTTGGGGCTATCCAATATCATTCATATGGTCTATTAGCATGTCTCATTTGAGTAGTATCCTTGACATGAGATATTTTAAGTGTCTACAGATGCCTCTTTTGGGATACGTTGTGAGGATGAACAATGCTGAGTAAAAATGGACCTCCTAAAATGATGTTGTAGGTTGAATGATGATCATTGATATGATCATAATTAGATGCCCAGTCCTACCAAAAGGCACACATATTAGAATCATTACTTCCAACTGAGGGAAGGCTTAAATTTGAAAAAGCTTTTGCAAGATCCAACAATAATCAGGTAGCTTCAATGCTACTATAGGATTCTATGCCATATATATTTGAAAGGAGGAGATCTACTAACTTAACTGTCATAGTTTCTTTTTGCCCAAAAAAGAGTAAGCTTATGATAGTCTTTGACAATGATTCATAATATGAACACAATTTGACAAGATCGAGTGATCTACTATTGAATTTGATTATGATAATTGATATTATGACTACTCCCTCAAGCGATGATTCAATGAAAGTAGGATAATTTAATGAAGCAACGAGTCACTTGAACACTATGAGTGATTTGACCATTTTAAGGTTTAGCACTTTAATATAACTTGCTAAGACTTAAGTCAACCATGATTACAAATGTTAATAGTAATTGCACATCTCTATCTGATGGAGTAGTCCAGCCATTGTGGCCTTCTTAAGGAATCAAGATGATAGTAATTGCAATTACGCTCATGTTGAATCATATTGTTCAATGATCTACTAAAAATGTCATAGAAGAATTGAGATGAGTACCTCGTTCTCGTGGAGTAGTCCAGTTATCTAGGCCTTCTTAGGGATTGAAGTGAAGCATATCAATTCAACGATGAATAATTTACCCCAAATGACCTTATGGTAATTTACTCATCTTGCTAGATTGCATGGATCACAAGTTGCTACAACTGCCAAGTGTATAGGGTAAATAACTGGATACGAGGTGCATTTGAATTTTTGAATTTATATATATATATATATATATATATATATATATATATATATATATATTGTTATTTTTGTTATTTTTGATAGTTTGAGAGGGTTTTGGCCCATTAGATATTTTTAATTTTTCATTTTGAAACCCTCATGGTTGAATTTTGAGGGCATTTATTACTAGATTCTAGCCGTGCTTGTTAACCACAGCCAATTTTTGTAATTTTCATAGTCGTAGCTCCACCACACGATTGCAAAACCCTAATTCTATGCTCGTGAGTGCTAGGTGCAGTCAGAGGTAAAATGTAAAATATAAAAGAAAAAATATCATTTTAAAGTCATTATTTTTTAATTTCTAACTTGCAAATTGAGAGCTCTGAGAGGTGAGTTTAAAAAATTGACACTGAATGCTACTGAACCACACACTCTACTCAACCAACATGGTTGACTTGATGGATGTATCGACTAGTGGAAAAGTTGATGCTAGAAATTTAACATTACAACTTTCATATTTTAAATTTACTAGCCTAAAATGAACCTCATTAATTAATGGGTTAACTCAAACTAAATTAAACTATCGATAACGAACCTCACCCTAGCTTAAGATTAGTCTAGGTTAATTATAGGGAAGGGTTTTTAACTTTTTGTCTTTTTTAGGATGGGACATGACCCCGAAAAGGTAACTAACCTTAGCCACAGGTGGCAATCATAGTTCCCAATTTGAAAATTGGGGGCTGCAACTGTCAGCCATAACTAGATTTAAATTTCAATGATCAAAAACTTGATCATTATTGCCGGCTACGGTTAGTTATATTTACAAAACTTTTCCAATTTTTTTTATTTTTTGAGTTTTTGACTAATTTAATTGATTTTTTTAGATTTTTTGAAATGCCATTTTATGCATTTTTTATATTTGAAATATTTTTGAATATTTTTGACTTTTTAAGGTCATTTTTAATGTTTTTGATTATTTTTGTGTTTATTATTATATGCTCTTCTAGCTAACCTCCTGAGCAAGGGAGTCTGAGATCTATCGGGACCTCCTATGAGGTATTAATGATACTGATCGAGTGTGGTTCGATGCTATCGAGCTCATCTACATCATTAACTTCCCTCCCATTAGGCCTGATCAAGTCTATATGACTGCATTAGACTGTCATTGGGATACACAGACCAACACAATTCACCTACCAATCGAGGAGATCATGGTCACTTTGGAGGATGTCTACCACATCTTACACATCCCCATTAATGGTGAGGCCATCACCTCTTCACCTAATATAGAAAATACTACAAATTTTTGATGGATCTTCAATCATCAAAGTGATGCGACACTAGAGGACATTGACCACAGGGGTGTGCCCATTGAGTGCTAGTACATGGCACACCTTCTCATAGAGACATGACATATTGATGTTTATATGTATTCACATCCTCTTTCCAAACACATCAGGAGTGATGTTCCCTTGAAACCTCCTCTATAGTATGTAAGATATTCTTGGGAGCACTACAAAGTAGTCGATGGTTCCATCTTGGGGTAGCGCCCTCCTAGCCCAACTCTATGATGAGATATATAGGATTACATGATGGGGCTATGTTGGAGTCACTTGCAATGTGCCTCTATATATATGGTCATGGTAGCATATCATCATTGATCATCCAAGGGGACTTCCACATTAGATTGGTGATATTGTAGAGGCTTCACAATGTTATGCTACTTGCTGGCCCAAAGAGACTGAGGGGTTCCAGATCGAGAATCAAGAAAAATACCTAGAGTACTACATTGATCAGATCTCATGACTACATCTCAGATAGGTGCTATGGAGGCCATATATGATGTTCTCACAATGAAACTGAGAGGGGGGGTGAATCAGTGTAGCTATTTAAAATTCAAATCTACAACTCTTAAAGCTGAAGCAAAGAGAACTTAAAAGCAGGTAAAGCAATTATCACAAGAGAGCACACCACAACACACAATGTAACGAGGTTCACCAATTTGGCTACTCCTCAAGAATGACTGCTTGGACTACGGTCCAAATCCAGCCTTTGCAAAACACCAATTTTACAATCCGTTTACCGAGCACCCACTGGAAGGAGCACCAACCCTAGGTTTATCTGCACCAACAGAAAGGAGCACCAACCCCTAATCCAAGCACCAACTTGGATCACAGTTTTGAAAGCTTTATCAATGACATAAGAATGCCTTCACTTATCCAAGACCCTGACTGGTCTACAATTTATCAAAACACAGTAAACACTTATGGCTCTGCTTGTCGCTCTCTTACAACACTCTTCTAACCCTCTTTCGGTAGCACTTTCTCACATTCAGCAGCAACTTAATTCTCTGCATGATTGCCCTTTTTATAACAGACCTTTCACTTTGTAACTCCAGTTATAACGCCTTCTTTCATTCCTCATACGCCACTTGTCAATTTTAATTGTTTCTTTAATATTCTCTTCTGCCACTTGTCAACTGTAACTCCTTCTTTATGTAACTCCTTTTGTATATATAGAGTGGGCATTTCGTTAAACACGTTACATGCAACATATATCTCTACCATGACTGTTCGTCTTCTTGGTCATGACTGTTCGTATTCTTTTCTGTGCATGCATGCATTTTTTGATTCTATTTATGCGACTGTTCGATTTCTCCTTCTTCGACTGTTCTTAAAATAGCTGCATGATTTCTATCTGTAACTGCCGCACTAACTTTAGTTAACTCTACTTATTTTGGCTGCATGATTTTCCTCTGCAACTGCCCCTGTAACTGTCGTTCTACTTTCAGTTGACTGTCAGTAAGCGTGTTGTTGCGACCTGTCATGAAATCGTGACACTTCTGTCTCTTTGTACTCTTCTCGCCTTCTACCCGTGAAAACATGACATGTCACGATATCGTGACACTTTCGCCTCCTTGCTACTCTTCTTGGCTTCAACCAAGAAAATAGAACATGTCACGAAATCGTGACATCTTTCGCCTCCTTGCTACTCTTCTTGGCTTCAACCAGCGAAAATAGAACATGTCATGAAATCGTGACATCTTTCGCCTCCTTGACCTCTTCTCTGTCTCTTGCCCACGAAAATAAAACATGTCACGAAATCATGACACTTTCGCTACCTTGACCTCTTCTCTATCTCTTGCCCACAAAAATGGAACATGTCACGAAATCGTGACACTTTCGCTTCCTTACACTTTTCTCTGCTTGCACTAGCGAAACCATGACATGTCACGAAATCATGACATCTTTCTCTTTCGTACACTCTTCTCTGCAAGCACCAATGAAAACATGACATGTCACAAAATCATGACATCATTCGCTCGTACACTCTCTCTCCTCATCGGGTCACGAAACCCCTACATGTCATGAAATCGTGACACTTTTTCTCCTTGGCGCTTTTCTTCCCTTCGAACTGCAAAAACCTGACATGTCATGAAATCATGACACTTTCTCTCCTTAGCGCTTTCTCTTCGAAACTTGTCATGAAATCATGACACTTTTTCTTTGCAAGCTCCTTCTCTTAAAACATGTCATGAAATCATGACAGTTTGCTTTGCTTGCGCCTTCTCTCCAAACATGTCACGAAATCGTGACAATTTTCTTTGCCTGCACTTCTTCTTCGAACATGTCATGAAATCATGACACTTTTTCCTTGCGCTTTCTCTCTCTTCCAACATGTCACGAAATCGTGACAACTTTCCTTGCACTTTCTAAACATGTCATGAAATCACAATAGCTTTCCTTGCATTTTCTAAACATGTCACGAAATCATGACATCTCCCTTCACTTCTCTCAACATGTCGCGAAATCGTGACATATTTTTCTCTCTCCTCTTTCTCTTCGCTTTGAACTGCAAAAATGAAACATGTCACAAAATCATGATAGTTTTGCCAGCATTTTCTCTCTCCTTCGATATGTCACAAAATCATGATAGAAAACATGTCGCGATATCGCGACAGTTTTCTTACTTGTCTTTTTCTTTGATCCTTTGAATTTGGGCCACTTCTGTCTTCTTGGAAATTCATTGTACATGCTTTGACTGACCTCTGAACTCCTATCCACTGCATCAACCGATCTATCTATCTGTGTTGACAACAATGACAATATTGTTTCTGCACCTTGCTCAACAATCTCCCCCTTTGGAATTGTTGGCAACACATGTGCAATTTCCTGTAATTCTTCTCCCCCTTTGACAATAATACCAAAGGGCTACTGCAGACTCCCCTTGAGTCTATGCACAACATTCTCAGACACACATTGTTATAGTTAGCAAAAATCATGAATATGAGCAAAACTATAAACATAGGCATAAATGCTCCCCCTGAGAATGTGGTCCCGATTGCTAGTCAATTCTTGGGTAGTGTGACCACTCCCAACTTACTCCGAAGGTACTCAAAAACTTCTTTGGGCAATGGTTTTGTGAATATATCTGCTACTTGCTCTGTAGTTGGAACAAAATCCAATTTAACCTCACCTTCTACAACTTTATCCTTCAAAAAGTGATACCGGATTGCAATATGTTTGGTTCGAGAATGCATAACCGGATTCTTTGAGATGTTAATAGCACTAGTGTTATCACATTTAACTGAAATTGGCTCTTTGAAGTTAATACCAAGATCTTTCAAGGTTTGTCTCATCCATAAAATCTGAGTACAACATGTTGTTGTTGCAATGTATTCTGCCTCTGCTGTGGATAGAGAGACTGATTCTTGTTTCTTGTTGTGCCATGCTACCAACCTATCTCCAAGATAGAATGCACCACCACTGGTACTCTTTCTGTCATCTATACATCCTGCCCAATCTGCATCAGAATATGCAATAAGAGTGAAGTCCTTACCTTTTGGGTACCATAACCCATACTCCATAGTACCCTTGAGGTACCTAAAGATCCTCTTCACAGTTGTCACATGAGTCTCTTTGGGACTAGCCTGAAATCTTGCTACCATGCATACTACCTGTAAGATATCTGGTCTTGTAGCTGTTAAATACAGTAGGCTCCCAATCATAGATCTGTACATGGTTTGATCAACATCTGGAGATTTGTCATCCTTGCTCAATTTGCAACCTGTTGTCATGGGAGTGCTAACAGGTTTACAATCCTCCATTGTGAATTTTTTCAGCATTTCTTTCACATATTTAACTTGAGAGATAAAAATGCCCTTTTCACTTTGATTAACTTGCAATCCGAGGAAATACGAAAGTTCACCAATCATAGACATCTCAAATTCTTTCTTCATTTTATTTGCTATGTCTCTACAATACTCATCCATGCTGCTGCCAAATATGATATCATCTACATAAACAACAAGTACAATAAGATGGCCATTCTCTGTTTTGACATACAAGTTGTTGTCCACCATACCTTTCTTGAACCCCTGTTGAATAAGATAGTTATCCAGCCTTGCATACCATGCTCTGGGTGCTTGTTTCAGACCATACAAAGCTTTCTTTAACTTGCAAACAAAATTGGGATTGTCACCGAGTTGGAAACCATCTGGCTGCTCAATGTAAACCTCTTCTTCCAGTTTTCCATTCAGAAATGCTGATTTCACGTCCATTTGATATACTTTGAAATTTTTATGAACTGCTAAAGCCAGAAACATTTTGATTGCCTCTAGTCTAGCTACTGGTGCAAAGGTTTCCTCAAAATCAATACCTTCAACTTGAGCATAGCCTTTATAGACCAATCTTGCCTTATTTCTGACAACCTGTCCGTCTTCGTTTAATTTGTTTCGAAAAATCCATTTAGTACCGATTATATTTTTATTTGCTGGCCGTGGTACTAACTCCTAGGTTTTGTTTTTCTCAATCTGATCTAGTTCTTCATTAATTGCCTTCATCCAACTTTCATCTGTGCTTGCTTCAACAACATTTTTGGGTTCAATGCTGGATAATAGAGAGTAGTTCCTTACTACTGTTCTCCTTGTATGAATACCAACTGTGGGGTCCCCAATAATTTGCTCTCTGGGATGATTTTTCTGCTAGCTGCCTGTTTTAAATTTCTTGTTTTCTTCTACTTCTGAGTCAATCTCCTTAATCTCTTATGTTCCCTTTTCTTCATCTGCTTCTATAACTTCTTCATAAATAGGGTATTTTTCTTCATTGCTAATTTCTAGTTCCCTACCTTCATCAACCTTCACATCGGCACTCTCCACAATTTTCTTTAGCCTTTTGTTATAGCATGTGTAGGCTTTGCTTTTTGTCGAATAGCCAAGAAAAATTCCTTCATCAACTCTATCTTCAAACTTACCAAGATTATCTTCGAGTTCTTTTGATGTAGCACTTGTTGCCAAAGACTTTGAAGTATCTTGTTGTTGCCTTTTTTTCGAACCATAGCTCATAAGGTGTTTTGCTTTCATGTGTCCTCAACATGCACCTGTTTTGGATGTAAACCGTAGTATGAACTGCCTCTTTCCAGAATCTGTCTGCTATTTTGTTCTCTGTCAACATTGTCCGTGCCATTTCCTGCACTGTCTCTGTTCTTTCTTTCAACAACACCATTCTCGTTGAGGTGTCCTTGCTCTGAAAACTGTCTTTTGATCCCATATTTTTGATAGTACTCTACAAACTCCTCTAAGATAAACTCTCCTCCTCTATCCGATCTTAAGCATTTAATTCTTTTTCCTGTTTGATTCTCAACCAATTTTTTGAAAGTCTTGAACATTTCAAAGGCATCTAATTTAAGCTTTAAAAATAATACCCATGTCATCCTGGAATAATCATCTATGCACAACATAAAGTATTTGTCACCATTTATGCTTTGTGTTCTCATGGGTCCACATAAATCAGTATGTATCAGCTCTAACGGTTTTTTGGTGAAGTATTCCTTTGATTTAAATGTGGATCTAGTTTGCTTCCCTTTTTGGCATGAAGCACAGATGTTATTTAATGGTTTGCCAATGGTGGGTATATCTCTTACTGCCCTTTTTGAACTTATTTTTACCAGATTGTCAAAGCTAATATGACCGAGCCTCTTGTGCCACAACCAATTTTCATCTTCCTGTCCAATCAAACATGCTCCTTCTGAAGTCTCTCGAGAGAGTATACGGGTTTCCAGAAGTCCTCGATCCATTAGCTATCAGCTTCCCACTGTGAGCTTTTCGACTTCACAACACTGCTTCTTAAAAATGACTTCATGACCTCTGTCACAGATTTGACTTACACTCAGTAAGTTGTGCTTCAAACCAATCACAAACAGAACTTCTTTGGAATTGATCTTTCCATCACTTATCTTGACTGATCCTTTGCCAACTATCTTGGCTCCATCATTATTTCCAAACTTTACTGAGCCCCCTTCATATTTCTGTAGCTTTTCAAATTTTTGTTTATCTCCTGTCATGTGACTGGAGCATCCACTATCCAATATCCATGGTGCAGATTTGTTCTGTGCTTTGAATGTTGTCTGTACAATCAAGGATTCCTTTTCTTCCTTGGGTTGCTCCTTTTCTTTCCACTCTGGTTTGGCTATAGTTTTGGTCACTTGTTTAGACTTTTCTTTGTCAGTGGCCTGTGCATGTTTTTCTGGGAATTTTCTGTTTTGCCTTAAACTGTTTGGTTGAGATCTTCTTCCCTGATATTTATTTGCTGCATATGTGCTTCTACAGTTTCTTGCAATGTGTCCAAAGTTATGACGGTTATAGCATTCTACTGCATAATCCATCAAGGGTGAAAAGACATTTCTCCTGGTGAAATTTCTTTGTCCTATATTATAAATGCGGTCTGAAATCTTATGACCGTAAGCATTGCATTTAAAACAATAACCAGAAAAGGAATGATTGAACCTAGGGAGTTGGTCTTTGCCATTTTGTAGTAGGAGCCACAAATTTTCTTCTCCTTTGATGTGTGACTTTTGTGAATCCCTCATTGTCGAGCACTCTTCTCGTGACTGGCATTGTTGCTTTCTTTTGCATGATTCATTTTTCTTTGGTCAACCTTGATCTTATCTTCTTTCTTTACTGGTTCTACAGTTATGGCCTTTGATCCACTTGACGATTCTCCTTCGACAAAGCCCAAGCCAAATTTGATGCCTGTAGTCCTCTCACTATTAATAATCTTTTCAAGCTTTGCATAACTTCCTTCAAGTTTGTGATAGCAACTCAATTTTTGATTCTTTTCTTCTAGCCGCATTCTTAAAACAACAATCTCTTCTTCTAGTTTGCTGCACTCATCTATTCTCATGGTTAATTGTACTTCAAGTTCTTCAGACATTTTCTTAAATTCTTCTGTTTGTACTTTCAAACTGTTTATTATGTCATTGGCATCCTCTAGCTTTCTTGAAAACTTTTTATTCTTTTTCCTTTCTGTACTCAACTCTTCAAGTGCAGCAACCAACTCACCTTCCAGATATACTTCAGCCTCATCCTTAAGGTCTTCGTCACCTTCCTATTTTTCTTCTATTTTTTCTTCTTCAAATGCCATGAACAGAGCTTCACCTATTTCTTCTTCAGAATCCTCACCGAAGCTTTCTTCAGAAGAGCTGACATTCTTGGATATGAAACTTTTCTTCTTGAAGTTGCTCTTTCTAAAATTTGGTTTCTTCTTCCAGTCACTTTTTTCTTGGTGTGACCCTTCATCATTTTTGGTTTTCTCATGCATTGGACATTTAGCTGCAAAGTGACCGACGCCTCCACAATTGAAGCACTTAAACGGTAACTTTCCTCTATATTTTCCTTTTCCCTTTGTAAGTTTCTGAACAAAGTTAGCTTTCGTTTCATCCGATGTCTCTTCATCCTCAGATTCTTGTTCAAATTTTATATTTTTGTGTGCTTTAAAAGAAGCTTCTCTATCTATGGGCTTAGTTTGTCCTATTCTCATTTCGTATGCAGTCAAAGAACCATGCATCTCATCCATGCTAAAATTATTTAGATCTTTAGCTTCTTCTATAGCAGAAACTTTAGAATTAAATCTTTTGTGAAGAGTTCTAAGTACCTTTTTCACGATGACCGCATCTTCGATTTCTTCGTCGAGTCCTCTGATCGCATTAATGATTCCATTGACTCTCAGCATATAGGCCTCTATGTTCTCATCATCATTCATTTTTAATGCTTCGAACTGAGCTCGATGCGTTTGTAGCTTGGCTTCCTTGATCTTGTTGTCTCCTTCATGAATGCTCTTCAGTTTGTCCCACATGTCTTTTGCCATTTTATAGCTCATGATCCTTATCAGTTCACTGTCTACTAGCCCACACATTATGGCATTCTTTGCTTTGGAGTTATTCTCAAACTTTTTCTTCTCGGCAGTATCTGTTGGAGGAGTAGCTGGTATTGTGTATCCACTTTCTACTGACTCCCAAATGTCGTATCCCAATGCACATAGATATGTCTGCATCCTGAGTCTCCAGAATGAGTAATTAGTTTCGTCGAACAAAGGAGCTTTGTTTGATGAGAATCCTTCACCACCTGCCATTGTGTTTCTTCCAAGATCACCTTAGCTGATTAAGCTTGTTCAGGAACCTTGCTCTGATACCAATTGATGTTCTCACAATGACACTAAGAGGGGGGGTGAATCAGTGTAGCTATTTAAAATTCAAATCTACAACTTTTAAAGCTGAAGCAAAGAGAACTTAAAAGCAGGTAAAGCAATTATCACAAGAGAGCACACCACAACACACAATGTAACGAGGTTCACCAATTTGGCTACTCCTCAAGAATGACTGCTTGGACTACGGTCCAAATCCAGCCTTTGCAAAACACCAATTTTACAATTCCATTTACCAGCACCCACTGGAAGGAGCACCAACCCCTGGTTTATCTACACCAACAGAAAGGAGCACCAACCCCTAATTCAAGCACCAACTTGGATCACACTTTTGAAAGCTTTATCAATGACATAAGAATGCCTTCACTTATCCAAGACCCTGACTGGTCTACAATTTATCAAAACACAGTAAACACTTACTGCTCTGCTTGTCGCTCTCTTACAACACTCTTCTAACCCTCTTTCGGTAGCACTTTCACACATTCAGTAACAACTTAATTCTCTACATGACTGCCCTTTTTATAACAGACCTTTCGCTTTGTAACTCCAGTTATAACGCCTTCTTTTATTCCTCATACGCCACTTGTCAATTTTAACTATTTCTTTAATATTCTCTTCTGCCACTTGTCAACTGTAACTCCTTCTTTATGTAACTCCTTTTGTATATATAGAGTGGGCATTTCGTTAAACACGTTACATGCAACATATATCTCTACCATGACTGTTCGTCTTCTTGGTCATGACTGTTCGTATTCTTTTCTATGCATGCATGCATTTTTTGATTCTATTTATGCGACTATTCGATTTCTCCTTCTTCGACTGTTCTTAAAATAGCTGCATGATTTCTATCTATAACTACCGCACTAACTTTAGTTAACTCTACTTATTTTGACTGCATGATTTTCCTCTACAACTGCCCCTATAACTGTCATTCTACTTTCAGTTAACTATCAGTAAGCGTGTTGTTGCGACCTATCATAAAATCGTGACACTTCTATCTCTTTGTACTCTTCTTACCTTCAACCAATGAAAACATGACATGTCACGATATCGTGACACTTTCACCTCCTTGCTACTCTTCTTGGCTTCAACCAACGAAAACAGAACATGTCACGAAATCGTGACACTTTCGCCTCCTTGCTACTCTTCTTGGCTTCAACCAGCGAAAACAGAACATGTCACGAAATCGTGACACTTTCGCCTCCTTGACCTCTTCTCTGTCTCTTGCCCACAAAAATGGAACATGTCACGAAATCGTGACACTTTCGCTACCTTGACCTCTTCTCTGTCTCTTGCCCGCAAAAACGGAACATGTCACGAAATCGTGACATCTTTCGCTTCCTTGCACTTTTCTCTGCTTGCACTAGTGAAACCATGACATGTCATGAAATCGTGACATCTTTCTCTTTCGTACACTCTTCTCCGCAAGCACCAGCGAAAACATGACATGTCACGAAATCGTGACATCTTTTTCTTCCTTGCACTCTCTCTCCTCTTCGGGTCACGAAAACCTGACATGTCACGAAATCATGACACTTTTTCTCCTTGGCACTTTTCTTCCCTTCGGGCCGCGAAAACCCGACATGTCATGAAATCGTGACACTTTCTCTCCTTAGCGCTTCCTCTTGCACATTGTCGTGAAATCGTGACACTTTTCTTTGCGAGCTCCTTCTCTCAAAACAAGATTTCTTAAAAGTGGTTGTTTTTATTTGGGAATTTTTGAGGTTTTCCATGAAACTCAAACACCCTAGTTGAATTATCAAAATTTGTATAATGACTATACTAGAATTTTAAAAAATAAAGTTTTCACTATGAAATACCAAGCTATTAATTACCCTTGTGTGTGCAAATGAATATATTAGATGAGACATAAGCATACCCTAGTACCATCTGCTTGTTGTGGTGTAGTGGTAAATACCTTGGGTGTTGGTAGAGGTTGACCTAGGTTCCATTCCCCTTGTCTCCATCCTATAGATATATGGTATATTTAGGAATGTCCTATGTGCTAGTAGAGGCCGACAAGGCTCTATTCCTCCTATGCCTAACCTATTGAAAGTGGCACCTCGAAAGGGGTGTTTTCCACTATAAATTAGTTTTTACCCAGGTGTTGTAGGTGAGTTGGAGAGGAGAGGGCAATCCTCCAAGGGAGGTCCCAGGTTCAAATCTCCACCCTACCAAAAACCTGTATTGGGTACCCAAAATCGAATTGATAATGTTGGTGTGGGCAGGGCTGGGTGCGACTCTCGGGTGACTTTGATGGTATAGAACCCCCTATTTGTGGTCTCTCAGACCAAGGCGGCCCCGCAAGGGGTTTTTCGCTAAAAAAAAGCATACCCCATTACCAAAAATGATTCATTCAGCTCATTGTTGTATTAGGGATCCTCAAATGTACACCCAATCCTATGTTTAGATTCAGTTAGACTAGACCACTAGGTAGTATAGGCCACCTAAATCTAGCTCATTTATAAATTGCTTAGACCTACCAATATGTCAGATGGGATTCATTCAACCTATTACTGTATTGGGGATCACTCTATGATTTTCAAGTAATGATCACTCCAGGGATTCAAGTCCACCCCATTATTTTTTTTATTTTATTGGGATACTTGCTCATATATATAGTGATAAAAATCATTGTTTATTTTGTATTTTCTTTTAGCAAGGGATTTTATTTGATATTGATTTTAGGATTTTGCTCCTTCATTTGTAAGCAAGGGATTTATTCGGGTAGGGGGGAAAACTTGTCCTTTTGCTAATGACCACTATCATAGACCATTGCACCTCATAAAATGAGCAAGTAACAAAACCTTTTCACCTAAGGTTACCAGGACCACTTTGTAGTGTTGATATTTCCTTATCCTAAGTAGGATTGTTAAATGTGTTGATTAGTGATGGGATTATGATATGCTAAGTGCTATCAAAACTAGACATCATATACAAAAGCAAAGCAAGCTTTCTACTAAATTTGAGAAGACCACTAGGTATGGTTGAATGATCGAAAAACCCTAGTATATTCTTCATAGCAGTAGGATGGATTGTGTTGATAAACACAATTACTCACAAGGGTGATGGATGCTAATGATAATGCATAGATGCATGATTGAAACACAAACATGGTGTCATTTGTAAGATTGTAAACACAACCTATCCTAATGCAAGTTTGATGGATGGAAATGCCTAAATTCAATGTAATGAATTGAATGCAAGTGCAAGCTAAAAATCCATGATGCAAATGAAATGAAATGATGCAAAATAAAATGCAATGTTTTTTAGATTTTATTGCTTTTTTATTTTTATGGATTTTAAAGTTTTCCATATTTTTAGGTTTTTAATTCTTATGTGTGGAACACTTTAAGATGAAGGATTTTGAGAGATTCAAGCTCTTCAACTCCTTCAAGCGATGTCAAGCGATGCATTCCAGGTCCAATCTACTCTAATATTATATAAGGACCTAACTAGTTAGCCACAAACCTGTCTTGCAAGTGCGGTGATAGGTTTGAGTTATATTGGTTCTCTTTTAGCATAAGATCACCAACCTTAAATTTCCTCAAGTAGAATTTACTATTGTAAGCTCATTTTAAGCACTCTTGTTAAATGCGGAGATGCTTTAGGGCATTCAAGCAACGTTCATCAAGAATCATCAATTGATCAAGGTGAGCTTGTCGTGCAGTATCATCATTGATGAACTCTTTCAATGTGATGTGTAGCATTGGAATTTCTAACTCTAGGGGTATAATGGCCTCAACGTCATATACAAGTGAAAATGAATCTGCCCCCATGGGCATCCGAATGCTAGTCCTATAAGCCTATAATGCAAGGGGTAGCTGAATGTGTGAATCTTTATTGTTTTCTTGTACTATATTTTTCAAGATGGCTACCACTGTCTTGTTTGAAGCCTCATCTTGCCCATTTGCCTACGGATAGTATGGAGAAAAAAATATGTTATATATTGTACTTAGACATTAAAGCTCTTACAATTTTTTTCTTGAATTATGTTCCATTATCCAAAATTATCTTGGATGGTATCCCAAAGTGACTAATGATATTATGAAGTATAAACTCTACAATACGTGCTCCAATCATCGTTGTTAAAGGGATTGCTTCCACCCACTTAGTAAAATACTTAGTAGTCGTTATAATAAATGTATGCTGGCTCGATTATGGGGGAGAAATATTATTGATTAGATATAAACCCCACTGAGCAAATGGTCAAGTTTATTGAATGGGATGTAAGGCCTGTGATGGAAAGTGCATAAGATTAGCACGATGCTAATATTTAATGCATTTATTGACATATGTGGTGCAATACTTCTCCATAGTGGGCCAATAATAACCCATTTGAAGGATGCGCTTCACAATGGTCATGCCGATAAAATAGCCACTGCATGTACTATCGTGATCTTGCGAAATTGCCCAAGCTAATTCTTGGGGATCAAGACAACAAAGGTGAACTCCATCATAACTTTTGTGGTACAAGATGTCTTCTAGTAAGACATGATTTGTTGCTTTCTGTCTAAATATATATTTTATGACATGCAACAATTCCTACAGGATTAAACCAAGTTTTAGGAAGTCATGTAATTATGGCATCCATTATTGATAAACTTCTACCTTGAATGTCAAGACAAATTATTCCCTTGGCATTCCACTATGCATGAATGCATACTGGGATACAAACTTGTGGTAAATAGTAGTGTCATTCTGCATAGGATCCTACGAGATTAAAGACCCCTAGGATGTCTTCTTGAGAAGTTATATGGATCTATAGAACCATTCATATTTTAGTTCTATATGAATCATGTTAACTGATTTCTTGTTATCAAAACCTGCACACTACATTACGGCCTACGAGAGCATATTTACATGAATGGTAGTAAAATTGGTAGATGGATTTTGAGGTATTAAGGATCCCAAAGATGCCATAGTGTCTTCAAAACTATTCTATGAATGAGGGATTACCTTGATGTTGTACAATTATAGCTGGACTAGATATGTGTCAACAATATCCTTGTAAGATTTTAAGATAGGACACCTACATTAAAAAAGTCCCTTTACTTGATTGACTATGAGAAGGGAGTCACCAAAGATTTTTAATCATTTAATATTCATGGTGATGACTGTTTGGAGACCCAATATTAGGGCCTAATATTAAGCATTGTTGTTAGTACAAGGAAAGTATATCTTAAACAATAAGGGAATTGGAGCACCTTACAGCATTAAAAATACAATTCCTACACCACCCCCTTGCTCATAATTCAAACAGTTGAATAACATAGTCATATAAGCTTTGTTATCTAGTTTTGCAGGTTTGGGTGCTTCTGATAATGTGAAGACCCCATAATTAGGAAGCTCTATGGTGAGGGGCCTACTGTTATCAAGAGGTGCCTTAACCAGTTGATCAGCTATGACATATCCCTTGATGGAATTTTTGCTGATGAATTCCAAATTGAGTTCTGTCAAGAACATGATCCACTTTGCAGTATGTGTATTATGATATGTATTGCTCATGATATACTACAAAGGATTTTATTTGGATATCATGTATGTCATATGAATTAAAATATAGTCATGCAACTTATTCATTGTGAACACTATTGCTAAATACAACTTCTCCACATATACAAATCTGAGCTCATAGCTCACCAAGGTGTGATTGATGTAATATATGTCCCGCTCTTTACCTTGCATGTTATTTTGGGCTAACATGGTTCCCAATGCAAATTTAGTTACCAATATATAGAAAAAATGCACATCTAGTCTTGGTGGAGCTAGAACTGGTAGCATTGCTAGGTATTTCTTGATCATAGTGAAGACTGCTTGATAGTCCTTATCCCAATTGAATGGGACCCCCTTGTGTAGCATTCGATTCATGGGTCAATATTTATCCGATAATTATGTGATAAATTGCTTTAAGGATGTTACTTTTCCCTGAAGGCTTATTAATTCCTTGATATTCATGGGAGGACATATCTACAATATGGCCTTGACCTTCATTGGGTCAACTTTGATGCCTCATTTTGAAACGATGAATCCTAAGATCTTTCCTGAAGTTACACCAAATACGCACTTCTTGGGATTCAACCTGATATTATGCTCTATTAGGTGATAAAAGACCTTCATAAGGACCTCTAAATACTCAGAATATAGCAATGAATTTGCCAACAAGTCATCGATATAATCTTCCAAGATCTTGTTGAGCAAGGTGCAACGACAGTATTGTCATTGTTGTCAACACACTCAGATGGACAGGTTGATGCAGTGGATAGTTGTTCGGAGGTTGTTCGGAGTATGTACAGTGGTGTTCAATGCTTATGAGGATGTTTTTGATGTTCGGGTGAAGTTGTTACAGGTTGTTCGTGCAAATTTGCAAAAGTTGCAAAAATCGTCAGGAAGTTGTCAAAGTAGCAAAATTGTCAAAGTTGCAAAAATCGTCAAAGTTGCAACAACGTCAATGGAATGTGTTGGATAACCCAAGATACTATTTGGAGGTTTTTTGATCATTAGCAAGTGTGGTTGCAGTGTTGGAACGACCGGTTGCTTCGTCGGTGCATTGTTGGTCAGTTTCATGCTTTATGTGACAGGTGTAAAATCTGCATCGGAGGTCACTTTACGGGAGGAATATTAAGCAATCCACGTGAGGAATTGGACCTCAAATTTTTTATTGGAGGTATCTGGATATACTGAGAGCTTAAGTTTTAAATTTCAGCCCAAACGGAGTCTGGAAGAAGAAACGGTGAGCGTTGCAAAATGGCTCTGGAGCACTTTTTCTAGTTTATGTGATAGGTGTAAAATCAGCGTTAGAGGCCACTTTGTCGGAGGTACTACAAATAATCCATGAAGATTTAAAATATAAAATTTAAACTGAAGGTATTCGGTTTATCCAAGAATATATGTTTCAATTTTTAGCCCATTTGGAAATTTGAGGAGGAAGTTATGATTGTTACAAAAAGCCTTATCAACTCTTTTTGGCAATTTTGGCAGTTTCTAAGAATATAACGGTTGAGTGGTACTTTTGTGTAACTAAAAAAAAAGAGCTACATTTTTTAATGTGAAGCATATATATGTTTTAAAAGAAAATGGAGAAGTGGGTTTTTTGGAGAAAGGACTACCGGTGCATGTTGTGAAGAATTTTTTTCTTTGGCATTTTGATTGAAAAAATGTGCAAGGTGTGAGATAATCAATGTGTAGAGTTGAGAAGATTGAAAAGGTTAGACAAAATATTTTAGAGGAGAATATTTGTGAGCTAGACCACTCAAGGTATTTTGATGAGATTTAAAACTTTTATCAGAGCTTTTTAAATTTGTTGGGTCGATGCTTGGCAATAGGGGTCGGTGCTCCTTGCAGTTGGTGTTGCTAAAGTCCGGGTTGGTTGGTGCCATTCCCTATAGTTGGTGCTACAAAAATATTGTAAAGACCAAACATTTTTGAGGTTAGATTTGGATGGGAGTCCAAACAGTCCATTGGCACAATGGTTTTCCCACATCGGGTTTCCACTATAAATCTGGTGTTATGTGATGCATGTTTGTGTGATTGCTTATTTTGATTTGATTTCATAGTTGGATTAAATTTTTAATACACACTGATTCACCCCCTCTCAATGTCATGCTTAGTTCAACAATTGGTATCAGAGCCAAGTTCCTGAACAGGCTTAACCGACTAGGGTGATCTTGGAAGTGACACAATGGCAGGTGGTGAAGGCTTCTCATCAAACAAAGCACCATTGTTTGATGGAACTAATTACGCATTTTGGAGACTCAAGATGTAGACATATATTTGTGCTTTGGGATACGACATTTGGGATTCAGTAAATAGTGGATACACAATACCCACCACTTCTCCAACCGATGTTGTTGGTAAGAAACTATTTGAGAATGACTCAAAAGCAAAGAATGCTATCATGTGTGGATTAGTGGACAGTGAAATGGTAAATATTATGGGTTGTAAAATGGCAAAGGAAATATGGGACAAACTGAAGAGCATTCATGAAGGAGACGTTAAGATCAAGGAGGCCAAGTTACAAACACATCGAGCTCAGTTCGAAGGATTAAAGATGAATGAGGATGAGAATATAGAGGCATATATGTTGAGAGTTAATGAAGTCATTAATGCGATTAGAGGACTCGATGAGGAAATCAAAGATTCTATCATCGTGAAAAAGGTATTAAGGTCCCTTCCCCAAATATTTGATTCTAAAGTTTTAGCTATAGAAGAAGCTAAAGATCTGAATTCTTTTAGTATGGATGAGATGCATGGTTCTTTGATTGCATATGAGATGAGAATAGGAAAATCTAAACCCACAGATAGAGAAGCTACTTTTAAAGCCTATAAAAATATGAAAGCAAAACAAGAATCCGAGGAAGAAGAGACATCAGATGAAATGGAAGCAAACTTTGTTCGAAAACTAAAAAGGGGAAAAGGAAAATACAGAGGAAAGTTACCATTTAAATGTTTCAACTATGGAGGCATTGGGCATTTCATAGCTAAATGTCCACTTAATGAGAAGAACAGAAGTGATGAAGGATCGCACGGAGAAAGAAGTGACTGGAAGAAAAAATCAAATTTTAGAAAAGGTAACTTCAAGAAGAAAAGTTTCATCTCCAAGAAGGTCAGTTCATCAGAAGACAACTCCAGTGAGGATTCTAAAAAAGAAATAGGTGAAGCTCTTTTCATGGCATTCGAAGAAGAAAAACCAGAAAAATAACAGGAATGTGATGAAGAAGAAATTGATGCAGAAGTGAATTTGGAAGAGGAACTAATTGCAGCTCTAGATGAATTGAAGACAGAAAGAAAAAGGAATAAGAAAATTTCAAGAAAGCTTGAGGATGCAAATGAAATCATAACAAGTTTGAAAGTGCAGATAGAAGAATCCAAGAAGATCTCCGAAGATCTCGAAGTGCAAATAACCATGAAAATAGATTATTGCAGCAAGTTAGAAGAAGAGATTGTTGGTTTAAGGATGCAGCTAGAAGAGATGAATCAAAAAATTAGCTTTTATCACAAACGTGAAGAGAGTTCTATGAAGTTGGATAAGATCATAAAGAACCAGAAGACTACAGGCATCAAATTTGGTTTGGGTTTTGATGAAGGAGAATCATCAAATGGATCAAAGGCCACAAATGAAGAATCCACAAAGAATGAAGAAAAGAAATAGGTTAATCAAGAAAAAATGAATCATGCAAAGGAAAGCAATAATGCAAGGCACGAAAGGAGAATTGACAATGATGGTTTCACCAATGTCACACATCAAAGAAGAAGAAGATTTATGGCTCCTACAACAACATGGCAAAGACCACCACCCAGGTTCAATCATCCATTTTATAGTTACTATTTTAAATGCAATGGTTATGGACATAAGATTTCAGATTGCAAGTATAATGTAGGACCAAGGAATTTTTCCAGTAGAAATGCTTTTTCACCTTTGATGGATTATGCAGTAGAATGTTATAACTATCATAACTTTGGGCATATTGCAAGAAATTGTAGAAGTACATTTGCATCAAATCAATTTTAGGGAAGAAAATTTCAGCCAAATGGAATAAGACAAAATAGAAAATTTCTCGAAAAACATGCACAAGCTACTAAAAAAGAAAAGCCAAAACAAGAGCCCAAAACTGTAATCAAACCAGAGTGGAAAGAAAAAGAGCAACCTAAGGAAGAAAAGGAATCCTTGATCGTACAGATGACATTTAAAGCATAGAATAAATCTGCACCATGGATACTTGATAGTGGATGCTCCAGTCATATGATAGGTGACAAACAAAAATTTGAGAAGTTGCAGCAATATGAAGGTGGTTCAGTGAAATTCGAAAACAATGATGGAGCTAAGATAGTTGGTAGAGGTTCAGTTAAGATCAGTGATGGAAAAATTAGGTCAGAAGAAGTCTTGTTTGTGGTTGGTCTGAAGCATAACTTGTTGAGCGTAAGTCAGATTTGTGATAGAGGTCATGATGTGATCTTTAAGAAGTAGGGCTGTGAAATCAGAAAGGCAAATAGTGGGAAGTTGATAGCAATTGGATCAAGGACATATGGAAACATGTACACTCTCTCGGAGACTTCAGAAGGAGCTTGCTTGATTGGACAGGAAGAAGAGAATTGGTTGTGGCACAAGAGGCTCGATCATATCAGTTTTGACAACCTAGTAAAAATTAGTTCAAAGAAAGCAGTGAGAGATATTCCCACCATTGGCAAACCATCAAATAGCATTTGTGCTTCATGTCAAAAAGGGAAGCAAACTAGAGTCTCATTTAAAACAAAAGAGTACTACATGAGCAAACCTTTGGAACTAGTACATACTGATTTATGTGGACCCATGAGAATGCAAAGCATAAATGGTGACAAATATTTCATGTTGTGTATAGATGACTATTCCAGGATGACATGGGTATTGTTTTTGAAGCATAAATCAGAAGCTTTTGAGATGTTCAAGGTTTTCAAAAACCAAGTTGAGAATAAAACAG
Source organism: Wollemia nobilis (assembly GCA_028583015.1). Taxonomy (NCBI): domain Eukaryota; kingdom Viridiplantae; phylum Streptophyta; class Pinopsida; order Araucariales; family Araucariaceae; genus Wollemia; species Wollemia nobilis. The sequence goes on from JAQPPZ010013334.1 coordinate 485,842, forward strand.
GAAAAAGGATTAAATTTTTAAGGTCAGACAGAGGAGGAGAGTTCATTTCAGAGGATTTCATAGAGTATTGTGAAAAATATGGCATCAGGAGACAGTTTTCAGTAGCCAAGACACCTCAACAGAATGGTGTGGTAGAAAGAAAGAACAGGACAGTGCAGGAAATGGCATGGACTATGTTGATTGAGAGCAAAGTAGTAGATAAATTTTGGAAAGAGGTAGTCCATACTACAATATACATCCAAAATAGGTGCATGTTGAGGATGCATGAAAGCAAAACTCCTTATGAGTTGTGGTTCGGTAAAAAGGCAACAACAAGATATTTTAAAGTTTTTGGTAGCAAGTGTTACATCAAAAGAACTAAAGAAAACCTTGGTAAGTTTGAAGATAGAGTGGATGAAGGTATTTTTCTTGGCTATTCATCAAAAAGCAAAGCTTACAAATGTTACAACAAGAGGCTAAGAAAAATTGTGGAAAGTGTCGATGTTAAAGTTGATGAAGGAAGGGAACGAGTAATTAGCTATGAAGAGAACTACCCAATTTATGAAGAGGTCATTGAAGGAGATGAGGAAGAGGAAATAGAAAAGAAACCAAGAATTGACTCAGAGGATTCAAAAAGTGATTCAGAATTGGAAGAAAACAAGAAATTCAAAATAGGTAGCTGGTAGAAAGATCATCCTAGAGAGCAAATAATTGGAGACCCCATAGTTGGTGTTCAGACAAGAAGAATATTAGTAAGTAACTACTCTTTACTATCCAACATTGAGCCCAAAAATGTTGCTAAAGCAAGCAAAGATGAAAGTTGGGTAAAGGCAATAAATGAAGAATTAGATCAGATCGAGAAAAACAAGACTTGGGAGTTAGTACCAAGACCCGCAAATAAAAATGTAATCGGTACTAAATGGGTCTTTCAAAACAAATTGAATGAAGATGGACAGGTAGTCAGGAACAAAGCAATATTGGTATGCAAAGGGTATGCACAAGTTGAAGGTATTGACTTCGAGGAAACCTTTGCACCTGTGGCCAGACTAGAGGCAATTAGAATATTTCTTGCTTTAGAAGTTTACAAGAATTTCAAAGTTTATCAAATGGATGTGAAATCAGCATTTTTGAATGGGAAACTTGAAGAAGAGGTTTATATTGAGCAACCAGATGGTTTTCAGCTTGGTGATGATCCCAACTTGGTTTGCAAGTTGAAGAAAGTGTTATATGGCTTAAAACAGGCACCCCGGGCATGGTATGCAAGGCTAGACAATTATCTTACTCAACAAGGGTTCAAGAAAGGTATGGTGGATAGTAATTTGTATGTCAAAATAGAAAATGGTCATCATATTGTTGTTGTTGTATACGTAGATGATATCATATTTGGTAGCAACAAAGATGAGTTGTGTAAATATTTAGCAAATAAGATGCAGAAAGAGTTTGAAATGTCAATGATTGGTGAACTTTCATATTTTCTTGGATTGCAAGTTAATCAAAAGGAGAAGGGCATATTTATTTCTCAAATTAAATATGTGAAAGAGATGCTAAAAAAGTTCACAATGGAGGATTGCAAGCCAGTTAGCACTCCCATGATGACAGGTTGCAAGTTGAGCAAGGATGACAAATCTCCACCTGTTGATCAAACTATGTACAGATCCATGATTGGGAGCTTATTGTACTTGAAAGCTACTAGACCAGATATTTTATAGGTAGTATGCATGGTAGCATGATTTCAGGCTAGTCCCAAGGAGACTCATGTGACAACAGTGAAGAGGATTTTTCGGTACCTCAAGGGTACTATGGAGTATGGGTTATGGTATCCGAAAGGTAAGGACTTCACCCTTATTGCGTATTCAGATGCAGATTGGGCAGGATGTGTAGATGATAGGAAGAGTACCAGTGGAGGTGCATTCTATCTTGGTGATAATCTTGTTGCATGGCATAGCAAAAAGTAGGAGTCAGTCTCATTATCCACAATAGAGGCAGAGTATATTGCAACGACATCATGTTGTACACAGGTACTTTGGATGAAACAAACTTTGAAGGATCTTGGAATAAATTTTAGTGAGCCCATATCGATCATGTGTGACAATACAAGTGCAATCAATATCTCAAAGAATCCGGTTATGCATTCTCGCACAAAACATATTGCTATCCGATACCATTTTTTGAAGGAGAAAGTTGCGGAAGGTGAGGTTAAGTTGGATTTTGTTCCAACAATAGAGCAAGTAGTGGATATCTTCACCAAACCATTGCCCAAGGAAGTCTTTGAGTACCTTCACAAGAAATTGGGAGTGGTCACACTTCCCAAGCATTGACTAGCTATCGGGGCCACATTCTCAAGGGGAGCATTTGTGTCTTTGTTTATCTTTTTGCTCATGTTTGTGATTCTTGCTAAGTGTAATAATTTTTGCCTGAGAATGTTGTGCATGGACTCAGGGGGAGTTTGCAGTAGCCCTTTGGTCTTGTTGTCAAAGGGGGAGAAGAGTTACAGGAAATTGTGCATGTGTTGCCAACAATTCCAAAGGGGGAGATTGTTGAGCAAGGTGCAGCGATAGTATTGTCATTGTTGTCAACACACTCAGATGGACAGGTTGATGCAGTGGATAATTGTTCAGAGGTTTTTCAGAGTATGTACAGTGGTGTTCAATGCTTATGAGGATGTTTTTGATGTTCGGGTGAAGTTGTTATAGGTTGTTCATGCAAATTTGCAAAAGTTGCAAAAATCATCAAGAAGTTGTCAAAGTAGCAAAATTGTCAAAGTTGCAAAAATCGTCAAAGTTGCAACAACGTCAATGGAATGTGTTGGACAGCCCAAGATACTATTTGGAGGTTTTTTTATCATTAGCAAGTGTGGTTGCAGTGTTGGAACGATCGGTTGCTTCATCGATGCATTGTTGGTCAGTTTCATGCTTTATGTGATAGGTGTAAAATCTGCATCGGAGGTCACTTTATGGGAGGAATATTAAGCAATACATGAGGAATTGGACCTCAAATTTTTTACTAGAGGTATCTAGATATACTGAGAGCTTAATTTTTAAATTTCAGCCCAAACAGAGTCCGGAAGAAGAAACGGTGAGCGTTGCAAAATGGCTCTAGAGCACTTTTTCCAGTTTATGTGATAGGTGTAAAATCAGCGTCAGAGGCCACTTTGTTGGAGGTACTACGAATAATCCGTGAAGAGTTAAAATATGAAATTTAAACTGAAGGTAGTCAGTTTATCCAAGAATATATGTTTCAATTTTTAGCCCATTTGGAAATTTGAGGAGGAAGTTATGATTGTTACAAAAAGCCCTGTCAGCTCTTTTTGGCAATTTTGGTAGTTTCTAAGAATATAACGATTGAGTGGTACTTTTGTGTAACTGAAAAAAAGAGCTGCATTTTTTAATGTGAAGCATATATATGTTTTAAAATAAAAGGGAGAAGAGGGTTTTTTGGAGAAAGGACTATCGGTGCATGTTGTGAAGAATTTTTTTCTTTGGCATTTTGATTGAAAAATGTGCAAGGTGTGAGATAATCAATGTGCAGAGTTGAGAAGATTGAAAAGGTTAGACAAAATATTTTAGAGGAGAATATTTGTGAGCTAGACCACTCAGGGTCTTTTGATGAGATTTAAAACTTTTATCAGAGCTTTTTAAATTTGTTGGGTCGATGCTTGGCAACAGGGGTCGATGCTCCTTGCAATTGGTGCTGCTAAAGTCTAGGTTGGTTGGTGCCATTCCCTATAGTTGGTGCTACAAAAATATTGTAAAGACCAAACATTTTTGAGGCTAGATTTGGATGGGAGTCCAAACAGTCCATTGGCACAGTGGTTTTCCCACATCGGGTTTCCACTATAAATCTGGTGTTATGTGATGCATGTTTGTGTGATTGCTTGTTTTGATTTGATTTCGTAGTTGGATTAAATTTTTAATACACACTGATTCACCCCCCTCTCAGTGTCACGCTTAGTTCAACATATATTATGCATGTAGTCATGAAAAATATATGTCATGGCTCGCTAATATGTGGAACCAGCATTTTTAAGGCTGAATGGCATAACTTTATAGCAGAATGTCTCCCATGGCATTATGAACCTAGTTTTGTGTTCATCTTCGATTTTAATCTAAATTTGATTGTAACCAAAAAACCATCCATTAAGGAGGGCATCCCATGACCTAAAATTGTGTCTACAAGAGCATCAATGTTGGGAAACAAAAATGAATCCTTGGGTGTTGCCTTTTTGAGGTCTCTAAAATTTGTACAAATATAGATCCTTCCATCAGGTTTTCCTATAGGTACCATTTTTGATACCCATTCTAGATAGTCAATGGATAGAGTGAACTCTACATCCAAAAAATTCTACAGCTCATATATAACCATTAATGTGACTATTGGAGGCATCTTTCTGAGCTTCTATTTGACAAGTTTCTTAGTAGGGTCTAGCAAAATATTATGAGTAACCAATTTTGGATCTAGACCAGGTATATTATTGTATGTCCAAGTGAAAATGTTAGGTCTCTCCTTCAGTAGAGGGATGAGTGTGGCCCACTCATCAGGAGATAGATTCTCTCCAAATTTGACCTTCCTTGGATGAGTGGGATCAATACTGATATCCACATCGAAGGTCTCCTCTACTAACATATGTGATCCATCTTCAAGCTAATTAGGCGTAGGAATTAAGTGGATGTCATCAGTAGGGTTTAGAGGTCCTACATCAAAATTTTCCTTAGCATGATAAACATTATGTGCACAGCCTAGCACAAAATGAAAATATTGCAGCATTTATTTACTAGGGAAGAAATATTTAGGCTCCAATGGTGAGTCAATGTGATCCCAATCAATAGAATCTACATTAAGACCCAATGGTGTAGAAGGATCGATTGGATTGTGAAATGGACTGGTCAAATCAATGGATATCATATTGATGGAATGGATTATATCTCCAAGACCATGTGCATGTGACTCTACATTGATAGAACTTCCATCCTTGATATGTGGTTATGGGGATATTTGAATCTGGTCTATGAATAGACTATCAGATGGGATCACTAGGCTCAAGGAGCTCCATGTACATTGGTGGATTTAGGAAGACTAAATGATAATTCATATCCAAATTGGGTGTTTTCCCTCTGAGGCACGGGTTAGGATAGAATAACTGATACATCTCATCAATATAAACTGGTGTATGATGATGCCATAAATAATGAGGCCCAAGATAGGCTCTCTTAGTATCTCCTTGTCATCACTATCGTATATGATTCTTTCTCCCCTGTGCACTAGAATTGGATAATTAGTAATATGAGGCTTGAGGTAGGCCTACTCTATTTCATCCTCATAGTTGCTCTCAACCATGAAGAATTCTTTAGTATCACCCATCTATTCCATGGATAATAGATGACATAAATTTAGAGGGCCTAAGTATGATAACTCAGTTTCATCCTCGTATCGTTCATCGTTTGAGGATAGTTCATTATCATATATTCTAGAATTGCTATCTCATCCATTGCTTTTGATAATGGAAACTACTTGCATGTCCTCAGAAGCAACTTTTGATTCATTGTATTTTGCTATATCTAGATTCTAGACCTATATACCTATGTCATCAGCAGCTTCCCAACTTTGATTGTTCAAGTTGGCTCTTGGATTGTCTCCTTGGTTTACCTCTACCATGATGTGCTCATGATAGATATCTAGTGGTGCTTTTGAGACATAGGTTACTAACTTATTACCCCTTCATGAGTAATAAGGGTTAGGGTGATAAGGATTCCAGTCCACATCATCCCCCAATGTGAATTTTAGACAATCTAAATATGTTGCTAGGAGCTCGTATCATCCTCAGATATAATAGCCCAACCCAAACCTATAAATTGGTAGCTAATACTATGGTTTTATGGGAACTTTGCACCCCTACTCAAATAAGCCCAAGCCATAACCATGCCAATGGTAATGTTCAAGATGAATTCAGGATTAGATAGATAATGAACATTTGACATGAATGGTTCATCATCATCCTCATATATGGGCATATGATTTGCATATTGGTCAAGCCATCTATAAGTGAAGTTTTTTTGGTTGTACATAACCCATAGTGGTACCACCATCCCCATGGGAAAGTGATGGGCTCGCAGTTGGCCCATATCCTATGTAGTTTCGATAATTAGCGTGAACATCACATTCTACATAATGTACTTTACTAACCCAGAGTTAAGACAATGCATAGTCACCGGTAGTGCAAATGACCCTATTGAATATCTAGGTGAGGCAGGTTGAGGTACCTCCTTGACTAGATTTTGAGCATCCCCCTCGTCCATAGGACTAGGACCCTTTATAGTTGATACTTTGGGTGCTTGTTTTGACTCTTTTCCACCCATAACCACCTTAATATTATTATCATTCTTAGGTACTTTGGATGTTGTCAATTTAGTTGAAGCTACTATAGTATGCTCAGATAACTACAGTGCTACTGTGGAAGGTCCCGTACAACTCGTCAAAAGGTACCATCTGAACTTATCCCTCATGTATGTACTTTATACACTGATGTAATATTGAGGGAACACAACACATTTCTCTAATCCAAGGCCCCTTGAGAAGGATGTTATATTGCATGGAGCCTTCTATCACATGACACATCACAGGGATGGTATTTAGTCCAACTTGGATTTGAAGAATTATGGTACCTACCATTGAGCATAGTGCATCATTGAATGCTCTCAAGGTGAAATAGGAAGGTACAATATGTGACTTTGACAACTTTAGGTATGTTAGTTCCTTGGTTGTAATAATGTTGATTTATGATCTTGTATCAATCAAAACCCATTTGAATGGTGTGTGATTAATACATGCTATGATGTGTAGCGTTGGGTCCACTATAATAGTGGAAAACTTTTTAATATCATGATCGTGGAATTGTATTACTGGTTCACTGCATTGCTACACATGTCCCACAAAGTTTGTAAAAGCTTTAGGATCCTGGGACTAAACTTTGATTTATCTTAAGATCTCCATAAGCATCTCCTTATGATTGGGAGATCTCCATAAGATCTATAGACAACTTCGTTGGAGTTTTCTGTAGGCTTTGAACTAGACTACTCCTAATGGTCACTATCAATCTTGTTGGTGGGCCTAGAATATTTTGCATTGGCCTTTGCTGAGGTGCAGCATTCACCCTAATGGGATCTGGAGGTGGATTTGGTCTTTCATACGTCCCTTGTATGGTGACAACATTAACCATGCTAATAAATCCTATAGTTAGAGGTTTGACCCACACATTGTTCCTCGGTGGTTCATAATTTGGTAAGGGGTTCTTGAAGATCCCCATATTTTGGTTGTCAGGTGCCTGAGGGTTGTTCATCATTAGCTCACCTATTTCAATCATGTTTTGTACTAGATGTCTGAAAATCAAACATACTTCTATGTTGTGTACTTTTATCCTATGGAAAGAATAATACAAATCATCCCTATACCCCTTTGACTTGGTCTAATTAGGGTCTATCAGTTTTATTTCTGATAAGTTTATGGCCTTGGACTTGCACAGTTGATGGAATATTGAAGTCATATATTTTTACAAAGGTGTGAACTGGCAAGGCAACTTTTGTTCCTTATTCTTACCCTTTTGATTGTTGTTACGCTGATCATATCACGCAGGAGGAGTTTGGGATCGATAATTCTATTGTTGCCGCTTATCCTCTTTTTGGAGGTTTAACACCACTTGGTTAGCATGGGCCAACTTGGCCTATTTATTTTTGTTATGGGTGTTATTTTTGTTCCATTCCTTCTTGTTCTTGAGTTTCAAGTTACCCTCCTATAACTTGATATCCTCTATTACCTTGGCTTGCACCAAGGCCTCCTCAAATATTTGATAATGTTGTAGTTGTAGCAGTAATGAGATGTTTTTTGGACAACTCTTCATAAAAATTCAAGTTAGTTTGGTAGTCAGAATGGAGAATGGTAACTTTACCATTATCTTTCTCCATAGTTTACTGTAATCCATGATCAGCTTGTCATCATGTTGCATTAAAATGGCCAGATCAGATAGATTAACCTTGTTCTTGACACCGAAGGAGAAGCATTCAAGAAATGCATCAACAAGATATTTGAAGTTGGTTATGTTATGTCATTTGAGTTGATTGAACCACTCTCGAATAGGACCTAAGAGGGTTTTAAGGAAGGTTCTCAGCATTAGACCATCATTACTTTCAATATGATAGCACATGTCCATAAAGCTCGTAACTTGCTCCTAAGCATTCTCCTTACCTTGAAAATTATCCATATTTGGCATCTTAAAATTCTTGGGATATGCTATAATTGGCACTAAAGGGCATAAAGGTTCATTGTGAATCTTGTTTAAGGTCAATTTTTGATAAACCATTCCTTGCTTCTCTATAGCTTGAACCTTGTCTACCAAGGCTTGATAGACCTTCAAAGATAGAATTTCCTCTTCTCTAAGAGATCCATGAGGAGCCCTTGGAGGTAAATTCTTCTTTAAAATGGTGGGGGAATAGGATCATCCTCCACCTCCAATAGAGAGATATCAGGGTATTCCTATTCTTGATTATCTCCCACTTCTTTTTTGTACTGTATATGCCCATGATGTTCCAATGATTGGTACTATATTATTTTTTGGGCCATGTGACGAGTATGATTCTTCATATGTTCAAGGCACATATCAAACTATGAAGCAGATTGTCTATGAGTGCACTCCCTGTACTCACTTTGAGAGGGCAAGTTGGCCTGAGCCAATTGCTCCTCTCACTTAACATGCTCCTTCTAATCGAGGATGCATTTCTCAAAAAGACATTGCCTATGCAACATCTACCTCTAAGTATCCTCATTTTTAAGGTTCTCATGCTCTCACACAAACATATTCCAATTGATCTTGTAAGATCTACTATTGTTGCTATGACACTAGTTTCTATTATTGACCCATAAGATAAGCCCTATGCGGTATCTGGTGTACTCATTCAGTCCAAGAGACTTTATCATTATAACCTTTGATAGACCTATTTGCCATTCTCTTGCCCTTGTCTATGTAGACAACATTCACATTCTGGTGTTGTATTTAATCTATGCCTCCGTAGGTCGACGTGACAACTATACTATGAGAATGCTTAGAGAATTCTCCTAGCTCTTTAATGGTACTACGTGTGTTCTCACTATGAGAACTCATAGAATGAGACTATGTAAAATAGGATTTATACCCAAGCTACCCTAAGAATCTAACTAGACCATCCAATTGTCTGGTGCACCATGACTCATGTGGTGGTGTACCATTAAATCCAACCTTAGACATGTCAAATGTTGCCAAGTTTATTGTTATTTGAAGTCGACCCAGGCCTATGATATGAAGCAGACCTCTCTTCTTTCCCTTGAATGGGCGGATTTTCTATTTTTCTATTTTGAACTGATGGGGTCTTGAGTCACCTCTATCTCAAGTATGGATGGGAACAAATCTATTTACTATTCCTTCCTCAATGATGTACTCTTCCATGGATATAGTGGATCCACAAGGTGTAAAATCATGATAGATGATCCCATGCATGAAGTCCCCATGTTGGGATCTTTCATTCTCATATTCGTCTCATGAGGCATGTGCATTACCTCCTCTAAGTGGGGTATTCTGACGAGAACCCCCGCACGTAGAGTTATCCCCTCTAATGCTCACCGAATGCCATTTAGGAGGATATTGTGAGTGAGGGTTCTGTATTTTGTGTTGTGCAATAGGTGGAGGTTTGAACTAAACCTCAATCCTATTATGAGATCGACCTCTTCGTGTTCGCACCATGATATTATATTTTCTCTTATGTATATTTTAAGGCAAAAAAAGCAAACAATGATGATTATATCTTTTAAATTTTGTTTGTGAGTGCTAACTAGTTTGATGTGTTTGAGATTTGTTGAAAACTCTAAACTATTCTCATCATGTTTGAAATTGTTGATGATATACTCAATAGTTTAAGGCTTTCACTTGTATACTTGCAGCTCGATAACTGGAAAACAAATTCATGGTCACGTAAACCAACATATAATGTGTGGTAATAAAGTCCACACATGATCAGGGAGCACATGTCCTCCTTGTACTCATCCTATTAACCCACAGTCAGTGACATACCTCTTTAAAGAGAGATACATGAAAATTTTCCATGGGCTATGTCGGTTCTCGGATCTGGTATTGGTCTAGTAACAAAGGATCAAGGGAGTTGGATTAATGGATAGAAATCACTACCACCATCGTTGAACCCTACTAGTGGTTGGATATGACTTCCAACTCACTAGCATTTATATAGTACGTGGTGTGTGGGGTTCATTTTAAATTTACATAAAATAAAAGTGCATCACCCAACACACAATGCTCTTTTCCTAAATGCCTATGAAAAGACATTTGATATTCAAAAAATATGCATCTAACTCTAATCTACATGTTATTTCAAATATGCAATTAAATGTCCTAATCAGCCTCTAATTGGGCCACAACAAGTAAATTAATCAAATAGACTGTGACTATTAGGCGCAGTTCAGACCCTTAGGTAACAATGCTAGCCATGGGATGGAGTCGTAGGACAAGAAACTAGCCGCGTGTGACAGACACAACTAAGAGAGCTAGCTGTGACTGTTAGGCACGACTAATAGTAAACATGTAATTTTTGCAAGATTTCATCCCTTACTATTTTCGTAGGTTTTCTAATTACCTACAATAGAAAAATAGGAAATTACAGAGGACCACGGTTACCTATTTTTCTCATCTGATGGAGATGTAGTCTGATTTTTCTTGTTTTCTCTACTTTGTTGCTCATCGTGGCTGTCAAGCATATATGAGACTATGTGTCATGGTTGTCAAGTGCAGCTAACACCTGCAATCAATAAAATCAGAGATCTATCAGTTCAACACAAATTTTATAGGGTTTCCACCATGATCATCATATGTACCCATGTAGAAAGCATACACCTAACTATCTAATGCATCAATTGATATCAAAAATTAAGTATGCAAAAATATTTACAGAAATGGGATTTAATTTTATTAAGCTTTTTAAAATCCAATTACATATACGTCCCTCTTAGGGATACTCAATATTTATACAATTAATACAATCTTGAAGACCCTCTAAATGAGGGGGTGGTGTAATTCGTAAACTTTCCAATAGGACACAAACTGCTCCAAGTCAATGGTGACCTTCTTCTCTTCTTGAAAGAGGCATTTGTTACCTTGAATGCTTTGATTATAGAGTCTTGAAAACCCTGCACTCAAGAAACAACAAGAAATATTAAAAGCAAAAGTGACCTCTCCTGATGAGGCTTTTAGAGTAATCTTGCATAAATAATGACATAAAATCAAGAAAGCATGTAAAGCTATCAACCTATGCAAGAAATTATGAAATTGAAATAAAGCATAATAAACAAGCAAAGATATATATATGAAACAATCTAATTATCCATTAGAAATGTGAAATGCATGAAAATAAAAAGTACACTATTCTGCTTGCCAAATGCTAAGAAATGAAGGAAATCTGCCATAAATCTCTAAATCTAATCATACAATTACATATAAGAAAGTAAATCTAACTGATATCTATCTAAACAAATACAAATAAGAATAAATATACCACTAAAACAAGGAAAATCATGGATCAAACCCTCATTATGGGTCTGAGGCATAACTAGAACTATTAGACGTAGCTAAAAACCACGACTAAGATGAAAGTGTTCTTGCTCTCCAAATTTGGTCATGGATCTCCAATTCTCCTTGTGGAATTGATGATCAAGGGTCACTTCGGTGTCCTCCTATGGATTTGGTGGTTGAATTGTTTGAATTCATGATGGAATTGGCTCAATTGCATTTCTTTATTTCCTAGCCTCCTAGGACCTTCATGCCTTCAAACGCATTCATGATCTCCAATTGGGAAACAAAAGTGTTCTTTTAAAAGGTAGTAAGTGAGTCTACAATTTGACAGGGCTTCACTACATTTCAAATCGAGATCCTTCTATACTTCTCCCTAATTTGGAGGGGGGTATTATAGCACATTGAAGGCCTTGATCTAGCTTCATGGAGAAGTCAAGAATAATAACCCAATAGTTGGAGTAGTTGGAGGAAAAGTTCTAGATGCTTCCCCACCCAAAATCATTTTGATTCATTGTCCAGGCTATTGTAACCGATTTTGGGTCCAAAACTACTCTAATGCTAGCTATGGATATAAGGTGTAGCTAGCTCTATTAGTTGTGGGTGTCAACCGTGGATAAGGTTGAGTTAGCAAACTCTACCCAAATTGAGTGGTTAAAACCACTGCTTCATCTTGGAGTTGTCCAAGATCATTTATATGGTTTGTTAGCATATCCCATATGAGTAGTCACCTTGACATGATGCATTTTAGGTTTCTACACCTTTTACATGTGCTCTAATATGTTATCCCTCCTATTATAATGGAAATAATGCAGACTTATTTTTAGTTTGACTCTTCAACTCCTTTATTTTATGTATGTTGAATGAATCTTGTATAAGCCAAGTGGAGTATCTCATTCTTACTTGCACTTACTTCAATCAATGAACTTTATTGCACTCTCCTATTTTTGATATTCTCTATAATATCACCTTCACTATGGTATCTTTGGTACATTGAAATATGCTTCCTTACTGTGAACATTTGAACTGCTTCAATCCTTTTGACCTTCCAGTTTGCATGTGCCACATGGAACTCAATCTTATTTAACACTATAAATTCACTTTTCTTGTTCCTCTCAAGTGCTTACAACGTAAATCTACCTTGTATAGTGAAATTATGATACTTTGAACATTACATTTTACAAGTGTCTCATATCCAACTAAGATTCAATGTCTCCTTTGGCCTTGGTGTAATTTTGACACCCGAAATTCTCTTTAGCTTACTTTTCCAATGATTTATCTTCTTCATACCTATCCCTTCAATATCCTTTTCATGTAATGTTTCCTCCAATATTTAACACTTGGAGTTTGCATTAATTTTTAATGTTCTATCTCCTCTACATACATTTTTTTACTATATTTTGCAAAAACATCTCAGTTACTGTCATGACCCTACCCTTGGAAGATCTTTTATTTTGATGGATTTATGTTTTATTATATTGCTTATGGATGGAATGCCTATTTAATTCAGTTTTATTATGCAAATTCCTTGTTTATTATGGAAAATATGAGATGTGGATCCTTTGTGGGATGTAGGATAATTCCATGTTTGGATCTAATAAACATGAATTTGATGTAAGAACATGATGTTGCTAATGAAAAGTGAATTTTTATAGAAACATGTTATTTTATGGTGGTAGAAAGAGTAACCATTGAGAAAATAATACCTTGGGGAAATGATGTGATGGGTAAATTATTAGAAATTATAGGTAAGCAACACGAAAGAATGCCCCTTTTCATGAAGATGCATATCATGAAATTGCTTAGTCGCATATGTGTGTTATAGTAGTTCTTATAATGAAATATTATAAAATAAAATAACAATTGTTGGTTGATATTATTACCATAGTGAAAATAATAGGGAAAGAAAAAAAAAAGAGAAAAGGGTAGTTTTATAAATGATTTCTCTTTTAATATTTTGATATGTGTTTCACTCCTAACTATTTTAGAATCCATAGCATATATTGAAAGAACATGAAAATATGGTTATGGTGTATTAATTATATTTCTTGTGGGAAAGTGCAATGAAGTGGGTTGTTAAGGAATGTTGGAAGTTAATGCATGGGATTCTATACTGGAGTGGGTACACCAAACGAGTGGGAGAAGGAAAAATGGAAGGTAGAGTATCAAAAATGGAGAGGAGAGACATTGGGGTAGTTCTTTTGGAAGAGGCTTTCAAATACTAGTTTTGACTGTGAAGACAAAGATCGAATGATTTTAGTAAGTAAATAAACTATTGCTTCTTGTTGTGTTAAAGCTTGTGTGAGTTCAACTATGTTTGAATTATATTGCTGATATTCATTCATATGAAAGAAATGATTGTTCTTTATAACTAGTATGTTGATAGAGAACACATTCCATAGTTACTCTTATTTTTATAGGAAAATGTCTATGTTTTATAACTTCACCACTGCTACGAACATAACCCTAGAATTCCATTCATAGATTAATCCATCCTAGTCACTAGTATTAGATTGATATTGTCATAGGGCATTGATTCCCTTGTTATGGTTGTTGGGAGAAGGAACTAATATTGATGTTTGTTAGGTAGTGTTTAGTGTAAGTTTTGTAACAATGGAGAATTTAAAGTGTATCTTTTATTTTTCTCTTATTCTGTTGTTGTTGAAAATGATTGGGTAAACTTAGAAGATAGGACTAAGATACTTGGTAAATGCTTAGTCATTGGAGAAGAGAACAATGGATTCTATTGCATTTGATTATACCTAGATTCTATGATTGTAAGAAATGCATATATTGAATGCATGATATATCATTATTGTTGTTGATAGTATAGGAGACAAATGAATTGAAACTTGTCCTTTGAGTGAATTATTATTTTGATTATGCTCAATTTTTTATTTATTGAGAAGTTAGAGATTAAATAAATCTTGAAGGATAGGTGTTGTGAACTCTTGAAGAATGGTAATTTTTAGACGTATAAAAGGAAGAATGAATGCCTTCTATTGTATTTGATTATTCTAGAATTCTATTATTTGAAAGGAATTTGTTTAATGAATACATTATTTTATCATTTTTATTGTTAAAATTTAGTGAGATTTATTCATTGTTTTGAATTATTATTTGAGAATTCTTGAAGAGAATGGTTGAAATTCAAGACTCAATATGAATACATGATGAGCATTCTTGAAAGAGCTAAGGGTCCATCTCTGATCCCTCTTATAAGGCAATATTTTATTGGCTGGTGTTGTTGATCTACTACGGAAGTGTTCTATAGATGTTTGTGTGGTTACAACCATAGGTGCAACTTGAGTCTATGCTAAATAAGCTCTATGTAATCACATGAGCGTGGGATGATTTCAGCTTTAAAGGAGTAAAAATATTCAATGAGAAGTTGGTGCTCAACAATTGCTAGCTGGAAGATGAAATTAGTCCTATTCAAGTGAAGGATGGCAACTGAACTCCGACTACCTTAATGTAGAAATATACATTTCATATTTTGAATCATTTGTTTATACATCTGTAGGGGTTGTCTATTGATGCACTATAAGTACTGTGATTTGGAATCTTGTTTATATTTTGAATAGTTTTTGAAAGAATTTATTAATATAAACAAGATCATGCCAATTGAGTTAACTTGGCTTCAATGTAAATATATGATTGTGTTATGTGGTGTTTATTTTTAACTCAAATATCAACTTTTGAGCATTCACAGTGTCTTACGGGACTTATCTGGAATCATATAAAACTAAGATAAATTATTTAGTCATTAAATTAATTTCTATAAATCTTAATATTCGAAGTATCAGTCGGATTATGGATATGTTTTATTAGATTAAATATTATAATTTTTACCTTGTAAATGAATAAGGACAATTGGGTATTTAGAACCTTCATATGGTGTTTATAATCAATGGATATCCACTACTCACTAATTAGATATGAAATGTGGATAAGCTAGTTAATTATTTTAAAGGAATATAATGAAGATTTCTCCCAACTCGTACTCATGTAGCTGATATCACTTTTGAAATAGTTTTGGAAATGGAAACTAGAGGGAGATCAATTATATCTCTAGATATCGGGTAAGGGATCCTCTTAGGAAAGATGTTGGTCAAAGTATTGTGGATGATGCTTAGTACTCCTAATCTAAAGGATTTGGGTAGGGAGTAGGGATTAGCTTATCCATGGAACTCTTTCACTAAAAGGCTTGGGAAAAAGAGTAGTAAACTATGTTTATAGATCTCTTACGCTAAAATACTTGTGTGAAGAGAAAATACTAGTGTCCTAGATCTCTTGAACTAAAGGACTTGTACAAGGGTAAATACTAGGGCCTTTCCTTTCAATAGAGTGAAAGGAGAATCAACTATATTTTTAGGAATTTAAGGTAGTTGTAGTGGAAGATAACTGCACCAATGATTCTCACAAATAGACATGTGATGAAGTAGGGATGGTTGCATATTTAGGCTTGGTTGTAGCTCTTAGATGAGGGTCATGGGTTATTGAACTCTAGAAAAGGATTACTAGAGACTAGGTCTATCTTTTATTGGAATAATAACTTAGTTAACTTTATGAAGCTATAAAAAAATATAAGGGATTTAATTAGAATAAAATGGGTTTAAGGAACATTGGATCATGACAGTTACATTTTTTTGGGATCCTTGGATGAATCTATGGCATTGGACCTTAAAATTGATAACTTTCTTCCATGTTTCTGGTGGTGGCTCTTCCTTAGGCAGTGGTGGTTTTTCCTTGAGCAATGGTAGCACTTCCTTGGACTATGGTAGATTTTTCTTGAATGGTGGTGGATATTCCTTGAGATATGGTGGTGCTTAACTATACCCAACTGATGCTTTCACTTTTACCTGCACAAGGTTTTTCTTAGTTTCTTTAGACACTTAAAGATATACTCTACTTTATGATCCCTTATTTCATCTTCTGTTTGCTTTAGAAAAATAATCTTTTTCTATTTATTATACTCCAATAAATTTGTAGTCTTATGAGCTACAAAAAAACATTCAATACTAATATTATTTCCTTCTTATTTCTCCTTTTCAAGTAAGCTTTAACTTAGATATTTATATTTTTATTCTTGCAAATTTTAAGATGCAAATGCTACCAAATCCTTTTGCTTGAAGACTCTCTATTTCAACTTACTTCTCCAAAATTTAATAAAGCTAATATGGTGCTCTCAAATACTTAATGTAGACTAGTTTTAATGCTCAAATAATAAAATTATGTTGCACCAATATAGTATTCCTTTATGATATCCTTTTGTAGTTAATTTCCTTGGTGATTTGATTCACCCTTTTGCTATCACAATATTGTAAATTTTGTACACTTTGCTTCACTTTTCTACTTTAAAACTTATTAATTTTTTAGATCTAATTGTTTCTCAAATACCAACTTGCTCGCTACCCAAAAAATCTCTCAAATATGTCCTAAAGTTCTCCAAAATGTAGCTCTTATCCCTTTTTATAATGCTGCCCACAAAACCTGATTTTTATGGCTTTAAATATCCTCCAAATTAATTCTTTAAAACTCTAAAACTTGCAGCTATTAGTGCTTCCAAAATGCTGTCCAAAAATTCTGCAACTTTGTAGTCAATTCCTCCTTCATCCTAATGTTCAAGGACACTTTGAAATCTACCCAAATATTTTCAAAAACATAGTTCTATTCCTACTTCAATTTACTATCTTGTAACCCTTCAATTTCTACCTTGAAAATTAGCAAATTTCTCCTTTTAAAATCTGCCTTCAAAATTTTTGTGGCTGTACTTAAAATTTTCAAAAATGTGGCCTCTTCAATATTACCTTCTCCTTCAATATTCTTGTCAAATTATGACTTCAAATATAATATCTTCCATTGTCTTCTTCTTTCTCAAAAATTTGAATGTCTTGAGATCTTAAAAAAATTCTCCAAAATTTGGCAACCTTCTTGCCAAACCTTCTTCATTTTAGGCTTGTTTTCATATGGAAATAATTGTCCCAAGATCTTCTTATAAAAAATTCTCCTTGCTTACAATATTCTTCCTCTAGCTTTCTTCACAACTCCTCCAATGACCACTTCTTCAATTTGGCAATGAGGCTTTCTCTAGTCTTCTTATCCTTCTCCAAAGTTTCTTGAGAACTTTTTTCATTGGGTCTTCTAATTCAAAAACTTCTCAATTCTTACTCAAAAATTTAACGACACCTTCCCTTGGTCTCTTTAATATTCCAACTATGGAAATTATACACTGAGATCTCTTTCTTGGATATCTAAAATCTATTGCTTCTAAAATTTACAAGAGGACTTTTTATTCTATGGGGAATTCATTATTGAGTATCCTCACTCTCCAATATCTAATGGGACCTTTTTCTTGGACCTTATCAATATTCAATGTATACACTTTTGTTGTAACAAAGAACTAATCCCTGCACAAGGAAAACACATAGAATTTTAGATAATTGAAGGTGAAACTCTTCTCTATCTATTGTAGGAAGCTTCTCAACTTATAAGAACTAATTTATATAACAAGAAACATAAATAGTACTAATCAAATACACTTAAATTTTCAAAATTTTAAAATCAATAATCTTCACTAGGTATTCTATAAATTAATGATAATAAATCTATGTTGAGTCCTAGTATTCACGAGTTATCCTTCAACCCTATGGAAATACTAGCCAAATAGCAATATGGAATTTTATTCTATCTATCAAACCTTTCAGTAGTACCTCCTTCTTGGATCTCTTAATATCATAAATATCAAGGTATATCTTCAAGACCTATAATTTCCTTCTATTCTAAATTTACTCTTGGAATAGGTAAATCTTAAAACTTCCTTGGTTTTCGTTTCCAAAGGTAATTTCTTTAACTTCACTGGTTTCTCCTTAACTAGTGGAAATATTATTTGTAACTTTAAAAATTGTGCAAGTCAAAACCTTGTTGTATATTTAATACCATTATTAGCATTTGAAGCTAAATGTTTAAGATAAAAAAACCTTAAGATCTAAAATAATGTTGCAATATGAAATATATGATAATGGAAATATTTTAAAAGTATAAAACTCATAAATAACTTTATAAATAACTCATAAAATTACCATTAACAAGTGCTCACAAATATTATATCTCTATTGAATAAGTATCTCAAGTACCCATACTTACATAATCAAACTACAATTTGTGTATCTTGCATACACACATATATACATATATAATTGAATTGGAATATTCATATGGATAACCCTTGGACTTCACTATTCATATTTCTATTCGATGGAATCATGTACACATGGACGATTATGCACATTTATAATACCAAAATACTTTACACACTTTAATAATACTTGTGCATTTATTACATTGTATAAAGTAAACACTCACACTCTAACCTTGGACACACTTTCATAATCTAAAGATGTACCAAAGGTGATACATTAGCATGTACCGAATACTATAATATATTCCAACAAAACTATCAAGACATGAGTATAGGTATTTTTTGAGGTGAATTTAGTGAAAGAAGAATATCCAAATTTTGTAAAAGTTTAATATGGCTAGTGGAGCATCAAAGTTCTTGTTACCTAATTTCCAGCATTTAAGGAGGAATAACTATGCTTTCTAGAAAACCAAAACCTGAATGCAACATGAACTAGATGAAGTATGACAAGTAGAAGATAATATCACTACCTAGTCTAAAGAAGAAAATGAAGACCAAAAAAATTTAAATAAGGAATACAAAAAGGTAAAATTAATCATCATATTTGGAGTAACAAATGAGGTCCAACCATACATTCAACTTTAAACCATGATCAAGGATGCATGTAAAAAGCTAAAACTAGTATTTGAAGCAAAAAATCAAAACTGGATACTATTTCTCCAAATCCAACTCCATTGCTTGAAGATGAAGAGTGAAGAAAAGTTAGAATATTTTATGAGAAGAATTATCAATTTATGAGCATCATTAAAATAATTAGAACATATGTATCTAATGAAACATTAGTTCTAATTATTTTGATATCTCTACCATAAAAGTACAATGTTTTTGTAAAAACATTAAATATCACTAAAAAAACACCATGTTTTGAATACTTGGCGAACCTACTATAGAAAATAGATGCCTCACATATAATATAATAATAATAACAATTGATTATTAAAAATCAAATGAGAAATTATACATTCAAAAGAGTTAGGAGACCTCTAAAACAATTCCAATCGAGAAACAATTTTCAATGATATCGAAATTAGAAAAATGATACTATTCATACACAAAATATATGTGAACATTATAGTAGATATAACCACACAATGATGAAATACTAGAAAAAGTCTACCTAAGTGAATGACTTGTGACCTCAAGACCTTGACCAAGAGTGGAAGACCAAAAATTTCTTTTAGAACAACCTTTAGAGTAGGTTGATTCCTATGGAACTAGATAAACTAATAAGAGGGATTTATAGACTAGAGAAAGAAATACATTGGGTTAGAATCTAGAACTCAAAATGGGTATGATTCAATAGCATCAAGAGACATAAGAGCATGAGAGTATCATTACCTTAAGTAGACTAAACTACCTAATAGACCAACCATCATAAAATATTGCAAAACATTAATTGAATAAGCACATACACACATTGAGCATTCTCAAAATTGAACCAATAGTAATCCTGAGAATAACTGTTAACAAAGTACACTTGTTTATTTTATTTTAATAAAAATGCATTTAAAACAAATCAATATAGATACATGTTCTATAAAATTCTTAGATAGATACTAAAAAATACTTCAATTTTCACTAAGATGCATAGAACATTTGATTATACAACTTATGTAGTTATAACGTTAAATATATGACCTTTGAAATGAGCTAAATTCAAGTATGTATAGTTTTACATTGCATTCTATTAGCCTAGAATTATTTCCTTCATAATTAACTATAGGCCTATCATATGAGTACAACACATGCACCTCTATTTTTAGATGATTATTTTGCACCTATAATGACACCATTATGCTAATATTACTAGCTCTAATTTCTCCTAGGAATGTGGTATCGTACTTATATCAAGTTGTTTCATGAGATTATATGATATATTTGCTTTATTCCACTTTGCTTGATGAATAGTATATCTACATTAGGATAGGTTTTGAATGGGGAAGCCTCTATTTTTTGGGATTCTCTTATAGTAGAGTCTTGCTTGATGGAAGTAAGTCTAGGCTTCTCAATATTCTACCAAATTAATTTTACTTAGATAAAATTAGTCCATATCTTATTCTCCAAGTGCCAAACCATTATTTTGCTTGTGTGATGTTAACCTAACCAAAATTCTAGCCCTCATATCAATACTTAGTCACATTTTTTATTTATATTATTGAATATAAATCATTTGTGCTTCCATTGAGATGTCAACTTCTTTAAAAGTTTCACCAACCTCTACACTTAATCACTTTCACAATTCCTAGTGCTAGGTGCCAAAAACACTCCTACTTCAAAAATTCTTCACTTTCCTAAGTTGGACTTCATGCCTTAGAATATTTTTGGCTTTGGTATTGCTCTTTATTTATTTTTAACATTTATGTTGCTTATAATTATGTTAGATCCTTTAAGATTTTGGTTATCTTTAGTACTTATCCAAATTTTACATTAGGTAAGGGTTGCCTTAATACCAGACGTTAGATATTTTTTTTTAAATAAAGCGATAAAAATTCTGGATTACAGAGTACACCTGAGCTTCCAACCAGGACTCAAATAAACAACCAAACAGGCTAAAACCACTAGACTATAATGACACCTAGAAAATACAACAAGAATAAACCACATTAAGTCTGTACATCCTTGTGGATCAACTCCCACAGGTGTTGAGAATCACTAGATGGGAGACTCTCCCAATTATCGATACTCCAAGGATCCAGTAGCTTAGAAGCCCTTTTGGCCAGGTAATCAGCAACCACATTCCATTCCATTGGAATGTGCACAAAGGATATAAATTCAAACTCTTCACTCATTCTGAGAATCTAAATGGCTATAGAGGCCAAATACCAATTAAATTCCTCCACCATTTTACTATTTAAAATATTAACCATAATTTGAGAGTAAGAATCACAGATAATCCTATGCCAGCCAAGATAAAATCCCCTTTGCAAGGCCTCAAGAATTGCAATAACTTCCATAAAATTGTTGGAGTGAACACCTTTATAAATGAAAAAGAAAAAAATGACACCACCAGTATAATCTCTCCCAACATCGCCAATGCCAGCATGTCCAAGATTACCCCTGGATGATCCATCAGTATTAATTTTTAAAACTCCTCTAGGGGGTGGCCTCCACCTACCATCTCTCCTAACCTTATTGCTGAGCTGAGGAACCCTACTAGGGCTAGAAGAGTTCACACCATCCCCAAAGAGACCAAGGGCTTCTTGTACCTTCTCCTCCCTAGAATCCAAAAGAGGGTCCACATCACATTTGCTATGGATGGTTTGATGAACCATATACAATATCCTTTTCCAGATCTATTGAACAACCAAATAACTACCCTAAAATATGCACTGGTTCTATTCAAGAAAAATTTTCCAGATGATGCAAGAAGGGACAAAATTCCAAGCCACCCGAAGGAAGGGGGCCTTAGCCAGAGGTTTTCCCAGACTACTCCAAAAATCCACCAGGGACAACACATGAAAACATGGATGGTTCCAGGTGCTCCACCAACGGTGCCAAATGTCTTTAGCAAAAGAGCATTGGAAAAATAAATGAGAAGAGTCATCCTAATTCTTACTACAAAGGACACAAAAAGGACCCTAAAATTCCCTCTTCCTCACATTATCCCAAGTGAGGTATTTATTATGAGCTACCAACCAGAGAAAGAAGTTACATTTTGGCCAGGAAAATTTGTTCCACACCTTTTTCCACCAAGTGACAGGAAGACTCCCATACTTTTGCTTATCAAGAACCTAATAACCATAGGCTACCTAGTAGGTTCCCTTAGGATCAGGGTTCCAAGCTAGAATATCTTTACCCCTAAATGAATAACAAGGCCTCCCCATAAGAATAAGAGCAAGCACCTCTTTGTCCTTGGCCAGTCCCCCCTAGGGCCATTCTTGTGGATATTTCCACCTGTACATCTCCATATTTCCAAAAGACCATTTTTTTTAAAGTCCTCCACATGAGACCAACCTGCTTCCAAGAAAAAAATGCTTAGGGAAGGTAACCTAGGATATTGATTCAAGATAGGAGGATGGCCATCCCAAGAATCCTCCCAAAAAAGAGCATTTGATCCCTGATTGCAAATCCAGAACAAACCCTGTTTGATTAAATTAGCTCCTCTTTTTAGAGTGTCCTAGATAACTGAACCTTTCCCAACCAAGTTGACTCTAGGGATTTTAGCCTCAAAAATACCTCTCAAGTATTTACAAGATAATATTTTAGCCCAAATCTGATCTTGAGAGGTACACCATCTCCAATAAAGTTTTGCAACCAAATCTTGCCCGAAAAGAGGTCTCTTTTGCAACTCAAGGCCTCCTCTTGCACCAGCCTACATATAGAATCCCACCTAACCAAAATCCATTTAGATTGATCAAGTTTTCTAGACCATAAAAATTCTTGACAAAGCATCCATGTCCTTGATGAAGTGAGAGGTAGCTATTTGTACAAAACATATATAAATGGGTAAAGCTTGAACAACAAATTTTAAAAGCAACACTCTACCTATAGTGGATAGCCATCTAAAAGTCTAGTGATTCACCTTCCTTCTAAACTTATCAAGCACAAGAAGATCTAGGTAGAGGGTGAGATGAAATTGATATACCAATATAAATGAAGGGGGGAGTCCCAAATTGGAATCTTAGAATGTGAGCAATCTTGACTTGAATAAGAGGAGGGGTATTGAAGAAGGAATTGTCATCATTAATAAGCTGTCTAGAAGCACCAAGATATATGTCAAGAGACTGTCTAATATTGCCAGCTTCCCTAATAGTGGCAACTCCCAACAAAGCAGTATCATCAACAAATTAAAGGTGGGAAAGAGGTGGCAAACTACTATCCCACTTCCACCCCTGAATGAGACCCTACATGAATTGAGACTTGATAAATCTTCCCAAACCTTCTGCCATAATTATAAACAAATAAGGAGATAAAGGATCTCCTTGTCTCAATCCCATTGAGGTCTCAAACAGATCTGATGGCTCATTATTAACAAGAACAAAGAATGAGGATTAAGAAACACAACTCATCACCCATCTAATCTATTCCTCCTCAAATCCAAAATCAGCAAGAACTTTCTAAAGAAAGGACCATCTGACCCAATCATAGGATTTTTCCATGTCCAACTTAATGAACATAGCTTTATCCTTAGAAGTTTCCATCAAGTGAATAGCTTCTGTAGCAATAGCAACCCCATACAAGATTTGTCGGCCAAAAATAAACCCTCCTTGCTTCTCAGAGATGATTTTGCTCAACCATATATTCAACTTGTCAACAATAATTTTTGTGATGATCTTATACACAACATTGTAGAAAGCAATAGGCCTGAACATATCCAAGGAATTTGCTCCCTCTTTTTTGGGTATAAGCATCACAAAGGTAGCATTTAGGGCCCTTAGCATCTATTTGTTCTTTTGGGACTCATGGACCACCTCCAAAATATCAAATTTGATTAAATACCAAAACTCCTGATAAAACTCAATCGGGAATCCATCTGAGCCTGGGGATTTTCCTTTTTTCATCTTGAATACAACATTTTCCAACTCCTCAGGGGAAATTGGAACCATCAAGTGCTCATTCATATCTTTAGAAACAATCTCTGGAATACATTTTAGAATAAGTTTTTCATTCTCATCATATGATAGGGAATCCTCCTTGAAGAGAGAGGAAAAATACCTCTTAGTCTCTTCTGAAATATCCTTGAAAGAAGAGAGCAGGGTACCCTAAGAATTCACAAGAGAGGTAATCAGGTTACCTTTACGGTGAGCCTAAACTGAGTTATAAAATAAGGTTGTGTTTCTATCCCCTTACTGAAGCCAATATACTTGAGCTTTTTGTTTCCAAAAAAATTCTTCCCTCAGTTCCCATTCAGGAAGGTCTTTCATAGCCTCAGATTCCTCAACAAGAAGCTCCTTCGTGAATCCCTGATCTCTAATATTCCTTGAAGCTTCTTCCATCCTCCTAAGAGCTACTAGATTAGCCAAGGAAAGGTTCCCAAAATTTAGTCTATTCCATCTCTTCAATTTATGTTTTACAAATTGTAGTCACTTCATAAAGGAATACATAGCGGTGCCATGAGGAGGTTTTCCAATGGTCCACCAACTCGACATGAAATCATGAATCTTAGGATCACGAAGCCACATAAGTTGAAACTTAAATGAGGGATTATTTTTTAGCCCTAACTCCAAAGTAGAGAGTTTGATAGGCCAATGATCAGATCCCCTACCCTCCAGAATCACAAAACTAGCACCTCTGTTATTACCCATCCAATAACTGGATATCAAAAACCTATCCAGTATCTCTAAAATGGAAGCTTCCCCACACCTTCTATTGTGCCAAGTAAAGATCTAATTATTTTTCTTGATGTCGACCAAGTTTATGGCTTGGATATGAGCACTGAAGACAGAAGAAAAATGCTCAAGATAGTCCACCCCACCACGTTTCTTCTCTAGACAAGTGATAGGGTTGAAGTCTCTAGCCAAAATCCATGGGTACAGGGGAACCAAACTTATCATGAAGCAAATGTACTTCCACAAATTCACTTTACCATTGTAATAAATAGGAGCATACACATTTGTAAGTAGGATGATTTCACTAGATTCATTATCATGCCCGACCATTTAAATAGACCATCTGCTAGAAATCCAAGTAAGAGGGGATATCTTAACTGGATCCCATAAAAAAGTGATGCCACCAAAATATCCACATGCACCAATACACTAGAATTTCCCCATTCTCCACAAATTGGGAGTAATATTGAACATACTTTCAATAGCCAATTTAGTCTCCTAAACAAACACCACATCCGAAGAATGCACACGAACCAAATCATGAACAAATTTTTGTCTGGGGATGCTATTCAACCCCCTTACATTCCATGATAGGATAATTATTTTTGGGGGTTATAAAAATGGGAGTCCAATGTTCTCACCAAGCCTGACTCCACCAAAGTCTCCCCCATTAACTTAATTTTATCCTGGTCCTTCTTTTGACCCACCTTCATATTCTTATCCGATTTTTTTTTAAATTATTTTTTGCTGCAATCCCAAAACTATAGGAGTTTTGAAGTCCAAGGATGACTGCATCAGTGCCTGAGTAGGAGAGGGCATAACTAAATCTATACCACTTTCCAAAATGGTTTCCCTTATAGGGCTTGACCCAACCATGTCCCCTATACTTAGATCCAAAGCCCTTTATTCTTCATTTAAACCCCCTAGATATGATTTCGTAAGTTCCCCATTAAGAAGAGACATATGATTTTGCCTTGTTATATTTGCTTAAGGTAGCGACGTTTCAGGTATCTCCTTGCATTGATCAAGATCATCTAATATTTCAAAATGGTTGAGTAGAGCATCTGGCTAGCTATCCTTAAGGTCTTTGTTTGCCCTTCATCCTCTATTTTGGGATTTTACCGAAACAAAACCTTCCTTATCCCATTCCCCTTCCTTTATTGGGGCTTTTCCTTTATCCAAAATTTGTCTAGACCGAGAGGGCCCAGGATTTGAAGCCACAGTCGAGACAAAATTAAGGCATTTTATTTGTAGGTGGCCATATTCACGGTAAATCTAGTAATGAAATGGAAGAGCTTCATAGTCAAGTTTTTGAACCCATGTAGTTGATCCAAATTGTATTTCAATAGAATCTAGAATAGGATTATTTAAGTCAATTTCAACACATACGAGAAACAGAGATTACCTTTTTATCCATTGTCTGTTGTGATGGTCCAACCGACTTCCCAAGTAGAAGGGCAATCTTATGCAAGATATCAGTTCTCCAAAATTCCAATGGGAGCCATGGAAGCCACACCCATACTAGAACCCACGATGATTGCTCCTCTGATGGGTTGAAACCCACATGCCAGGGTTTAAGAAAGAGTCCCACTTGGTTATAGAAATAAGGACCCCCTTCAAATTCTTTGTTACGATTTGCAATACAAGAGAAAACCACCATAAAATAATTGTTCGCACTCAACATCACTTCCACATCACCTTCAGGATTCCAAGTCTTCTTGACCCAAGCCTCCACAAATGGGAGAGAAATTTGGATGCCCAAAAATTTGCCAATAAGGGCATGTTTTTTTAGATACTCCACATATTTTGCCATCGAATCTGGTTGAACCACTAGAACTGTCCTGGCTTCACATCGTTCCAAACATCCATTGTTATTTAACAAGTGGTTTCTGACATGCACTGGAAAATCCTATTCCTTCCAGTAATTTTTAGATGAAAAAATATCACGAGCATGCACTCTCTATGTCATAATTGATGCCATCATGATATTCTTTCAATTTTTCAGACCTCCTCCGAAAGTTACTACCATCCCCATAGAGTAGATGTTCTTCATAAAACCCTAGTAGAGTAGTTTTTCCTTGCCAAACGTTAGATCTTTGTTCAAACACATAGCCAATATTTCTTTTTGATGCATTAGGTTTTGGAATTTGAATATGCTTTTGATGATGTCAACACTTTAAAATGTCTAACATCCTTACATACTTAGCAAAATTTTGAGTCTGGCATTGTAGCAAAATATTAGAATCTATTGCTGTAGTCAAATTTTGAGACTTAGCTACATTAGATATTGGATTATTTTATGCTCATTAATGATGTTAAGATCTTAAAATTCCAACCAACTTTTACACTTAGAGAAATTTCTATTCCAAAGCTTACTGAGACTTCATGCCTTAGCTTCTTTTTTCATAAATCCAACAAATGCTCAATATATCTAACCATACTTCTATATTCCTGACTTGACATGTACTAATTCATTAGAAAAATTTCTCTTTGAAGAGATACTCTCTAGATGTAGGTCAAATATTTCTACCAAAACTCCCTAGATGTTTTAAACCAATATGACTCCTAATTTTACAATGAATGGTTATAATTAGAAAGTAATTACTTTATTTCACTTACAAAATTTGTCCATTCCATTGTTTTCTACTCTCTTATAAATTTTTGAGGATGGATTTTTTTTAATTTAGAAACAAACCCCTTGTAGGGCCACCTTGGTCTAAGAAACCACAACCAAGGATTTCTACACCATCAAAATAACCCAGGATTCATACCCAGCCCTAACTGCACCAACATTATCAACTAGATTTTGGGTACCCAATATGTTTTTGGCATGGTGGAGATTCAAACAAGATACCTCCCTTGGATAATTGACCTACCCTCTCCAACTCACCTACAACACGTAGGTTTTGAGCATGGATTTTATTTCCTTATTTTGATTTAAAATGTGACAAAAAAAATCATTCAAAATCTTCATTCGTTCCTTTAGATATTTCATGTTTTCAACAAACCTATACATACATGATCCTTCAAGTTTTTCTTAATAAGCATATAGAAGAAATTAGAATCTTGGATCCAAATGGACTAGAAGAAAAATGGATTTGGATGACCATTATTGGGTAAATAAAAAGTCAGAAAATTAGTTTTTTATCTAATCCTACTCATAATAAAATATCTAAATAGTTTATATACTCTAATTTATAATAAAGTATTGGATAACATAATATATCCAATGTATATACTATATGAGTTTACCCAATGCATATATTATATCACTAAGAAACAATAACATATCAAAGGGTCTTTTGAATTAAAAAAAAAAAGATAAATATTTCATTGATATAGACCATACAAGAGTATCACTCTTCCTTCCCAGAGGAGACAAAATTGTGTTAAATTAACCCTCAAGAATATATACATATTAATTATGAATTGTCATTGTATTTGACAAAAATATGGTAAGGTCCTTCAAACATCTTTCATGAGAAGTAAGTATATTTGGAGTGTATATAATTATAATCCCAAACTTAATATTTTCATATTTCTTGCAAAGTAGTCCAACAACCCAATTAATTTTTTTGTTTTAATATTTGCTCAACCTATTTTATTTTTTCCCTTATTGTTGCAATACTACCAAAATATCTTATAGAAGATATTTCTAAACAATATGTCATCCTTTAAAACTACTTGAAATGTAATTTAAAACATAAAATCATAGCATCATTTACCATAATCTACAAAAAATATTCTTGTCTCAAAATTAGGGCATCTATGTTAGTTTTTGATGTATTTATTTTGCAATAAATACATTAAAAAGGGTTAAATGTACACGCTCAATTTTAAGCACATGGTTAATCTTCAATAATTTTAATCCCTTAATTAATCATCCCTCCAATCATTCAAAATTAATAAACCTTTCTTGTGCCCAAATTGGAATCATTTATTGCTCCAAAAGAGAAAGCACCAGGGCATGGTGAAAGTGTTGTTAATGCATTTGAACCTTGGTGGCACTTTTGCTAAAGAAAAAAAATGTTGTAGTATGAATGATAGTACCATTGATGCTATCATGACTTGGTAGTGATTTTGTAAAACCTATCAATTTTTATCTTTTCCCATCCATTTTTAATATTTAACGATCTGGAAAAAATGCCAACTTAATAGCACCATTAATGCTATATAATATTTGTGCTTTTGGCTATTGTAAATCAATATAAAGAAATGCATTTTATTTATATTTAAATGCATATTCCATTAATGAATCAAATCTTCAAAAAAAATTGTAGCCACTGCCCCCCAACCCCACCCAAAGCCCCACCCCTACTAATCTCGTTGATAGCTCTAGTCATGAATGCCTATCCATGAGGTACCTAGTTATGACAATGACCCCGAATTCTCCTTCCTTGCTACCACAAAGCATGCCCTTGGGTCTGAGCCCAAGGATGGATCCCCATACCTTGATTTCAAGTTCAAGCCCATGGATATCAAGTGGTCTTCATCCAAGTTTCTTTAAAACCCTAGCCATTCCTATGTCCATGCTTTCTTGTGCCTAAATAAACTAAATATGGAGACATCATCCCCTATGAAGATCAACAAGCCTTCCCAACCTACGAAGTCAACATTAGAGCGCACTGATACCTTTGCTATTACTCTTCATAGTTTTATTACCAATCACATTGTTATTACAGTAGACACCATGTCTGTGGATGCCAATTCTTCCAAGGTTGCATGGACATTGTACATTTAGATGATGAAAGTGTTGGAAAAAGTGCATGGTCACATCAAAACTATCTTCAAAGTGATGGATGAGCCTCCCAACACCAATGATAAAAAGTAAACTTCAGGTCCCTGGTCTGAGGGGCATCCCTTGGGGACCACCCCTATCCCACCTTTTGTTCAGTAGGGATCATCCCCTTTGAATTTTTCATTGGTTGTTTGTTTTCTAATTAGTTTGGATCTCCCTTGTGGGGTAGCCTCTATTTGTTTTCTATTTAGGTAGAATATCCCTTGTGGGCTACCCTCTATTTATACCCTTGATGTATTAAGGTTTTGGGACTCCTTTCAAAACCCACTTTTAATCAATCCTTTTATTGAACAAAAAATCTTCAAAAAACATTGTAGCTCTTACAAAATTTCCAAATCCAAAAAATATCATTCTCATGTTCTTACATTCATGGCTTGGTACCTTTTGAAATTCTTATATTCTCTAATATTGTCATTTTCAATGCAATTCTTATGATAAGGAACTATGGATTTCTATAAATCCAACACTTGGGAGATCCCAATCCATGTCCGTTCCATAGTAGCAAAGCTCAACCAAAGTTTCACCCATGGTTTTTTGAAAGCACCAATATTATGTAAACATCTCTCTAGAATCAGGGTAAATAAGCATTGTGCATGGCAATATTATGACAAAACCTTACCACAATGTTGTGAAGGTCATCCATGTAAGAACATAAAATCTTCTTCTTGCAATCATTCAAGTATCTAGTCAAGTCTCCAATGATGTCTAGAAATTCTCACGCAATCAACAAGCATAAAGCTTCAAGCCTCCAAGCTCAAGCATTCAAGTGCTATAAATAAACAAGTTATCAAGATTTCAATAAATTTCCAAAAAGTAAAAATAACCTTACATCTTGGGCTATGCTCTTCCTCCTTTTTTTCGTTTGGATATTCCTTGTCATTGTAGATTTAAGCCTTTTATTTGATCACATTTAGATATAGTATTGCATTTTGTATTGCCATTTAGTTTACCTTTTATTTTATCATTAATATTCATATTCAACAAATTAATCTATATTTTTTACTATTGGGTAGGGCACCTACTCTCCTAGGTTAGGTCCCTCAATCTAGTCATCATAATAATTGTTCATGATGTTTTTAATATTTTTGTTTAGAACTCAAAAGCAAAAGCATTATCAAATTACAAGTTGGTGGAACTATTGCTCCTTGTTTTACATAACAAAAGCATTGCAAGTGCTATTGTGACCCAATGGCACTTTTTCCATCCAAAATTCATTTCTTGCATACTCATTCTTATCATTTCTATCCATCTAAATAGGTGGATTATTTTTATTCAAGGAAGTTCAATTATCCTCTACCAGCTCAAATAGGTTTCTCTATCACTAACTATATCTTTTTATATCTATTTTTTAGGTGATGCAAAAGCATCTAAGGTGTACAAGAAATATCACATCACCAAGAAAGAAAAAGAAGATAAAAAACCAAGTGTTGTTTTTTAATACTAAAAATAATTAATTAAAAAAAAAAACTCTAGATTCATGAGCACCTAAGTCGAGGTTAGATTTTTGCATGTTCAATCGATATTTGCATGGGCTATTTTACTACCAAAAGAAAGGTCATTAGAGATTTTTTTATCACCAATTTGTTGTAAAGAAGACTATAATAAGAAAAATTCAACTAAATGGAATAGATCAGGCCTAATCAAGGGGTTTCAACAACCAAAGAGAGAAATGGGAGATTTTGTTAGGGTCCTAGAGGAGTTGGTGTTGATATTCCAATGCAATACCAATAATTATAGTAAGTTAAAAGAGGATTTCAACATAATGATAGTAGTTGTAGTAGGTTAAAATAGCATTTCAACATAATACCTAGAGTTGCAGTAGGTAAAAGAAGATTCTAGCACAATACCAATAGTTGTAGAACCTTATAAGAGGATTCCAACATAATATTAAGAACAATAGTAAGTTATTTCCAGGCTATTTAAGAGTCTTTTATGATTTTTTATTATTATAATAAGGTTAATGTGTTTTTAGATATATTTCTATTAAATATTTAAAATTTTGACAAGTGAAATCAAATATTTGTCATCGTAAATATCTTGTGTGCAATTTTTTTGTTAAAAAATTAAAATAATTATTATTGTGCCCAATTGTTTTTCACTAGCTACTTCGTTGGTCCTCATTAACTTTATCAACCACCCTAGACTACATTAGAGTGGTATCAAAGTAGGTTTTATTAGCATCCCAAGGAAGGGAAGGCAAAGGTGTGTTACAAACTTGCAAATAGATGTAGTTAAAGCATTGTGGGGAATCAATGCATGATTGGAAGCCATTGAGATAACACAATAGAGAGGAGTTTGCATTGAGGATGTGAGTGAAAGTTAGGATGAATATGATGGTTACATAGAGGAAATAAAGGAAAAAGGAATTGAAAAACCATAATGGATACAAGTGATCTCCAAGGTTGGGAAGAAATCAAAATTAGATACCCCCAAATTTTAATGAGAGATTGAATCTACAGGATTTTATAGAATGGATAATAGAAATGGAGAAGTTATTTTTATTATGAATCCATGGCTAATATTAAATGGGTCAAATTGGCATGCACATGATTGAAGGGGCATGTAGCACTTTGGTGAGAGCATGTGCAAAGGGAAAGGAAAGGAAAGGATAAGGATAAAATACAAATTTGGTATATATTTGTTTCCAATATAAAATCAAAGTTTCTACCTGCTAATCATCACATTGGTTTGTTTAGAAAACTACAAAATATATTATGGTAATTTTGCCAAATTATTTCATAGGTCCAATATTATAGAATCAAATATGAATCATATAAAGGAAAATCATATAATCACATTAGTATTTCACAATACAAAATTCACAATATTTTTCATAAATAATCAAATATATCAAGGAACTTGTTCATTATATCTTATTTTGATATAATGGATGAAGCTTCATATCCATAATATAACATTATAATATGACTCTTTAATACTTGATTAGTTCTCTCCTCAAACATTTGGCAGATGAATCCTTTCATATTCCTCACATATGAAAAATATTCATGACTCTTCACTTTACATCTTTCCATACCTCATATGACTCTTCACTTCCATATTTAACACCTAAATCCTAAAAATCTTGACTTACTTACATGCCACTTTTCACTCACAACTCACACCTCACACCTTGCACACTTTATTAAATTAAAAGGTGTACACTTGTAAAACATTGACACATACATTAGACAAAATATAAATAAAAATCCTAAACTAATATTTATAAATGTATCAAATGCTATAAAATAATATAATACTTTAACACCCCCTGTATTACATTGTTTGGTATGAAGACTTTTAATTTTCAATATCTGATTCTAGTCTTTGTCCATTGAATTTGACTCTTATACTAGTGGAAATTTTGGGATTGACCTATTAGCTTATTTCCTAAAATATTTGTTAGGATTTATTTATGTCCATAAAAATATTGTAACATCTCCATAATCTTATTCCATCCTAATTTACTGTTCCATTCAAAGTTTAATTTAATTTTCTTCTTGTAATCTAATTTTTTTTTGGTTCTATCTTAAATTTTACTATTTTGGAATGATTTTTATTTCAATTTGCACTTTTAATCTATTTATATCATCTTATTTATCTCTTTTTATCTCATCATCCAAACTATTAGTGCCTTCAATATTTTCTGAATTATTTTCATTTTCATTATTTTCATAACAATCTTCAATTTGGTCTTCATCTTAAGTGTATATAATCCTTTATATAGGAAATCTTATTTAATTTTCTTCTTTAGATTCCCTCTCTTTAATTCCTTGAACTAATTTTTCTTATGATAGTCTTCTTTTGTTTCTTGTTGCACATGGTGATTTTATGGCTCGTATTGCATTGGATGAAATATTTGAAAAGACACATTCATTTGACTTATTTGATTCAAGTAATTATATCTACAAATACTTGCAGTATGATTTTTTTTATTGCATATGTGACAGTAAATTTGTGTCCATTTAGGTTGTTATTGTGATAACACTACCATGTTATTTGATGTATTTTTTTTATATCAAATCATTATTAGTCATCTCATCTTTGAGTGTACTCTCCACTTCATACTCTTGAGGAACATTGACTAACTCATAAAAGGTTATAGTTTTATTTAGCACTTTAAGTGATGTGACTAAATTTTTAAAAGTTTCTAGGAGTGGTCTTAATGTAACTTGAACAACTAACTTGTCTTCTACTTTCTCTCCCAAATTTAGTAACTTGGATTCTAATTTCACTATACTTCTATGAAAGAGTTCTATACTTTCTATTCTATTAACATTTAATGAATATAATTGTGACTACAAATGCAAGGTAGTTGCCTTCATTTTTCCTTCAAATATTTTGCATAATTTTACCCAAGAAATTATTGGAATCTCTGCTTCACTTATATCTGGATAAATTTTATCTTTTATACTAAATGTGATTAGCATAAGGGATTTTGCATCATCACTCCCAAATTTTTTTCCCTTTCATATTTTGGCATGTTCTTCATTCCATTCACTATATAAAAAAGTTTCCTAACAATGAGAATTGATTTCATTTTATTTTTTCATGATACAAAGTTTGGTCCTTTTAAAAGTCATAATTTAGAAAGGAAAAATTCACTATTTTCCATAACAGAACTCATTCAATAATCTCCTTAATTCATAAAATTTCTCAAATTTCATTCAGTTTCAAATTTAATCATTTTATCTCCCAAATTCAATCTTCACTTATATCTTCACTTTAATCTTATCTTCTCAATCCTTCAAGATTTTCATGTGGCTAGAGTATAGCTATGATACCACTAATGCAATTTTGTTAGATTATTTCATAGGTCCAATATCCTTAGATAAAATATGAATCATATAAAGGCCATTCACATAATCATAATAATATTTTCACAATACTTGAAGAACACAAGCTTATACTAAGAGGGGGGTGAACAATATAAGATCAACTTTTACTTTTCTTTTCCAAACAATATTATCCAATATTATCAATGGCAATATCAACAAAAATAATCAAAGCAATGCATAAATCATCACACACAAGAGAGAAACCAATTTAACATGGTTCATCTAATGTGGGTTACTCCATGGAGATAATATTTCCACTAAAATTTTCACAATAAATCTCTTGGGAAACACTTCCCTATTACAATGTTTATGGAACTTTGTCCAAAGGAAACACCAGTCCCCTAATGATTTGATTAATGGATCTCTCTCCATAGGAGAACTCTTTTCATTTTTCCTTGGTTCGTGGAACTTGATACAAGAGAACTATTTATCCTCATCTGGTTCATGGATCTCTCTCCACATAAGAACTATATCTTCCTATATGGTTCATGGATCACACTCCACAAGAGAATTCTTTCCCCTTGCACTAGTTCATGGATCTCTATCCATAGGATAACTATTTCTCTTTGCAATAGTTTATGGATCTCTATCCATAGGAGAACTCTTTCTCCTCTGCTCTGGCTGGTGATATTCTAGAAGACTTCTGTCCCCACTACACTGGATTGACCATCGATGGAAAT
This sequence comes from Wollemia nobilis, assembly GCA_028583015.1. Classification (NCBI taxonomy): domain Eukaryota; kingdom Viridiplantae; phylum Streptophyta; class Pinopsida; order Araucariales; family Araucariaceae; genus Wollemia; species Wollemia nobilis. The sequence continues at coordinate 521,203 of JAQPPZ010013334.1, forward strand.
ACCATGTTCCCTCATTGCTCGAACATCGACGAAAATAAAACATTTAAACTTTATGTTTTACACCAAACCCATACTTAGGGTTATAAAATTAATTATAATATAAATATTATAATTAATTTATAAGTAACATTATGCTTTTATTTTAACACATAATATTATAATAATAAGTATTATAATATTATTCCCTCTGGGACTAGGTGTTTCCTTTCTTAACCTTAGGCCTTATCTTTTAACACTTAATATTATAATAATAAATATTATGATATTATTTCCTTTGGGCCTAGGTATTTCCTTCCTTCGGGGTATTTAGACAATATTTTGACCAATCATGTGAAGCTTTAAACCAAATCTCTTGGGCTTAAAATATAATTATTTTAACCCCTATTTTGTCAATTCTTTGTACTGAATTTTGACATCAATGAAACTGACTCTTGACATCAGTGACACCATAACTTGATCAAATTTCCAACAATCACAAAACTCACAATATTAATCATAACTCATCAAATATATCAAGGAACTTGTTCTTCAAATCTTCATTCAATATAATCAATGAAGATTTATCTCCCTAATATAACCTTACAATATGAATCTACAATGCTTAACTATTGTTCCCCTCAAACATCTAGGATATGCATCCTTTCCTATTCCTCACACATTATAAAAATCTCATGAATATTCACTTTGCATCTTGCCACATATCATGACTATTCACTTGCATATTTGACACCTAACTCCTATGATGCTTGACTTACTTACATAACACTTTGCACTCTCAAAACTCACACTTCACACCTTACACAATTTGACACTTGTACACTTTATTGCATAACACTTGGATACTTCTCACAAATTGACACATACATTAGACAAAGTTTAAGTCATAATTCTAAATTAATATTTACAAATGTACCACATGCTACCAAACAATGTAATATTTCTAATATTAAATTATTTGGTGTGAAGTATTTTAGTCTTCAATACTTTTTTTGGTCTTTGCCCTTTAGCTCTGACTCTCATATAGCTTAAAGTTTTGGCATTGACCTATTAACCTATTCCTTGCAATATTTGTTAGGATTTCTTTATCAATTAAAAAATTGTAACATGTCCATAATCATATTCCATCTTGCTTTATCGATCCATCCATAGTGTATTTAAAATTTCTTCTTGTTATCTATTTTTTATTTGGTTCTCTCACAAATATTACTATTCTAGAATAATTTTGATTTCAATTTTGCTCTTTTTATTTATTTTTGTCATCATAATTTTAGCTACTTTTATCTAATAATCTAAAACATGAGTGCCTCTAGGATTTTTGAATGATTTTAATTTTCATTCTTTTCATAGTCATCTTCAATTTGGTCTTCATATTTAGTGTCTATAATACTTATTGTGAGAGCTTTTATTTAATTTTTTTCAACTTCCATCTCTTGAAATTCTTAAATTTCTTGAACTAAATTTTATTTTTGATGGTATTATTTTATTTGTTGTTGCATATCTTGATATTGAGACTAATATTGCCTTGGATGAAATATTTGAAAAAATCTATTCAAGAGATTTATTTGATTCAAATAATTATATGTACAAAAACTTGTAGTATGATCCTTTTTATTGTGTATGTGACAATATATTTATCTCCATTCACGTTGTGATTGTGATGATGTTGCCATGTTATTTGATGCATATTTATTTGATATCAAAGAATTACTAATCATATAATATTTTATTATATTATCCACTTCATATTATTGAAGAACATTAACTAACTCATCAAAGGATATGATTTTATGTAACACTTAAAGTGAAATTACTAAATTTTTTAAATATTTTGGGAGTGCTCTTAATAAAAATTGAACAGGTACCTTGTCTTCTACTTTCTCTTCCAAATTTAGTAACTTGGCTTCTAACTCCACTATCCTTCAAAGGAAAATTTCTATACTTTCTCCATTATAAACCTATAATGAATATAATTATATCTGCAAATGCTAGATAGTTGCCTGGATTTTTCCTTCAAATATTTTTTTTATAACTATTTCCAAGAAATTATTGAAGTCTATGCTTCATTTATATATGATTGAATTTCCTGTGTTATACCAAATGTTATTAGCATAAAGGTTTTTGCATCATCATCCTCAAATTTTTATTTTTCCATTTTATATTTTGGATTGTTCTTTGTTCCATTCACTATATCCCAAAGTTTCTCAACAATTATAATTGAATTAATTTAATTTTTACATGATGCATTTTTTTGGTCCTTTTAGAAATTGTGATTCAAAAAGGAAAATTTTACTATTTTCCATTATGAAACTCATTCAATAATCTCCTCCATTCATAAAATTTCTCAAATTTCATTCAATTTCATATTTACTCCTTTCATATCCCCAATTTCTAATTTCAATTCATAATCCTTCCTTCAATAATTCATTCATTTTTTTTCATCTTCAATAATTCATTCAATATTCAATTTTTTTTTTTACTTCTTATATCTCCCAAATTCACCTTCAAATTTCACCTTTAATCCAATAAATTATTTTTCAATTCAAATATTCATGTAAATTTTAATTTTTTTGTTTTATTATATCCCCCTTGCATTATTTCATTCCTTCAACTTAAAATTTTCAAATTCAATCTTCAATTTCTTATTTCTCCATTAATCAATTCATTTCCAAAGTTGAACCTCATAATTAACCATACTTAAAATAAACTTAAAACTATCAAAACTAAATTAAGTCAGAATAAAATATGTGCTCAGTATGTAAAATAAAAGAATAATCAATACTTTGGTACTCATCTTGTTGCTCACATATGGAAAAGTAACACTCACCCTTCTATGAAAATTATTCCACACATTGATGATGATGCTTTACTCTTGTTAGGATTTGTTGTTTCCTTCTTTCAGGTACTCTTCATTAGTCAAATTAAAATGACTACTCTTGGATGCTCTAATAGTCCATAGACACTTTGAATCCTCAAGAACATGATCACCATAGGATAGGGCTTTGTATGTCCTAAATCAGATATCTTTTGGCTCTTCAAAATATTTTATCTTGGGCTTCATACATGGCTCTTCTTATTTGTAATATGCACTTTCATTCTTCTTGTTTATTACATTTTTCACCTCTTCTATATATATATATATATATATATATATATATATATATATATCTCAAGGGGCATTAGCTAAATTAGTTAAATTATTCAATATTTAAAGAGAAGACCTAGATTCCAATATTGTCAAATGATACATAGATAATATTCAAGCTTTATTACTCCCACAAATAAAGCTTAAATATTATATATGTATCATTTGACAACTGATAGAGTGATTAATATATTGTTTTGTAATAAGGAATTTGGATAGATATGGATTATGTCTAATATTTATGCCCCTAATACAATCCCTAAAAAGAATCTTTTATGGGAGTATTTGAGCTCTATGAGAGAAAATTTCAAAGGGAAATCTTGGATTCTCATTGGGGACTTAAATATCCTCTTATACCCTTTAGATAAAAAGGGTGGTAGTGATTTTGGTTTTAAAAGTACGAAATATTTTGCTACATTTATAAATAATCAAGAGCTGATGGATGTGGATTTGAAGGGGTCTAAATATACTTGGAGTAACAAGCATCTAGGCAATTAAAATATTCATATTAGGCTCGATAAGGTGTTAGTCTCCAAGGAAGGTATTCTAGGATTTGGGGGTGCATCCCTTTGCTCTCTCCCAAAAGTGTGGTTCAATTATAATCCTCTAGTATTTGAAAAAATTCCAAACTCTAGTTTTTTCCCTAGACCCTTTAGGTTTGAGGCAATGTGACTGCAACATCAGGGATTAGAATCTAGAATTATGGAATGGTGGTCTCAAGTTTTTTTAGGCCCTCTTATTTCTCAAGTGACTTCAAAACTTAGATTTATTAAAGCTAATATTAATGTTTGGAACACGTACATTTTAAAAAATATGTTCTAGAGGAAAAAAGAGTTGGTTGAGTAGTTAAAGGAAGTTGAATTAAATTTTGAGTCATAAGAGGTGATTTAAGAATATAGACATAAGGAAATAAACTTGTTAGTAGATTTCTATAGTGTGCTAGCAGATGAAGAAATTTTGTGGCATCAAAAATTAAGATCCCTCTGGCTCTATGAAGGTGATATGAATACAAAATTCTTCCACATGTCCATATTAAGAAATAGGAGCAATAATAGAGTTAGATAAATTATGAAATCATATGGTGTTATCTCGAAGGATGTTATAAAAATCAGGGAAGAAGTGGTCAAGTTTTTCAAAACCCTCCTCTGCTCTAAGGATGATAGGAACCTTTAACCTGAAGAGAGGTTGATGCACTACATCCTCACCTTAGTTTTAGATGATATGAACAAATACCTTTGTGCTCCCTTTCGAGATGAGAAAATTAGAATCGTTGTCTTCTCTATGGATGGTCTAAAAGCTTCAGGGCCAGACAATTTTCCTCCTATTTTATTTTAAATATTTTGGAACATAGTATGTGGTGACATCTGTTCAACTATGAGGGAAATTCAAGGGTCTAATTTAATTCTAGATAATGTAAACTTCACATTTTTAGTTCTTATGCCAAATTCGATGGGTGCTAAATATTTCTCTAATTTTAGTCTCATTAGCCTTTGTAATACACTTTTTAAAATTCTCACTAAAACTATGGTGAATAGGCTCAAAGTATACCTTCCAATAATTATTGACCATCCTCAAAGTGGATTTGTAGTAGGCAGACAAATTCTAGATGGTGTTATTGCAATGCATGAGTTGATTCATTTTGTAGATAAAAGTAGAAGGCTAGGAACTTTCCTCAAACTTGATATGCATAAAGCATACAATTGGGTCTCATGGAGCTTTCTACTTAGAGTTCTAGGGAAATTTGGTTTTAAGACTTGTTTGATTAGATTTGTTAGAGCTTGTATATCATAAGTAAAATTCTCAATCTTAGTTAATGGATCACTGGTTGGTAACTTTAGCAGTTGTAGAGGCATTCGTTAAGGGGATCCTATGTCTTTGTATCTATTTATTCTATTGGGTAAGTCTTTTGGAAGAGATATGAAGACAAATCCCAAAGTAGTGGAAATCAAACTTGTAGTTGCAATTGACCCAATATCACACCATAAATTTTATAATGATACATTATTATCCTTTTTAGCTTCAATCCCTCAGGTTAGAATTGTTAAGGAGATCCTCAAGGACTATGAAAGAGCAACTGGGTAGAAAGTAAGTTTGAGGAAAAGTAAGGTGTTCTTCCTAAATAATCCTCTCAACAGATAAAGGAAAATTATTGAGATATTGGGATGTGATATTGGCTCCCTTCTGTCAGTTTATCTGGGACTACCAATGTTCAAAGGGGGATTAAGATTTCTTTATGTGAACCAGTTGTAGAAAGAGTTCAAATAAAATTTGCAAGATAAAAAGGGGTGATTTTGAGCCAAGCACGTAAAATTATGCTAGTTAAGTCTACTATGTAGAGCATACCAGTGTACTTCCTTTCTCTCTTCTAGATTCTAGGAAATATTCTTTAAAAATTTGAAAAAATTAGTGATCCTTTCTTTGGTCTGGTTCTAAGGAGAAGAAGTTCTCACTTGTGACATGGGATCAGGTGTGTAGTAGGAAAGAGTTGGAAGGTATGGGTTTAATAACAATGAAAATATTAAAAAAAGTATTAATAGCTAAATAAGGCTAGAGATTGGCTCAAAAATATAATGTTAATTGGGTTAAAATATTCGCAACCAAATAATTAGGTAACATTGGTAATTTTCTCACAGATACAAGTCTTGTCCTTGGCTCAAGATTTTGGAATAGCATTGTTAACATTCACTCTGATATCATAAAGGGTGGAATATGAGTGTTAGGTAATGGGCAGCGCATTTATTTTTGGAACAACTATTAGGATCCTATCCTAACGCCATTTTTTAATGACCCACTCTCAATGTGGGGGATCCAATTATAATGTTATTTTGTAATACTTTGTAATGTATGTGGCAAGTAAGGTGCTTAGCCAAGTGGTGCCATATCATGTAACCATTTTTTATCAATATTGTAACTCATGTTAGGTAGGATATTCTAGCTTGAGTGGCATTTTTCATGTAAGCCAACTCTTGAGCCTTTAGGTAGGGTTGCATGAAGATTTTCTTTAAAAGATATGAATCCATGTACAAATTTACCCTTTTGCAAGCTAATGAAATATTGAAGGAGGTTGCCCCCTCGAAGAGGCCTGTAATTCTATGTTATTGTGAGATTGTTCCATTTTTACATTTATTTTCCACATAGTATTATTGATTTATTTGATGTATTTGAGTTATTTTTAGTATTTTGTGTGAGTGTGCTTTATTTTAATGGTGAGATCCTAACAAGTGGTATCAAAGCTCTTTCCAGGGCTGAATTCTGCTGCAACTGAGATGATTTTTACCATCCATTCCACCTATTAGGTATAATTTTCCATGTGTTTTTCATTTTTTATTTTTTCCTTTATTAAAAAATCCAAAAAACATATAGTATATTTTTTTGGCAAAAGAAAACTAGAAAACACAAAAAAAAAATACAGTCTTTTTTTTAGTAGTTGTGTAGGTTAGAAAACCTATGCCGGGAGTTTTAAAATATCATGAAGGAGATGTCATTATTGGCTAAGCTAGATATCCCATAAAACCTCTAGTGAAGTGAGGGGTGATCAGGCTCTAATACTCAGGCCTTAGACAATACTTGTGCATGGACTTGAACTCTCACGCATCTTCGAGTGTATCAAGAGAAAATATAGGTTAATTTTTTTTTTTATCCATTAGAAAGCTTTTTGGCCTTGTATTATCCATAGTCCATGGGACACAACATCCTGAACGATTACCATCCCATACTATCAGAGAGGTAAATAGTGTGCTCAAGGGTATATGTGGAATACTCCTTGGGTAGTGACTTGAAATATTGGTCTGAGAACTAGTGTTCGTCGCTACGGTATAACAGAGGGCCTATGGGTATTATATAATCCCTTACTTAGTGTACCCTAGTTCTGCAAAACATAAATTCCACCTGCAAATCAACACCATCCTTGTTTTGCTAACCGACATTCACAACCCCAAAAGTGAGAATACGAAGAAGACATTCCTTATCATAGAAAATAAACTTGCATGCACCAACAATCAGGACAAATTTTACAAGTGTATACAATAGACCACGATCAAAAATAGAATAGTTAGGATAGTGACATAAATATTTTGATCACTAACAAAAATAGTCAAGTCGACAGTAACAACCCTCTGTAACAGTTCATAATTACAGACTCTTAGTATCAAAAATAGTATTTTTAGCATCAAATAACCCCCAAGGTCAATGACAAGAACCATGTCAGTAACCGTAGTACAGGTGACAGAGGAAGAAATGGGATAGTAACAGGGTGGTCAAGGTGCAGACTACAGGTCTGAGATAGTTGATCCTAAAACCTAAATTGAAATTTTATTAAAACAAGGATATATCTTCACACAGAGATCATATTGACTCAAATATTTAGCATATAATTCTACACTCTATTCCAGATAGAATTGTCCTTGGCAGCCCCTAGTCAAATTTTTCATTGATTTTCCAAAAATAGAAATTTTTTATTTTCCTTGCTAAGGCCATAAAGTTTCAACAGTCAATCAAATTGATCCATTTTTTTGGGTATAGAAGCTACTTTTTATTATGCACCAAAGACCCTCAAGGACTCATTGGTGAAATTTTAAATCCAATTGGAAGAAATTACCTTAACGTCGACTTGCAACCAACTAGGAGATCACAAAACATCAAAAACTTTAGTATATCTCCTCATTAAGTGCTTAGATCAAGCAGCCATTGAAGTGGACCCTATACTAAAATTAATGTTGCAATACATTTACCAAATTAAATTTTGGACCCTTACTAAAAATAGTAACTCTTGAAACCCCACATCTATTTTTAATAACTGAGTAAAAGAGGGCCCACAATGGTGAACGGTGCTCGTGGACAAAAGGAGTTAGAACTTGACACAATATTGGATGATATGTAAAAATTCCTTGACTACTTGACCACTACAAACCACACCATAAGAGAAGATATTCGAGAGCTCCGAATAGATCAAGATACCACTAGAATCCACTTAGAAAAACAACTTATAGATATGGAGATACAATTACAGGGTACTCTCACATCTAAACACCAAGATAAAAACTTTGAATGTGATCGAAGAATGGAAACAAAAGACCAAATAAGGGGAACCAAAGACACTCACTATGACCATGATCTGACCATTAAAATACCTAAATTAGATTTCCCTAAGTTTAGTGGAAATTATTTCTATGAGTGGTTATGTCAGGTTGATCAATTCTTTAGACTCCACAATGTCCCTATATATCATTGGGTTCAGATGGCTTCCTTTAACTTAGAATTTGAAGCCTTACATTGGTTCCAATGGCTACAAGCCACTACCCTTGATATATCTTGGGAGGACTTTGAGTCCCAACTACTCACCCGATTTGGTCCTAGTGACTATGAAGACTTTATAGGAGCATTGAAAAAGCTGAAACAAACAACCACAGTTCGTGATTACTAGGGAAAATTTAAGAAATTGGCCAATAAAACAAGGGGCTTGAATGAGGGATTTTTTATGAGTTATTTTGTGAGTGGGTTGAAAGATGATCTCCAGGATGAAGTCAAGATGTTTAAACCACAAACCATGATGGAGGCTATCAGTTTAGCCCGATTGGCTGAATCTAAAATATTTTCTCAACAATAGGCACCACAATTTTCTCAATGTCGATCTCCCTTTCCTCCTCGATTCCAAAATAATACCGATAATAAACCTCTTGGTCCTAAGCAATTGACTATAGATGAAATCGATGCGCGTCATGCCCAAAGGCTATGTTATAATTGTGATGAAAAATTTGTGAAGGGGTATAGATGTGCACATAAGAGATTGGTCTTAATAGATGTAGAGAAACCCAATAACAATGACAATAGTGATGAGGAGAGTGACACAGTTGAAGCACCAACTCAATAGGAATAGGAAATGAAAGAACCTGAAGCAAAACATTTTGTCCATGCTCTTGCTGGGATTACCACTCTATAAACCATAAAATTTATGGGTTTTTTCAAAGGCCAATGCCTTACTATTCTTATTGATTTAGGTAGTACACACAAATTTATTGATCCTCGAGTTGCTAAGAAGACCAATTGCTATATACACACATGCAATTCATTTGAAGTCATGGTGGAAAATTGAGGCACTTTACCTTGTAAAGGTAAATATTACAATGTTAAAATAAATATGGGGGACTATGAACTCAAGCAAGACATGTTTATCCTCCAATTGGGAGGATGTGACATTGTTTTGGAATCTCAATGGTTGAGCACCTTGGGCACTATCTCTTGGAACTTTACAAAACTATGGATGCAGTTTTCACAACATAGACAAACACACACTCTCCATGGTGCAAAAAGAGGCCCTTCCCAAATTATTAGTTCCAATCATATGAAGAAATTATTGAAAAAGTCATCTTGTGGGATCATTGCACAAATATTTTCAATTCAATCAAGCACTTCCACAATGGATAAAATTCTAGCTTATTTGCAACTTATTCTAACCAAGCACGTTGGCATTTTCTTAGAACCAACTACCCTGTCGCCTCATCGCTCACATGACCATGATATTCCACTAATACCAAGTAATGCACCACCCAACATAAGACTATATTGGTATCCTCATGATCTCAAGTCAAAATCAAGAAGATGGTACAAGAATTGCTCAAAGCTGGTGTCATTCAACCTAATACTAGACCTTACTCTTCTCTAGTTTTACTAATTCATAAGAAATATGGCTCGTGGCAATTATGTATAGAATACTATGAGCTCAACAAAATTACCTTCAAGGATAAATTCCCCATTCTAGTAGTGGATGAATTATTGGATGAATTACATGTATCTATGTACTTCTCCAAGTTAGACCTTCATTCTAGATACCATCAAATCAAACTTAAGGAAAAGGATATTACCAAAACTACATTTCGTACTCATGAAGGTCACTATGAGTTCTTGGTAATGTCATTTGGTTTGACAAATGCTCTTTCCATATTTTAGAGCATAATGAACAACATCTTTCATCCTTTCCTACAAAAGTTTATCCTGGTTTTCTTTGATGATATCCTGGTTTATAGCCACTCATGGGAAGAACACCTTATCCATGTGGATTAGACATTACAATTATTCCCACATCAACTTTTTGCTAAGCAGTCCAAGTGTTCCTTTGGTTTGACTGAAGTGGAGTATCTAGGACACATTGTATCCAAAAATGGCATCAAGGTTGACCCTAAGAAGATTCAAGCAGTTTAGGACTGGCCAAAACTTCACACTCTCAAGGGACTTTGGGGATTATTAGGGCTTAAAATTTACTACCACAAATTTATTTTTATTTAGTGTAAAATAGTAGCCCCCTCATCTCCATGTTAAATAAGGGTTCTTTTACTTGAATGGGCCCCGCTAACCAAGCCTTCCTCTAATTGAAGCATACTATGACCACAACACCAGTTTTAGCCATACCATACTTCTCCAAGCCATTCATCATTGAAAGCAATACTTTTAGTCATGGCATTGGGGAAGTATTGATGTAAGAAGGGAGACCCTTGGATTTCACTAGTAAGGTACTCTCTGATCGTAACTTTGGAAAATCTATATATGCCAAGGATATGTTGGAAATATTACATACCGTCATCCATTGACAACAATATCTCATTGGGCATAATTTATCCATTAAAATAGATCATCAAAGTCTCAATACTTCTTAGAATAATGGGTTGCCACCTCGAAACAACAAAAATGGGTTTCTAAACTCATGAGATATGATTATGATATTTCCTATAAGAAGGACAAAGAAAATCTTGTGGCTGATGTTCTCTCTCACCAATTTGAGGCCCTCAATATGTTATGTGCCATTTCCTCACATGTTCTCCAATGAATAGATTTCTTATGATAGGAGGTACTTAAGGATGTAGGCTTGAAATATCTGGTGGTCTCGCTCCATGATGATCCTAATTCATATTCAAGCTACAATTGGGATGAGTAGGACTTGCGTTATCACCAATGCATTGTTATTCCTAGCACGTCCCCTCTCTGCGAGATTTTCATGAGGGAACTACATACTACTCCTTTTGTAGGCCATTCAGGATTTCTCTCAACCTATGAACTCCTAAAGCGCACATTATTTTGGAAATGTATGAAATAGACATCCATGATTTTGTGGTAGCTTGTGATACATGTCAATGGATGAAAGGTAAAACAATACATTCTCTGGGTACTCTTCAACCCCTACCCATTCTAGATCATGGTTACCTAAATTTTGTGGTAAGTAAATTATTCTCGTTGTAGTGGATCACCTTTCAAAGTATGCTTATTTTTGTTTCCTTTCCCATCCTTACACAACCTCTACCATTGCCCAAATCTTGCTTGATTCCATTTTTTGCCTTCATGGTATGCCAACCTCCATTATGTCTGATCGAGACCCCACATTCACTAGTAATTTTTGGCCAGAATTATTTAAGTTGTAGGGAACTCAACTCAAAATGGGTTTAGCCTATCATCCACAAATGGATGGTCAAACTAAGATTATACATAAATCCTTGGAGACCTATCTTCATTGCTTTACATCATGTAATCCTACTCAATGGGTGAAGTGGCTTCCATTAGATGAATGGTGGTACAACATATCCTATCATAAAACAACCAAAATTGCCCCTTTTGAGGTATTTAATGGGTTCCCTCCACTAATGCCCTCTACATACACTCCACGTAGCTCTAAGATCCAGACAGTCGACAATACTCTTAACCAACATACCAACGTTCTTCGCCAATTGAAGCAAAATTTGGACATGTCCCAAAATCAGATGAAACAATAGGTTGACCAACATCATTCTAAACATAGCTTTGTTGTGGGTGATATGGCCTTCCTTCACTTGCAACCCTATACACAAACATATCTACAACTCTGTAGGTGCCAAAAACTTGTTGTAAAATACTATGGACCCTTTCAATTTATACAGATGATTGGTGCTATAGCTTACAAACTAGCTCTTCCACCCACCTCCAATATCCATCCTTTTTTCCATGTTTCCTCTCTCAAAAAAGTTATGGGCACATAGGTACAAGTTAAATTAGCATTACCTGAATTGGATGAATAATGGTCCATATTGCTCAAACCTGAGCAACTGTTGGATCATCAGACCTACACTCTCTACAACCATACCATCATGGAAGTCCTTGTTTAGTGGTGCAGAATTTAGCCAGAATATGCTACATGGGAGTCTCTTCATCATCTCCAGCACTAGTTTCCTCATTTTTAGCTTTAAGGACAAATATTTTCGAAGGGGAAGGACATTTTAGGATCCTATCCTAACATTATTTTGTAATAACCCACTCCCAATATGGGGTATCCCATTATAATGTTATTTTGTAATACTTTGTAATGTATCTAGCAAGTAAGGTGCCTATCCAAGAGGCACCATCTCATGTAACCATTTTTTATCAAGATTGTAACTGATGTTAGGTAGGAGATTCTAGCTCAAGTGGCATTTTGCATGTAAGACAACTCTTGAGCCTTTAGGTAGGGTTACATGAAGATTTTATTTAAAATATATGAAGTCATGTATGAATTCATCCTTTTGCAAGCTAATGAAATATTGAAGGAGGTTGCCCCATCGAAAAGGCCTATGATTATGTGTTATTGTGAGATTGTTCTATTTTTGCATTTAATTTCCACATAGTATTATTGAGTTATTTTATGTATTTGAGTTATTTTTCAGTATTTTGTGTGAGTGCACTTTATTTTAATGGTGAGATCCTAACAAAGACACATGGATTGTTGATAGATCTTTAGAATCATATCCTCACCTGAGGCTAGTAAAATGAATCACAAGCCAAACTTTCAAGTTGAAGGTATGTGACTTCATTTCCTTTGTTAATGATAGAAAATATTGGAAACTATTTGTTTTTCTAAGGATTTCGTACGAATAAGAAATTGCATCAAATGATCTAATGGACATCCTAAAGTGGATCATTATTTGTAACAAGGATAGGCTAGAAAAATTGATGTGGGGGTTGATAAGTATGGTTGTTTTTCTATTAATTCAGCCTACCTGGTGTTAGATGTTTTCTTTGGTCCCTAGTTTCCTGTTAGTAATATCTTGCTAAAGGGTCTTACCCCCAACTTTAATATTTTATTTTGGTTTATGGCTCAAGGGAAGTTACTCAAATTGGAAAATTTGTAAAAAATATGATTGGTTATCCCAAACAGATGCTACCTATGTGGTAGTGTTGAATAATAACCTATGCACCTATTGGTTGTTTGTTCCTTCTCTTAGCCTGTCTTCTTCCAGTTCCTAATGACCGTTAGTGTGATTTGAATTTTTCCAATGATGTTTTCTGACTTGATCATTCAATAGAGGTCTCCCTTTCTATATTTGCATCTTTGTGCTTTTTGGTCTTTTAGTTTACCTCATGTTTGGTGGCATATTTTAAATGAGAGGAATTATAGATCCTTAGAAATATCTCCCACCTGACTAAGTTTGTGTTACTTTGTGTTGTTTATTTTTGAAGTAATACTTCTTGTACACATCCACCATGGGATTGAACCCGGGTCACATCACCGATAATGCTTGTTTTTTTTCTACCATTGTTGAGAATGTGGATGGAATTTCTTTAGATAAGGTCACTTTCGTTGGGGAGTTGACAATGGATTTGGATCTTGGATTTTGAGATTATTCTCCCAAACATTGCCCTAAAGCTCATGCTAGAAATACTACTATTTGGGAACCTCCTCCTCTTGGTTGGTTGAAGCTAAATTTTTATGGAGCTTCTAAAGGGAATCCAGGACCAGTCGGTGTGGGGGGATTGGTTAGAGACTATAATAGGAGGATTTTGTTGGCTTTTGATGAAAAATTAGATTGTTAAACCAGTCACTTTGTGGAGACATGAGCTCTCTTTATAGGGTTTTTCAACTAGAAATTTTGAATGGTGGGAAGATAATTATTGAAGGGGATTCCCTCAATATCATTAATATTTCAAATGTATTCAGGTACCTTCTTGGACGATGACAAAAAAATTGCAGAAATCTAAAGATAAATTTTAACCCTTGAAGCGGTTGAGATTAAGCACATTTACAGGGAGGGAGATAGATCAACACAATTTTTAGTAAATTTGGGAATTTTCCAGGAAATATGGACAAATTGGCAAGAGGATTTATGAGATGGATTAAATAAAATAAATAATGAAATATTGAGAATATAATTTATGTTTTCAAATGGCTTTCATATGCGATAATAGGGATTACCTGGGAAAATTTATTATGTGTCCTAATCAGCTATTATGTAGCTTTGTTGTTTGTTTGTTTTGTGGATCCTTCTTGGTTTACTATATTGATATCTTTATTCATTGTTTCTAGTTGGTTGGTTGATCCACTCGTAAAAGGTTTGGGTATCATTCAAAATCCCTTAAAATATATATATATATATATATATATATATATATATATATATATATATATATATATATATTCAAGATTTACTTTATAATACCACTATGTGATGATGATGTAATATGGATGAGACCCTATTCAATTCCATATAACTAATTGAAATAAAATAAAGTTATAAGACAATAATTAAATCTTTATTGAATTTTAAATTATATATAAGTTTTAAAAATTTATATATATTTAATGAATAATATTATATCAAAGTATATTTGAAATGAAAAAATAGATGAAATTTCTTCTCACATAAAAAATAATAATACATAATCATATAAGTTAAAATATTTAATAAATATTACTACTTTTAAATAGTAAAATATAACAGATTAAAAAAATATTATTAGTCTTAAAAATTAGCTTGAATTTTAACATTTTCATGTAAAAAAATAGGATGTGAAAAGGATTCACTTGTTTTGTTTGGTATGTATTAACCTTAATACCAAAAAATGAGGATAACAGTAAATTTTAAATTAATTTTTTTGGTTTTTTTAATTTTTATGGTTATTTTTTAATATGTTTTAGATAAAAAATAAGACTTACAAATAATAAAAATTATATATATATATATAAAATTATAATTATATAATTTTTAGGATTTTAATTTTTAATTATAAATTAATATAATTTTTCTTTAAGTTGTTACATATGATTGAAACCATATCCTCCACACTACAATATATTATAAAATAAATTATAAATATAAATGTATAATTTGATAAGATTCTAACATAAATCTCTTTTTAAAAGTTGAAGAATCTAACCCAATTAATACCATTTAATATAAATCAATATATATATTTTTAAATTGGTTATATGGAATTGAGATGGGCCTATCTATATTACATCATCACCTTAGTGGTATTACAACAAAATTTAAAATTTAGACATCTAACCAATTAATACCATTTAATATAAATCAATATAATTTTAATATTAACTTATTATATGTCATTAAAACTATCTTAATAATTTGTTATATGAAAGAAAGAAAGATTTTAATTAGTTCGCGAGACATAGACCATACTATCGTACCTCAAAAATGGAATTACAATTACTCAAATCATATCATATGATATTTAATATATTTGAGAAGGTTGTTCCTTCTCCTGCCAAATTTTTTTATTTTACTGTCTTCAAATAAATCTGTCATAAACCCGTTGCCAAGTGTTTCTTTGTATTTGTTACCGATATCTGAAAACATCAGAGCATTTATAAATGAAGTGTCTCTACTACCCCTGTGTGCTGCATACAATACATATCCTTTCTTCCCATTATTCTTTGGGCGTTGTCCATCTCCTTGTTTCACATCTAAGCCTATGATAGCTAGTCTTGGTCTACTTTATTACATCATCAGCTCTATATAGTATTATAATAAAGTTTGAATATTATTCATCTATGACTTGAAAAGGTTTAACTTTAATTTCTTCTTCAAAAATTATAAAATTTAAATAATTAAACTAATATCATATGATAAAATATATTTAATATATAATTTTATATACCAGTTATAAATTGAATTAATGTAGATTGATTCCAGGCATTAATTCCTTCGTCATTCTATGTAGATGGTTAGCCGGTGACATTATTTAAATAAAAAAAATCACCATAGCTGTTTCTCACTTTGATATGTGTCATCATTCATTTCTCTATTTATGATTGAAACCACCTTTCACACTGTTGTAGATTATAATTCTCTATATTTTAAAATAATCTATCCGCTATTTTCTAGGGGCACGAAGGTGAACTGATTACTAGGAAGAACTTGTGTTGCAACTCTGACAAATATTTGTTTAGTGGAAATACACTGGCATTATTAGTATTATGTGGCAGAGTATTACATTAGGTTTGTCAGAACTTGTGTTGCAACTCTGACAAATATTTGTCTAGTGGAAATACATTGGCATTATGCGGCAAAGTATTGCATTAAAGTTTGCAATTGTGAAAATAATTGTGAAAATATTTGATTGATGTTTTTTTTTAAGTTTAAGGTTTAAATAGTTGTTTGGAGGACTGTAAGGAGATAGTATGTATAGTTGTGTTTGGTCTTTATTAATAAGTTTAACTTTTTTTACCAATTATAATTAAAATAAAAACACTCAACCATAAAAATTAATTAATCTTAAAAAAAATTACATTAACCTAATAAAAAATATTTTTAAAAATAAATAGCAACTTTCCATTTTATAAATACAAAGACGATGACTCCTATATTCAAAGTATGTATGAATATATGTTTTATATTTAAGAAGATGATGACTCCTTTACATCTTCTCTATCTTCAAAGTATTATATTTTGTATTGACTTTGCATTAAACGTGTGTATATTCCATGGCAACTACCTTCAAATAAGAATTTTGGCACGAGTAACTCGTGCCAAATATTAATTAAAGAATATATTTTGATTTTATTCTATGCGTTGTGATTTAAATAACAGGAATACAGAATGTTGGGCAAGGTTGCTTGAGATGTAAAATTGGTGTAAAAACTAATGTTCTGGATGTGGGACACAAGAAGATTGAATAGCATGAATATTGTATTATTAAAAGATGGTGGGGTTGGGACACAATTACAATTATAAAATTATTAAAAGATGGTGGGGTTGGGGCACAATTACAATTATAAAAAAACATGAAACATTCTTCGTCTGTGTTGTTAGGAACAATCGTGTAAGTGGAGTGACGGGTATCTCATCTCATATCTGATGGACTTGTCGTTGAAGTCGAAGAGGAGAATTAGAATCCACAAGTACGGTCTTGGCAAAAGATGGGAGTTGCAGTGTGGCTCTCTTTATTTTGATTTTAATGTTAAAGTATTATACAACCGTGCAACAGTGGAGCTCCCAATGGACAAACTCTGCGAAGTTTACAAGTTTGAGGTATCTATTTTAGATCTTAGAAAATAAACAATAACAATTACGTTATACAGAAGGTACTTATGATAGAATAACTTTATATGAAATTAAAACTTTTATTTTGATTTTTTTTTAATACACTTGAATTTTTTATTTGTTTCTATTTTAAGTAAGATGATATGTTTCTATTTTAAGTAAGATGATATGTTGCTAGTCCACATTTTATACTAGTAGCATCATGGTACAATTAATAGTTCAAATTCAATTTGTATATTCTGGTAATTTCTTCATTCAATCTTTCTACTTCTGTTTTGTAATAAAAAAGTCTCATCTAACCTTTCAAAATTCTCTTTCTTCTACATGATTTTCATTTTATTGAAGTCTAGATGAAGATATTTATAATTTATTTCTTCAGAATAAAAATTTAATGGACTTTTATTTTTTTGGTTGAAAAAGATCATGCACTTGGTTTTCTTGGTATTTACTTCCATGCCAAAGTTTTTGCAAAACTACTTTAAGGTTTTTAAGTGTTCGCTTAACTCCTATGCTGACCTCAAAATCAAAATGAAATCATTTACATATAAAAGAAGCTTCATTAAACATTATTATTATTATTATTATATATATATATATATATATATATATATATATATATATATATTACATAATCATTTATATTATGATAAAAAATGTAATTTAATATATATCAATTAAAAAATAATAATACTTGGTTCAACAATTGAGACATGAATGATGTAGGTCACACCAAATTTTAAATACAAGAGGGGATTGTATAAATATAATTAGTTCATGTAAAAAAAACAACTTTTTTAAATATACAAAATTAAATATCCATTTAAATTATATTTTTTTATTTCCATAAATATATTGAGTTTTAAAAATACTCTATTCAATCTTATACAAAAATGTTTTTTTTTTTTTTAAGTTTGAACAAATGCACTCTTACTTTCTAAGATATTAATATCTAATAACATATTTTATAATTAAAATTTGATTCCATATAAATGCTTTCAATTATTACAAAATTGTGTTCAACTATAAGTTTCTACCACGAAACGTAATTACAAACGATAGTGTTGAATATAAAATAGTTAATTTTATAATATAATTATAAACGATAGTTACCCTTCCACGAAACGAAGCACTCATTAAATAGCTTTCTACCATCTTACCCGCAAAAGTAACTCGAGGCTAAGGTGAAAGGCACGTCTTCTTTTGTAAATGAAAAGTTTCTCGAGAGGAAAGCAGCCTCCACCAGATAGTTTTTAAGGAGGCACAGGTCATCCGGCTTATAGTTTTGCAAGTGTGAAAGCAAATAAGAAGAAACTGTAATTGAAGCACGCCTCGCTACATGTGTTGTTTAATACTCATCAATGGTTAAGAATAAGGTTCCCACAAGGTTTATTTGATGCGCTCTTAAAAATGTTTATGTTAGAATATTTGGTACATGATAATTTTTCACTTTAATACACAGTTTATTTTAGGTTAAGTAGTTGCAACAAGGAAAAAGTAATGTATAAGTGTTAGAATGTGCAATAATTTATTTTAGGTTAAGTAATTATTTGAAGAAGAAGTAATACACAAGTGTTAAAATGTGCAATGTTGTAAAAAAATAAATATCTATGCATGTGCACAAATGTTTATCATGCACATATATTCTTAGGGTAGGAAAGTGAAGAATCATATTGTAAGTAGGAATAAAGCTTGCATAGTCTATAGCATGCACTAATAGAATAACAAGTTTCACAAGTTTTATATTTCTAGTAGTAGAATAGAGAGTTTCTTTAAGTTTTTTTAAAAGTTTTTTTTAGATACTTATATATCATTGCTTGTTTGCATTTCCATAAAAGTTAAACAATTTATTATTCTCAGTTCTTTCAAAACTAATGTGTAGCATTAATCAACATAATCTATGGAAACTTATTATTAGAATAGATGTGTAGCATTTTCCATTTCTAAAATGGAGTTAATGTAAATATGTATGAAGCAAAAAAGGCTTCAGCTATATCAAACTAATTGGTATTGTAAATATGTATGAAGCAAGAAAGGCTTGAGTTATATCAAATTAATTGGTATGTCTACATTATTGATGTGCAAATGTGAATATGAATGAATAATGTATAAATGGGAATATTAGGGCACATTCAGGGGGATTCTGTAATATGGTATAGTCTGTACAGTAATCATATATCATGTAATTTCTCCTGACCCATCGGAGTTCCCGTGCTTGACGAGGAGTCAATCCTTTGTTGCCCAAATCCTCCCATCACGAAGACGAAGGTGGATGGGATGGGAGCCACAGTGGGCCTGGATGAAAAGATCCTTAAATGTCACAAGGAAGGGGGCCACGTTCCAATTGATGCGGGCTTCTAGGTCTGCACTTATCGATAATGACCCTCTAGTCAAGAGAAGGAGAAGGGGAGAGATCACCTCTGTGGTTGCAAAAGCCATTCTGGAATGAATGAACCAAACTCGTGGGAACACAAAACATACACCTCTGAGACACTAGCTGTGATTTTCTCTTATTTATGCAAGAACTACTGTGTACTTCACTGTAGATGCAAAATATTACAGGGACCATATTTTTAAATTTTGATTTACCGTTGATTAATGGTTTTATGAACCCAAATCCCTTTGTGCAATCAATCCCCAAGTTTAAATCATCTAGAGTGAATACAGCATAACTGAATAACGGTTCTGTTATAGAAAAATAAATAAAAAATCATATCTGCGAGAGGGTGGTAATTTCTCCATTCTAAAGAAAATGTCAACAAATATAAAATTTTGAAGATAGCCAGAACAGGTGTAAGCATGCACAAATTATAAATAAAATGACAAACAAAACCACTTGACATTTAGAAGAAACCCAGAACGATTGATAGAGTATATCATGTGGGTGCACTCTAGTAGCAAAATGCAATTGCAAAAGCAAGTGCACGATTCAGTTAATATTACAGCTGCTGCAACAGCCTATGAAGGCCTTTCTAATAAACTTGAACCTAAGCAGTAGGGCCTTATTTGCATTCTTTTCCCTCTTGTGATGATCTTCATTTGCCATCTTCTCGCAGGCTTCTTTCATCCTATAACGAATTGCAGTCAATTCATACCAGAGTCATACATACAGACTGCTCTAGATATATACAAACAAATAAAATGGAATAAAGTATGGATGGAGGTTTTTCGTTATAAATACAATTTGAAGAAAGCAAAGGTTCAATGAAACATATAAGAGATAATGATGGAAATTCAAGAACTTGCTATAAAGTTTGAAGAAATCAGGTTTACATATACATTACGTGAAAGAAAAAATGTGCAATACCCTAGCCAATAAAGGGGTTTTAATCCTAGGATCATGAAGTTAATTTATTTTTTCTTAGCAGTAAGTTTAGCTGAAATTGACACCAAAAAAAAAAAACATTGATTCCCTTAATTAAGCAATGATTAATATTTACAATTTATTACAATTTTTGCAGTTGCACTTGTGTTTCATGAAGGAAACTAGCAATCCTGATTTGGTAAAGCAAGTTATGATAGTGTGATGTTTTGGAAATATTACTCTACTTGTACTACATAGAATTAAGAGATGAAGTTTTGGTATTGTGAAGGTTGTTGTAGGAAATATAAGGATGGTGAACTTTTGAATATTTGCATACACACATAAAATTGAAAATGTTCCAAAAAAAAATAAAAATCAATAATTTAGACATTTTATGTAAAATGAACTTTTGAATATTTGCATTCACACATAAAATTGAAAATGTTCCAAAAAAAAATAAAAATCAAGAATTTAGACATTTTATGTAAAATGAAGTAAGTTTCTACTATAACAACTCAATTTAGATGAGAATTGAATCTATTTGTCAGCTCTCATGATTTAAATAAGAGAGATGTGATCTGTCAAGGGCAGGAGACACAAGAATAACCCTTTATTCTCCAAAAAAAAAATAAAATAAAATAAAAAACAATAATATAATTACTTTTGCAAGATCTAATGAGGTCTTGCTTTAATGTGTGAGATATGGATGATTGTAATCCACAACAAGCTTAAAATATTAAAAATATTAAAAAAGGTTGTATAACTTAATGTAACTAGTATTACCTAATGTAAAAGATGTAAGAGTAATTTTTTTTTATTTATAGTGGGATTTTAAGAGGATCCCAAAACCATTACAACCATAAAAGTGATCGAATCCCTCCAAGGAGAGATATTTCACCTTTCATAAAATCAAAAACCAGAGTTTAGAAGGTTAATATTCATAGTCACACAATGAACCAAAAGAAGGTCAAATAAACAACAAAAAAAAACTGCATTAGGGCCCAAGGCCTACAAAGGAAAATAAGATAGAGAATACCCACAATCATTCCTTGTGACCATAAAATGGGATAGGTGATTGGCCAACTTGTTAAGACACTTGTAGAGTTTAGGCATAGGATATATTATCTTCAATGGTACAAGTGTGCATTAAGCATTGGGGAAAAAGTCCCTTCCATATCATGAGGGTTTCTTGTAGAAGCTTGTGATTATCCATGAGGTCAACCACTTTGTTTCTCTTCGGATAGACATGTTGGACCACAACATTACTGAAGCTTTGGAGAATAGCCTTCAAATCTTCAATAAGTATTGTGCATTAATCATTGGGGAAAGGGTCCTTCCATATCATGAGGGTTTCTTTTAGAAGCCCATGATTAGCCATGAGGTTGACAACTTTGTTTCTCTCTCGATAGACATTTTGGACCACAACATTGTTGAAGCTTTGAAGAATAGCCTTCAAATCTTTAATAAGTGTTGCAAAAAGTGTTGCAACGTTCCACGATGGGTGAGTAGACCCTTTTAAAAAATTAATAGTATTGAGAGAATACCCCTCCACAATAAGGTTCTAAGTATGTATCTCTTTTGCCGCCACCAATCCCTGAAACACTCCTTTAGCTTCTACGAAGTTGTTAGATTGACACCGTATATTTTCTCCAAAGGCTAGGATAATTATGGCTTCATTATCTTTGATCACTCCTCGACAACTGGTCCTACCAAGGTTGTTTTTTTTGCCCCATAAAAATTAAGTTTAAACAAATCCAGTGGGATGGGGTCCAAGACACCAAGGACCTATCCATAATGGGTCGATTTTGAATATTGGGGTAGGAAGATAGACAACCTAGATTCATATTGGACCATGGGTTTATCAGCTCAAGTTAGGTTTTTTTGTAGTCAAAGCTAAATTTTTTGAGAAAATGGATTCCATAACATATGGGGTTTTCATTTTGTGAACTTAAAATCCTATAAATTAATATTCCCATTGATTTCCAATATAAATATTTGGGAGAAATACACCAAGGAAAATTTTGAGATTTAAAGAATATTATAGTGGTATAATTTTGATTTTGATTTATTTAAATTTGTTGTTATTTACTAAAAGTCATAAAATTTCCTTATCCAACTAAAAAAATTAATATTTGATAAATACACCAAATGGATGTAAATTGAGATCATAGTACCTTGTGCTTGGAATTCAATAGATTTAATAATATGCGCTACAACAATTTGCTTGGATTCCCTTGCTTCAAAAATTTATTAGCTTTAATAATATGCACTGCACCAATTTACTTGCATTGGCAGCGCTCACCCAATTCTATTCCAACACTCGTGTATGTTTTATGTTCTTGCATAAATAAGAGAAATTCATAGCTAGTGTATTTTACTCCACTTTACTCCACTGTAGATGAAAAATATTCCAGAGGACCATATTTTTAAATTTTTATTTTCCATTGAGTAATGGTTTTATGAACCCAAATCCCTTTGTCCAATCCATCCCCTAAGGTTAAATCATCTAGAGTGAATGCAACATAACTAAATAAGAGTTATGTTATAGATAATTAAAAAAAATCATACCTCCTAGAGGGTGGAAATTTCATTATTCTAATTATAATGTCAATAAATATAAAATTTTGAAGATAGCTAGAAAAGGTGTAAGCATGCACAAATTATAAATAAAATGACCAACAAAACCATTTGACATTTAGAAGAAAACTAGAATGATTGATAGATTATATGATGTGGGTGCAATCTAAAGTAGCAAAATGCAATAGCAAAAGCAAGTGCAAGATTCAGTTAATATTATAGCTGCTACAAAAGCCTATGAAGACCCTTCTAATAAACTTGAACTTAAGAATTAGGGTCTTATTTACATTCTTGTTCCTTTTTTGATGATATTTATTTGCAATATTCTCGTAGGCTTCTTTCATCCTATCACAAATTGTAGTAAATTCAAACGATTCATACAAACTGCTCTCACAATCCAACATAAAGCTTCACCTCTCATTGGTAGAGGCAGAGGCAGGGCCCTCTTATCCATATTCAATACACACATATCCATTATATCAAAAAATTAGCTTTGACTATGAAAAATGCTAACTTGGTGTCTTCAACTAACAAACCCATGGTCCAATCTGAATCCAAGATGGTATGCACCCTCAAACTATCTCCCTACCCCAATATTTAAAATTAACCCACTATGGATAGGTCCTTGGAGTCTTGGACCCCACCCCTATTGGATTGGCTTAAAATTAATTTTGATGGGGCAGCAAAAGGCAACCTCAGTAAGGCTAGTTGTGGAGGAGGAATCAAACATAATGAAATTATAATTATCCTAGCCTTTGTAAAAAATATACGATTTCAATATAACAACTTCACAGAAGCTAAAGGAGTGTTTCAGATATTGGTAGCAGAAAAAGAAATGCATACTTAGAACCTTATTGTGGAGGGGGATTCTCTAAATACTATGAATTTTTTAAAAGGGTTTACTCACCCACCATGGAATGTTGCAACACTTATTGAAGAGTTGAAGGCTATTCTCCAAAGCTTCAGCAATGTTGTGGTCCAACATGTCTATCGGGAGAGAAACAAACTAGCTGACCTCGTGGCCAATCATGGGCTTCTACAAGAGACCCTCATTATATGGAAGGGACCTTTTCCCAAATGCTTAATGCACACTTGTACCATCAAAGCCAATATATCCTATGCCTAAACTCTATAAGCGTATTGACAATTTGGTCAATCACCTATCCCGTTTGATGGTAACAATGAATGGTTGTGGGTATTCCCTATATTGTTTCCCTTTTTAGGCCTTGGTCCCTTATGCAGTTTGTTTTTGTTATTTATTTCCAGTATGAACCTCTTTTGGTTCGTTGGGTGACTATGGAGATTACCCTTCTAAGCTCTGATTTTTGGTTTTATGAAAGGTGAAAGCTCTTCCCTTGGAGGGATTCTTTCCCTTTTTTGGTTGTAATGGTTTGGGGATCCTCTTAAAACCCCACTATCAATCTGAAGAACATAAGCTTATACTGAGAGGGGGGGTGAATAGTATAAGACCTCTTTTTATTTTTTCCTTTATACTTCAAAACAGTAAAGCAATATACCCAAAGGAATATCAAAGCAATGCACAATATCATCCACAAAGTGACACCAGTTTTAACGTTGTTCACCCAAAATGGCTGGGCTACGTCCACAAAAATTTTCTCTAAAAATTATCTCAAATTTCTTTGGGAATCCTTCCCAATTACAATATTTATGAGCCTCGGCCCAAAGGAGATACCTTCCCCTAATCAAAATTTATGAGCCTCTGCTCAAAGGAGATACCTTCCCCTCTGCTCTGGAAATGATCCCTCAAAAGATCAACTGCCTCTACCTCTTGCCAGCACATGGAACTCCTTTCCACCAAAGACCTCTTGTCCTCAATGCTTAGCCTAAGAGACCTCTGCCTTCTATGATCATGTCCATAGCAGCTCAGCAACCTATACCAAACACAGTCAGTCGATCTAGTATAAGTCTTCCTCTATCTGTCAGATCTATCCAACGCTTGAACAAATCAATCCTCTACACACAAGCCTTTTTAAAGACTTGTCAAATATATCCTTAGGTTCTTCTCAAAGAACCAGTGCACCTTTGTCCTCAAGTTCTCTAATAGAACTATCAAACTTAGCTCACAAGTCCTCTGCTAGGACATGTCCAAATCTACTCACAAGTCCCCACTAGAACCTGTACAAAACTGCTCACAAGTCCCCACCGGAACCTGTCCAAAACTTAGCAAGCTCACCAAGAAAAAAACTTTCTTAGTAGGAAATCACAAGGTGAATTGTTAGAGACCCAATGTGATTTGTCAAACTCATAGAAGCATAAAGAGAATTGTTAGAGACTCAATATGTTCTATACTCAACTCCCAATCTCAAAAATCAACTCAAATCAACTCAGCTCAAACTCAATCTCAAATCTGAAAACTCAACTCAATATCTGAAATGGATAGGATAGAATTTCTTTCAAGAACATGAAACCCCAAAAATTGCCAACTATGCAAAGAATCACATAACAATGATACTCATGTTCTTTTCACCATCAATTAGGGCTTCAACAACAATGCTCATCAAACAAGTTTCAATCAACACCATTCAGCTCAAAACACAACATTGAAGCATTTCACAATCAACATTAGAAAAGGAAACAAGTAGAACTCCTTTTCTCTCCAATATTGTTTGAAAAAAAAACATCCACCAACTCAAATCAACAAGAGCACACACAAATTTTCAAATCATCAACAAAGGAGTAAGTCCAACACTTTAACCAAGTAAAGAATAGCTTGATTATTACCAATTTAATGAAAGCAAATGTCAATCTCAAAGCTGCCCACTTAAGGTTTCACAACTTCACACAAGAAGCAATTTTAACCTTAAAACATCATGCTTTCATTTCCATAATCAACCAAAAGCACTCTCAACATTACAAGAAAAATTTATCCCCTATATACCTTATTTCTCCCTTATAGTCTTATCAAAAATAAAATTTATCTCTCATAAGAATGTAATAAGATATTTCAAACAACACCTTCAAAAGAATCTTTTATCAAAATAAAACAAGCTTTAAACTCCTTATAACTCCTAAGTCGTTTTTCCCTCTAATAAACTTCCTCCATCCGCAAAATACACTTAGCAAAAATTAATTTTGAAAATACCTTGGCCAACATCAAAAATTGCGCTATGGAGAAATTGTGCATGAATTCTAACACCACCCGCTGCGTCCACTTCACGATGAAAAACCCTTTTGTGTTATTTGAATGCGGAACCTCCCATTCGGGTAGCGCACTAACAGCCTAGCCGCTATCGGTGCACCAAAGGTGCCTGGTGAGGGTTTAAACCTCACATTTTTAGCCTTGTTACTTCTGTGCCAGGGATTAAATAAAACAACAGTGCTCCATTTCTTCTGATGTGAACACGAAGATGAAAACCTTACGACGGATTTACGACAAATGATGAGTACAAAAAAAAATGAACAGTGGATTCACAAAAACGACGAAGACACAGTCGAATAGCAGGTTTATGAAAATGACGAAGACACAATCAAAGAATAAATCCGAACAGCGGATCATGAAATCACAGTAAGGAAGAAATTGAACAGCAAATCACAAATACACAGCGAGCAACTCTTTTCAAAATGCAGATGGGATTATTCTTGATTTTCATCGAGGGAGATGTATATGCATTTTTACCATAAGCTCTTGACGTCGACAAGGAGTTTAACACATCGGCAGAGGTCTTAGCTAGAGACCATAATCTTAAAACATAGCTCCATGGATTAGGATAACCCATTGCAAACAATAATTTAATATTTATTTAAAAATAATTAAAGGGAACCTTAACAAGGTTTTTAATTATTTAAATAAATACTTCCTCCTGGACCCAAATGCATTAAACTAATGCATCCACCTATAATATTTAAACCTGCCAACTTGGGGTTTACAAAAGACCTTTGAAACTGTCATGTCGTAACCTTCATCAAAACAAATTATTTGACATCAAATCAAATTCCTTCAAGAGCTTCTTGACATCAATGAAAACTTATACACTTGAGAAAAGGAAATGTACCAAAAGTACTCAAAATTTCCAACAATCTCCCCCTTTGTCATTGATGGCAAACCTTTACTAAAAACACTTCTCAAGAGCCAAAACTGAAACCAACTGTGCTAACAACTGACCAACTGTGCCCAAAACTGAGAATCTTCCTTTGAAGTTTTGCTCCCCTGACTTGAAGCTCTCCTCTTCACTTTGAAGCTCTCCCCCTTACTCATATCTCTCCCCCTTTGTCATCAATGGCAAAGGGTCACCTTTGGGGCTCGGGACTAAGAATGATCCTCTTAGCTTAGTCCCTCCCCCACCTCCCGATGAGGTGATTAATTCTGGGGTGGGAGTAAAACTCCCATTAGGCACTGATCATCATCATTGTCTATAAATTCCTTTTTGGGCCTTCTCTTGAACTCTTTGTCCATATTCCTATTCTTGTCACTATTCTTGTTCTTGTTCTCATCCCTATTCTTGTCCATGCCTTGATCCTTGGACCTGATCATGCCATTGTTCCTATTCCTGTATTCTAGAAATTTAGCTCTGCACTGTCTAGATATGTGACCTTCATTGTTGCACTTAAAACACCTAACAAAGTTGTTTCTCTGAGGTAAACCTGATCTTTGAATCCACCTATTCTGACCAAACCTGTTCTGACCAAACCTGTTCTGGCCAAACCTGTTCTGGCCAAACCTGTTCTGACCAAACTTATTCTGACCAAACTTGTTCTAGTCAAATCTGTTCTGACCAAACATGTTCTAACCAAACCTGTTCTGACCAAACCTGTTTTGATCAAACCTATTCCTGTTATTTACCTTGCAATAGACTGCCTTGTACCCAAACTATATGCAAGAGTAGCAATACCCTTGAAAGTAACTGGCACTTTTGAAACTGTCATTTACCTTCTTCACTTGAGCCATGCAATGTGAAGCCATGTGACCAAACATATGACAAGCAAAACATTTGCCTTGAAACTTTTCTTTATTTGACCTCTTGGGTCCTGAATGCTTCTTATTCTCATTATGAATTCTGTTTTCTATTTTTGTGCATCTATCATTTAAGGACTCCTTTTCTAAAATACTTTCCTCATCAGAAATCTCTTCCTTTTGGAGTCTCTTACTAGACTCTCCAACTTGTTTCTTGTGTGGCTTAACAAAACCAAGGCTTGTTTTATCTGTTGTCTTTCTTTGACCTTTGATGAATGAATTAACCTTTTTGGAGCTATCTTGAAACCTGTAAAGCTTATCCTTGTAATATTTAGTTTTCTATTTTAAAGAAGCCATTTTTTGTTCTAACTCACTATACTCAAGAACCTTAGACTCTAACTCATCCTTGAGTTCTTGTGTCTTAGCTATAGAGAAGTCAAGACTTTCTATAAGATCATCTCTCTCCATACAACATTCATGTAACTTATACTTGAGTCTAGCATTCTTCTTTCTTTCCTTTTTCAAAGCACTAAGAGCACTAATAAGTTCACCTTCAAGATCTACTTCACCTTCCTCTATATCTTCCTCTATTTGTTTGCTTTTTGAATCATCAAAGCCTTTTTTAGATTTCTTATCACTAGAGGTGCTACCCTTTTCAAAAACCATACATGCGTCTTCCTTATAGTTTTTTGAAGCATCCTCATACATACTAGAAACCAAATCATTATTTGTGCAATCATCCTCAATGTGACCAAAGTTTCCACATCTAAGACATTTCATGATAATGAATCTATGTTTCAGTTCTTCCTCTTTTTTTGATATGAAAAACATCTCATTTTCATCATCACTTGAAGAACTTTCACTATCACCACTAGAACACTTACTTGCTTTGTCTAGGTAGAAACTCTTCTTGTGCTTGTGAGAATACCTCTTTCATTGATTCTTGTGCTCATCTTTGTTCTTCCTGTGATGCTTGTGCTTTTCAGAATCCTTGCTCTTAGAATCCTGTTTATCTTCATCACTTTCATTCTTGGGAATAGTACAGTCAGTAGCATAATGACCAAACTTTACACAATTTAAACATCTTATATTTTTCATAAATTTGTCCTTTCTAGAGAACTTGCCTTTCTTGTTGTAATATGCCTCTTCATCACTAGAAGACTCATCACTATATTGAAGTTGTTTACCCTTGGATTTCTTGGTAGCCTTGAAAGCTGCCTCTTTCTTGACATCAATATTCACTTGAGTTCTCAATTCAAATGCTGCAAGTATACTATGGAGCTCATCCTTTTTCAACTTATCCAAATCTTTAGCTTCCTCAATAGCAAAAATATTTTCACTAAATCTATTAGGAAGAGATCTTAAAATCTTATCACAAACATCATTTTTAGCAAGCTCAAGACCTAAGTCTTTCATGGAGTTAACAACCTCATCCATACGAAGTATGTAGTCACTAATATTTTCATCATAATTCATCTTGAGTTGTTCAAACATACCTTTGAAGTGTCTCAACTTGACCTTCCTGACATTTGTATCACCTGTGTGAACCACCTTCAACTGTTTCCACATTTCACTAGCTATCTTGCAATGAATCACTTTGGTGAGATCTGCTTTCTGTAAGCCTTTCAGGATTGCATTCATTGCCTTTGAATTGCTGTGATGTAAGAGCCTTTCTTCTTTAGTAATAGGACCATGTTCAAGAATAGTTTACTTATCTTCAATCACTTCCCAAACATCATTCCCAAGTGCCATTAGATGAACCTTCATCCTTGCACTCCAAATACCAAAACCTGACCCATCAAGAATAGGTGATGCATTGCCACTTGAATGATCAATTGTGTTCTTTACTAGCTTTTCCTTCAAGCTATTAAACTTTCGGAAGGCACCCGCTCTGATACCAATTGAAGTACACAAGCTTATACTGAGAGGGGGGGTGAACAGTATAAGACCTATTTTTATTTTTTACTTTATACTTCAAAATAGTAACACAATATACCCAAAGCAATATCAAAGCAATGCACAATATCATCCACAAAGTGATACCAATTTTAACATGGTTCACCCAAAATGGCTGGGCTATGTCCACAAAAGTTCTTTGGGAATCCTTCCCAATTACAATATTTATGAGCCTCGGACCAAAGGAGATACCTTCCCCTAATCAAAATTTATGAGCCTCTTCTCAAAGGAGATACCTTCCCCTCTACTCTGGAAATGATCCCTCAAAATATCAACTGCCTCTACCTCTTGCCATCACATGGAACTCCTTTCCACCGAAGACCTCCTATCCTCAATGCTTAGCCTAAGAGACCTCTGCCTTCTATGATCACGTCCACAACAGCTCAGAAACCTATACCAAACATAGGCAGTCGGTCTAGTACAAGTCTTCCTTTGTCTATCAGATCTGTCCAATGCTTGAACAAATCAATCCTTTGCACACAAGCCTTCTCAAAGACTTGCCAAATCTATCCTCAGGTTCTTCTCAAAGAACCAGTGCACCTCTGTCCTCAAGTTCTCTGATAGAACTATCAAACTCAGCTCACAAGTCCTTTGCTAGGACCTGTCCAAATCTGCTCACAAGTCCCCACTAGAACCTATCCAAAAATTCTCACAAGTCCCCATCGGAACCTGTCCAAAACTCAACAAGCTCACCAAGAAAAAAAATTTCTTAATAGGAAATCACAAGGTGAATTATTAGAGACCCAATGTGATTTGTCAAAATCATAGAAGCATAAAGAGAATTGTTAGAGACTCAATATGTTCTATACTCAACTCCCAATCTCAAAAATCAACTCAAATCAACTCAGCTCAAAATCAATCTCAAATCTGAAAACTCAACTCAATATCTGAAATGGATAGGATAGACTTTCTTTCAAGAACATGAAACCCCAACAATTGCCAACTATGCAAATAATCACATAACAATGATACTCATGTTCTTTTCACCATCAATTAGGTCTTCAACAACAATGCTCATCAAACAAGGTTCAATCAACACCATTCAGCTCAAAACACAACCTTGAAGCATTTCACAATCAACATTAGAAAAGGAAACAAGTAGAACTCCTTTTCTCTCCAATATTGTTTGAACAAAAAACATCCACCAACTCAAATCAACAAGAGCACACACAACTTTTCAAATCATCAACAAAGGAGAAATTCCAACACTTTAACCAAGTAAAGAATAACTTGATTATTACCAATTTAATGAAAGCAAATGCCAATCTCAAAGCTGCCCACTTAAGGTTTCACAACTTCACACAAGAAGCAATTTTAACCTTAAAACATCATGCTTTCATTTCCATAATCAACCAAAAGCACTCTCAACATTACAAGAAACAATTATCCCTTATACACCTTATTTCTCCCTTATAGTCTTATAAAAAATAAAATTTATCTCTCAAAAGAATGCAATAAGATATTTCAAACAACACCTTCAAAATAATATTTTATGAAAATAAAACAAGCTTTAAACTCCTTATAACTCCTAAGCTGTTTTTCCCTCTAATAAACTTCCTCCATCCGCAAAATACACTTAGCAAAAATTAATTTCGAAAATACCTTGGCCAACATCAGAAATCATGCTATGAAGAAATTGTGCACGAATTCTAACACCACCTACTGCATCCAATTCACGATGAAAAACCCTTTTGTGTTATTCGAAAGTGGAACCTCTCATTCGGTAGCATGCCAATAGCCTAGCCGCTACTGGTGCGCCAAAGGCACCCGGTGAGGTTTAAACCTCATGCTGTTAGCCTTGTTCCTTCTGCGCCAGGGATTAAATAAAACAATAGTGCCTCCCTTTCTTCTGACGTGAACATGAAGATGAAAACCTTACGACAGATTTACGACAAACGAGTACAAAAAAAAAATGAACAGTGGATTCACGAAAATGGTGAAGACAGTTGAATAGCAGGTTTATGAAAATGGTGAAAAAACAATCGAAGAAGAAATCCAAATAGCGGATCACGAAATCACAGAGAGGAAGAAATCGAACAGCAGATCATGAATACACAGCGAGCAACTCTTTTCAAAATGTGGATGGGATTATTCTTGATTTTCATCGAGGGAGATTTATATGCATTTTTACCATAATCTCTTGACGTCGACGAGGAGTTTAACACGTCGGCGGAGGTCTTGGCTAGAGCCCACAATATTAAAACATAGCGCCATGGATTAGGATAACCCATTGAAAACAATAATTTAATATTTATTTAAAAATAATTAAAGGGAACCTTAACAAGGTTTTTAATTATTTAAATAAATACTTCCTCATGGACCCAAATGCATTAAACTAATGCATCCACCTGTAATCTTTAAACCTGCCAACTTGGGGTTTACAAAAGACCTTTGAGACTGTCATGTCGTAACCTTCATCAAAAAAATTATTTGACATCAAATCAAATTCCTTCAAGAGCTTCTTGACATTAATGACAACTTATACACTTGAGCAAAGGCAATGTACCCAAAGTACCCAAAATTGCCAACACAATCAAAAAAAAAAAATTCTTCTTACATCTTCTACATTAGGTACTACTAGTTACATTAAGTTATACAACCTTTTTTGATATTGTTAAGATTTAAACCTTGTTGTGGATTACAATCATCCATATCCACACATTAAAGCAAGTAATCATTAGATATTGCAAAAGTAGTTATATTATTGTTTTTATTTTTTATTTTTTTGGAGAATAAGGGGTCATTCTTGTGTCTCCCACCCTTGAAAAATCACAATTATATTTTTTAGAGCATGATATCTTACAAATAGATTCAATTCTAATCTAAATTGAGTTGCTATAGCTAGAAGCCTACTTCATTTTACATAAAATATTTGACTTCTCAATTTTTATTTTTTGGAACATTTCAATTTTATGTGTGAATGCAAATATTCATAAGTTCACAATCCTTCTTGAAATTTTCTACAACAACCTTCACAATACCAAAAATTCACCTCTACTATCTATGCATTACATCTTAGTGGAGTAATATTTCCAAAACATCGCATTATGATAGTTTGCTTTACCAAATCTAGATAGCTAGTTTCCTTCATGAAGCACAAGTGCAACTACAAAAATTGTAATAAATAGTATATATGAAAGCACATTAATGCAATAAAATAAATCATATATTACCAATGGAAAACATTACAGTAAATATTAATTATTACTTAATTAAGGGAATCAATATTTTTTTTTCAATTTCAGCTAAACTTACTACTTCCTCTAACCAAGGAAAAGAGAAATTAACTTCATGATCCTCAATTAAAACCTCTTTATTGGCTAGCCTATCTGCACATTTTTTCCTTCCTTTAATGTATGTGTAAACTTGATTTCTTAAAAATATATAGCAAGGTATTGAATTTCCATCATTATATCTTGTATGTTCCATGGAACCTTTGCTTTCCTCAAAATTACATTTAAAATTATCAGTGAATAACCTTCCATATGTACTTTCTTCCATTTTATTTGTTTGTATATTTCTAATACTTCCAAATATGTCCAAGTTTCAACTTCATTAATTATCTTAAATTCGCTATTGAAAAAGTTATAAGATAAAATATCTCATCTATTATTTCTAATTATTTCTCCTCCTCTAGTTGGTCTTGGATTCCCTTTTGATGCTTCATCAAAATTCAATTTGACCAACTCTACATCTAGTGGTTTATATTTTATATTCTTTGCTTTATTTTTGTTTATCCTATCTCCGATATCATAATTCTATTTGATGACTTGACTCCATCTATCAAGGATCTCTACTTCTATATTAGGGATTGGATCAGTTGATAAGGTTAGTTTATACTCCTCTATGTCTAAAAAAATATTTATTTTCATTACCTCTAAATTTCTTTCCTTTACTTTAAATATTATTCTATTTTTTTCTAGCCAAACAGTTCAAAATATTGTATCTTTTGATATATCCTAGATTATCTATAAAGCATCACTTTTAAAATCCCGTTGTCATTGCTTTAACCATTCCTCAATTCTGTCATTCATCACCATACATTTACCAAACATATTAAGAATCCATTTCCATAGTTTTCAAACTATTGAATAGTGTCCTAAGAGATGGTCTATACTATCTACCTCCATTTTACAAATAATGCATTTTTTAGGGCGATAAAACCCCTTTTCATATGGTTATTCTAGCATAAAATTATTCTATGACCTACTAGACAAAATATTTTGACTTTAAGAATGCTAGGTTATCCCAAATATCTATCCATATTATTGCGATATTCCTACTTTGATGGTGATTTATATTATATCCACTTATTTTTTTGTATTCCCTTGATCTATTCAACTCCCAAATCAACTTATCCTTGGATTCCCTCAAAATAATCAGTGTTGTTATGTTTTTACTCAACTACCTTCTAGCATCAATGTCTTATATACTTGTAATTTTTTTTTTCTCCATTTGTATCTTCCTTCCCGATATTTGTACAAAATGTTTAAAACCCTATTACCATATTTATCTTTAAGTAATCTTATACATGGTTTCAAAATTAGATCTAGATTGAGTTGTTCTTTATCACACCAAGCATCCATCTAAATAGAAGTTTTTCCTCTAGTTCCCACAACCCATCTTAAAACTTTAATCACTAAATTAATTAATTTTTTAAAACCATTCCATAGTGAAAAACCATTTGGTAAAGAGAACACAATAAATATCAAGCTCTAGTCATTGGTCTCAACATACTTAGAAGAATTCTTGCCCATTGTCTTTGACTCTCTTTGTACAATTTCCAAATTAATTTCCCCTAAAAGCTAAGTTTACATCTATAATAACTCTTAAACCAAGTCTGCCCATAGTTTTATCATCACACACATTGATCCATTTTACCAATGGAAGTTTCATTTTATCATGTAATCTTTACCACAACAATGACCACATAATATAGATTAAAATTTTATATCAATTTTGGCATAGTATACAAGGGCATATAATATATTGGAATGACATACAAGATTGATTTAATTAGTTGCACTCTTCCCACTAACAATAATCATCTACATTTCTATACTAGTAGTTTGTTCTGAAGTTTACTTGTAACTAGATTTTATACTTCTATCCTCATTCTTTCCTCAAATAAATGCATCCCTAGATAATTTGCTACCAAATTTGCTTGCTCCATTTGAAGTAACAAACATATCCCTACTTTGATTTTAGTTGGGGTGTTTAGGAAGTAAAATTTGTATTTTGACCTATTAACTTTTTGACTTGATGCTCTTTTATATTCTTGTAAACATTTATTCAAAGCTTTGGTCTCATTTATCCTTGTCCTACCAAAAAGGTTGGTACCATCTACAAACTATTGATGGGTGATATTGTCGATGTTATAACTAGCCTTAAGTCAACTTATAAGCCCATATTTGTAAGCTTTCTTAAAGTTCCTATCCAAAATATCTACCATATTAATGAACAAATATGGTGATAGAGGATCTCCCTATCTAAGGCTTCTCATAGATTTAAATGAGTTTGTTACTAACCCATTGAACACCAGTAAATATGAAATTGTAGAGACACAAGCTTTAATCCATCTCAACCATTTCTTCCTAGATCCAAACTTTCAAAAATTAATATGGTTTGGGTTTGACTAGAATTTTATGATAAAAAGTTGTTATGCAAGGATTTGGATCTGCTTCAATTCATAAATTTGATTGCTTTGGTTTTGAATACTCATATTACCACCAATTAGGTGATTCCTCTCATTTTTTGTCTTCATTGTATATAGATGTAATGGTTGTTATAGATGGTGGAACTCATGGCACTGAAGAAAAATCAAAAGTTTATTTTGAAAGTGGTGGATGAGGTAATGATTCTTCTTCAAATATTGTGCTCTCTCTTGATGTTGTTTCTCTAGTTAAAAGAGTATGAGAATCACTGTCTTATATCTTATTTTATTGATTGAATTCAATTGCAAGAATAATTCAAAATTGGATAAAATTTCATTCGGAATCTTATGGTGTTGTGGTTGTAGGTATTTTTAATATTACTAAAGTTTTATTTTCTTTCCTTTAAATAACTCTCGCAAGTTCAAATTGTGATTTATAAGTCTAGTTGTTGGTTTCTTCAAAATACTTTAATGGTCCTTTTTCCTTGGACTCCTTTTTGATTTTCAAAGCAAGTTACCTTGAAAGTGCTAGTTTAGCTTGAACTCCCTGGTCTTTTGCTACCCTTATAGGTATTTATTAACAATATTGTTAAACCCATTTTTTAGGTGATCTATCAAGAAAAAGAGTGATTCTTCTCAACACAACCTAATAAAAGATTCTATGTTGAGGTTGACCATGTATAGGATCTCAAACAATTTGTGGTCATTCAGGTTGGTATAGATCATTTTATGTAAAAAAAGTGTTTACTTTAATTTACATAGTACTTGTTTTTGATACCAATACACCATGCATCATATCAAGGATTATCTGCTAGTGGCTCAAAAACCTCTGATGGTTGCCCCTGCTCCTCATCTCGTACTTGCACCTCCCAAACCCTCCATTGAGGGTGAATGAGTCATAGTTGCTAATAATAATGGATCAACCAACTGTAATTCGATGCTTTCTAGTAGATATAAGGTTGTGAAGCTACCATCTAAGCATCCTATTGTTATTTTTCATCCTATTTTGTCTCCTTAGTCTTCATTTGCTGAGAAACCTTCCAAGCAAAAATTAGCCTTTGAAGAAGGGAATTCACTACCAATAACTTCATCCTCCAAGTGTTCATGTAATCCATCTTGGTATGGCTCACCATAATCAAGGGGAAGCTAGTAGGCTAAGCATCATCCTTCAACTATTGATAAATTTTTTCAACCTTCTCAAACCTCTTTATTTAATATATTTTTAGTGCTAGTCAATAGTGTGGGTAGTCCCTTGATTGTTGGTAAATTATTTCAACCTTCTTATACCTCTTCATTTACTAATTCTTAAATGTTGGTTAACAATGGGGGCAGCCCTATGGGAGACAGCTCTGTGGATATTCCTCCTCCATGAATTTGATTTCATAGAATGTTTTGGGACTTATAAATTCCTTAAGATTTTCTTTTCAATCCACTCTAGAAAGTATTGACCATATTGATGTTATTTGTTTACAAAAAGTTAAAATATCTAGTTTTTTATTAGATATTTCTCTCAAATGTATTATGGGTTCTTTAATGCATTTCATTACTCACCATGAAGATGGTTGGGGTGG
This sequence comes from Wollemia nobilis, assembly GCA_028583015.1. Classification (NCBI taxonomy): domain Eukaryota; kingdom Viridiplantae; phylum Streptophyta; class Pinopsida; order Araucariales; family Araucariaceae; genus Wollemia; species Wollemia nobilis. The sequence goes on from JAQPPZ010013334.1 coordinate 558,588, forward strand.
TGCTTCTATTTCTATCTCCTCCAAAATTGATGATTATCTGCTTGGGTCTAGTGAGAATCCTTCTCATCATGTAATCTATATTTTGTTGAATATTAATGGTAACATCTTGGGCACCGCCAACATTTATGCACCTAATGATGGGTCTAGTTCCTCTTCCCTTTGATGGTACCTGATTGATCACTTACTAATGGCATATTAGTTTTTTTATGATGATTTTAATATGGTTGAGCATGCTAAAGATAAAGCTAGCTACCTCTTGATGCATTGGTGTGTTGGAGAGCATGAGGTATGGTTTTTTATTAAACATAGATGGGGCCTTTTTGATACCCTTTTTTCCAATGCAATTGCATGCCTCCAATCTGGTTCATCTGGTTCAATTTTTGTGCAAATAATGGCATATTCTACAAGTACCTTAATCAAGTAATGCTAGGATTTTATTATCCTCCATAAATAATAATATTGTGATGGTCTGGGACCAATTACTTATTAAGTGAACAAACCCCTTGTAGGACCACCTTGGTCTAAGAGACTACAACAAGGGGGTTCTACACCATTAAAGTCACCCGGGATTCACGCTTGGTACTACTCACACCAACATTATCAATTTGATTTTGGGTATCCAATTCAACTTTTTGGTAGGGTGGTGATTCAAAACTAGGACCTCCCTTGAAGGATTGCCCTCTCCTCTCCAAATAACCTACACAACCTGGGTTTGGGATCAATTTTTCTATAATATAATTTCCTAATTTCCTTTTAGATTGAATGGAGTGGTCATCAATTTATTTTTTCATGCAATCAATTTTATTTAAATACTTCTTTATTGCAACACCCTGTCACAATTACTACGATTGAGAGAATCTAGAATTTATTACCTTAGCCTTCTTACTATGTTAATTGAATATATTTGTGGAAAGATATTATTACCCATAATACCTCTTTCATGCAACATACTAGAAAATAGGTGGCACGTGTTAGAAACTGTGCTCATTTGGATGTTACGAAGGAGTATCAATGGAATTTACTATTGTTGGAAAATGATATGTATTACCAATATTTATAAATTAGGATTTTTGATCTTCATAACTAGATTATAGCCCATCAATGACATGAATCTAGGGGGCTCAAATTTGGGCTCATATACACTATATGAGAGTTGGTGATCGCCCATCCAAAATATTTTTCAAATATATTCATTCTAGGAATGCCAAGATATAGATCAAGTCTATTCAAGTATCTCATGATAGACTAACTTTTCTTTTTGATATTGCATCGACCTTTGTGGATCATTCTAATATTATATCATGCACAATGGGATTCTCTAGAATGTCATATGGCACTCCAACAATGTCTTGATTTTATTCCTGCTATGTTGTCTACTTATGACTAACTTCTTTGTGAGGCTCCTCTTTCACCTGTTAAACTTCATATAATGCTCTTATGACTATGTCAGGTGACAAGTCCCTTGTTCTTGATGGATTTCCCTACAAATTTTATAAATCCTCTTGGAATTTTATTGGGCCTGATCTAGTCAATATCTACAATGAAGTGTTAGCCAAAATTCTCTAGGAAATATTATAAATCATAGAAACATTAAATTTATTCGTAAAGCGGGTAATCCTGATCTTATCATGAGTTGGAGATCTATTACTCTACTTAATATCTATTACAATATTTTATTTAAATCTTTAGCTCTTTGTATTTATAACATTCTCCCTGTGATTATCAGATTAGAGCAAACAAGTTTCATTAAAGGTTGTTACATCTTGGATAATATTATTGCTATTTGGGAAGTTTTAGAATGAACTTGTCTCTATGGCCAAAAACTCCTTTGACCTAAAATGGAATTTGAAAAAGCTTTTGATTATATTGAGTGGAATTTCATTCTCACCATGCTCCAAGATCTCAGTTTTGACCTCTTTTTTATTAGGGTGATCATTATGTTGTTTGTTGATGCTTCAACTTTTCTTACTAGTAATGGACATAGGTTATATGATTTTGGTTCATTTCATTCTATTCGCCAAGGTTGTCATTTTGCCCCCTCACTTTACATCCTTGTTGTAGAATATTTTGGTTATCTTCTTTCCAGTCAAGCATCTAAGGGGTTGATCAAAGGTATTCCTTTGCCTGAAATGTCCATCCAGCTTATTAATGGGAACTTTGTGGATGATTATTTTATCACTATCAATGAGGATGAGGTTTTAGTTTCAACTACTTTGGTTTGTTTATAAAATTATTGTAAGGCCTTGGTATCCAACACCCAATGGTCTAAGTCTCTTTGTTTTTACCTTGCTTCTTCTTTTGTGCCTACTTGGATTAGATATTTTTCATGGCATTGATTTCAAAAGGGTGGGAATTTTAAGTTCTTAGGAATCTCCTTTGATTTTGACAACTCACCCTCTAAAATATAGGAACATGTCATTGATAGAATTGAAAAAAATATTTCCTATTGGTCCTCACATCCCCTTTCTCTTAACAACAAGTTTTAGAGTTACGAAAATATTCTTACTACTACCCAAGTTTGACAATCCTCCTATTGGGCCCTTCTAAGAATTATTATAGACTCCTTACGGATTTTATTTTGGAAAAGGAGAAGAATTCATATGGTTTTCATTGAGTTTCTTGAGATATCTATTGTATGCCTAGTGATAAGGGTGGTAAGGGAATCATTGAAATTTATAGGTAAAGCATTTCTTTGTGTACTAAGTGGGTGGTTAAAGCCATTGAAGGCCTCGAAGCCAAGAAGGTTTTCATTAACCATTGTATTTATTTGAGGCTACCTTATGGTCATAAATCTTGGGCTAATTTTAGTCTCCATACTTTCATCATTACTTCTACTATGGTTAAGATTCAGGGTTCCTTTGTTGTTAAAAGTATTTACAGGATTTTGAGGTGGTGAAACCTCATCTTTTTTGGATTGCTATTTGTTTTAATAATAGTATTTCATTCAATTCTCAAAATATTTGGTGGTCATATATTCTATCTAACTCTTTAGTTTTTCTTTCTGATATGTCAGACATTAAAGCTTTGAGGTTGTTACACAAGGACATATGCTTTATTAAGGATTTAGTGCACTCTCAAGACTAGATTCCTTAGCCTAATCTCAAATGTAGATATAATCTTAAAAATTTAGATATTCATTCTATTCTTAAGATTCAAGATATTACACCTAATGTCATGATTCATAAGCTTAGCCTTCAATCCTCAAGTGCTTGGTGGAGCAATTGGCATTGTAATATGGATACTCCTTTCAAGAAATAATCTTCTTCCTTGCATTATCTACTACTTAGTATTATTTTATTTGGTGTTGACAAACTTAATGAGATATGGTAGACTCACTCTACCTTATATACTTGGATTGCTTGTTTGAATCAAAATTAGCAATTTAACATTGAACCCAAGATTACATTTTTTCTCTGGTCTCTTATTTATCAAGGGGTTATAATGGGAGAGAGACTTAGTAAGTTTGGTATTCCTAATACTAAGTGTGTAATTTTGAGACTTTTAAACATCTATTTTGGTTTTTCCTTCATGCTCAGTCTACCTGGTCTTGGATTCAATTATTGTTCAAGCCCTTTTATATCAAATTCTTCAAATGGTAAATGCTTTTTTGAAGATAATAGTTTTTATCCTACTTATATTGTTTCTTTTTAGAATTTATTTCATGCTACTATTATATTTCAGATTTGAAAAGCTAGGAATGTTGTTTTCTATTCTAGAGACTCAATTTCTAGTTAATTTTCTATGCATAAAAAGATTACAATGTTTTCTACTATTACTATTTAGATCCATTCATAGGATTCCAAGTTGACTCATGAGTTGGTGCATTTGATAAATCTTATCAGGTACTAGTGCGAGGCACCATGCACTATTAGCAAGTTTTCACCTAACCTCCCTTCGCCTTAAGGTTCCTCTAATTCTTTGAGGCCTCAACATAGTAGGTCAAGGGGGTGACGTTATCCAACTTCAAGTCATTCTATCAATGCCCTCAGTAGGAATCGGTCTCCTACAAGAGTGGCTATATTTTATTAGTTATATTGTTTATTCACCCTTTTAGGGGTTGGTTTTTTTTTTGATCTCAAACCTCATCTTTACGGTGTTAATCGTTTGGGTGGTCTTACACGATGAGCTATTATTTTTCTAGCTCTCTTTTTGTTGTAACCTCTCTTATTTTTATTGAATATAATTATCGGTCCCAATTAAAAAATCCCATTTAACCCTAGCATAGGGCTTACTCATATAAAATTTTAATATCATTGCTTTATATTTTATTGAAGTTGTTAAATGCATAAATTCATAAGCTACTATAATCCTAGACAGAACATGTCTCCTTTTCATAAATCCTCCTCGTTCTTCTAAATTAATTTTCTCTTTTAATGGTCTTAACTGATTCACTATCACTTTGGAAATAATCTTATATTCCATATTACATATGATTATGGTTTAAAATGGACCAAACAATTATGAATCCTTCTTTTTTAAAATTAAGGTAAGATATATTGCATTTATTTTATAAGGTATGTATTTTTTTACTGTAGACTGTTCCACCACCACCAATAAAGAATCCTTCTCTATATCCCAATTATATTTGATGGATAGCTACAAATATCCCATCCAGACCTAGGGGCATATTCTTATTAAAATAGAAAAGAGCTAGATGAACTTCTTCTAGAGTAATAGGCTCCATGAGTTTTCTATTGTCCTCATCTATTATAGCTTAAGGAACTTCTTGTAGAAGTATATTATTAAGCGCTTCAATCCTCTCATTCTAGAATATTTTAATAAAAAGACCTTGCTTCATTTTTTATTTCACTTAGATCTTCAATCGAAACCCCTTGTACTAATTTAATTCTACCAATTTTGGATGTTTATCTTTGTACTATTGACATCCTATGAAAAAATGTGTTTTTATCTCCTTTTTTTAATTAGTGTCTTGATTTTAATTTCAAAAATTTCTATTTAGTACTCAAAATATTATGATATTCACTAACTCCTTTTTCTATGAGTTTAGATTATTATGGTCACCTTTCTAGAATTTTGAAAGCTTATCTTTTAATTCTTCTTTCTTCAAAAAAATATTTCCAAAAGTGTTCTTATTCCATTATTTTAATCTAGATGTCATTGATTTAATTTGTTTTGGAAGTGTATACAACCCATCATTTCTTGAAGAATTTCATGTTTGTGCTATCATATCAACAAATTAAGGATGGTCTTCCCACATCTGTCCATATTTAAAATATGGCATTTTTGAATTCATGTACCACCATTTTAACTTTTAAATGCAAGTGATCTGAACTAATTTTTTTTAAGGTATTAATTTTACCTATAGTCCCTTCATCTAGCCAACAATCTAAGAGAATGCATAAGTTACTGCTTTTAATTAATTATAGTAGTTTTAAATTTAAGATTCAAAAAATTATTTTTTAGATTTTTTTATTTTTAATTTGTCTTTTTTGTCAATCTTAATTGCAATGTATCTAAAAAATTAACGATTTCATTACTATTTAATTATTTTACTTATGTAAATTAGAATTTTCAATATAGAGTGTTATCTTTAACTTTAAATTATGTCATTGATTGTAGAAACAATAGTTATTATTAGAATAAAATAACCAATATCTACTTTTAAAAATTATAATAAGTTAGATGTGGTTTTTATTAGGGACCACTATTATCAATATAGCAAAATATTACATTTCTATTAGGGTAATTAAACCATATACACCTTATCCTTTTGTCAAAGACATTATTCATTTCATTTTCTATCAAATATATTCTTTAGCTTTCATTAAAGTTTTAGTTTCTACTATTAACTTTGTGATATCATCTTTGTTAATAGATAGAATCTCACTTGAAGATTTTTTTTGAATTTTACTAAGATGAAGATCAACATTGTGATTGTCTAAATTATTTGTAAGTTGATTTTGTTATCTAAAGACATTTTCATATTTTCCAAGATATTACCTCCAACAATAGTGAATTAAAATAAAAAGTAATACTATATTTATCTTTATTGATATCATTAATGATAATTTTTTAATCTCTCTCAATTGAAATATATTTTTAATCTTTTTTAAATATTTTAATCCCTATAATAAGTTTCCTTGCCTATGCATAGTTGTTAGTTGAAGTCCCATATGGTTCTAAGTGAGGATGATTTTTCCTTAATTATTTTGGAAAACACCACCTCCACTAACTTTTCCCAAATTTTCTTTAGAAGCACCATCAAAATTAATTTTGATAAACCCAATTTCTGGGTAAATTCTATTTTATGATAGATCAAAGGATATACATGATTTAAATACCATTTATGTCAATGAATATTCCATCTATATTCAAATTATATAACCAAGGGCTAACACCTCTTTTTCAACACCTTATCCTTTTGTCAAAGACATTATTCATTTCATTTTCTATCAAATATATTCTTTAGCTTTCATCAAAGTTTTAGTTTCTACTATTAACTTTGTGATATCATCTTTGTTAATAGACAAAATCTCACTTGAAGATTTTTTTTGAATTTTACTAAGATGAAGATCAACATTGTGATTGTCTAAATTATTTGTAAGTTGATTTTGTTATCTAAAGACATTTTCATATTTTCCAAGATATTACCTCCAACAATAGTGAATTAAAATAAAAAGTAATACTATATTTATCTTTATTGATATCATTAATGATAATTTTTTAATCTCTCTCAATTGAAATATATTTTTAATCTTTTTAAAATATTTTAATCCCTATAATAAGTTTCCTTGCCTATGTATAGTTGTTAGTTGAAGTCCCATATGGTTCTAAGTGAGGATGATTTTTCATTAATTATTTTGGAAAACACCACCTCCACTAACTTTTCCCAAATTTTCTTTAGAAGCACCATCAAAATTAATTTTGATAAACCCAATTTTTGGGTAAATTCTATTTTATGATAGATCAAAGGATATCCATGATTTAAATACCATTTATGTCAATGAATATTCCATCTATATTCAAATCATATAACCAAGGGCTAACACCTCTTTTTCAACACATGAGATTCCCCATGATTAACATCATATCTATAAACATTCTTCAAGAGGGAAAATAATACAATTCTAAACTTTGGCTAGTTTTAAGATTTATTTCTAAAAAAATTATTATTATTTTCAAGCCATAAATTCTAATAAATAATGGTAGGACCAATCCTCCACTTAATATATAATGCTTTAGCTTTGAAGTAAAAAATCCAAAATTTCGTCAACTCTTCCAATATTGATGGAAGTGACCAATATATTATCATATTTTTAAAAAATCAACCCCAAATGGTGTAAGAAAAGGGACAATGAATAAGTAAATGGTCTAATATTTCTAAATATCACATAAGACACTTCTAAAAGGTCCATGATATCCTCTTATTTATAAATTATCTTCTTTAAGAATCTTACTTTAAACTACTAACCAAAGGAATGTTAATGCCTTAGGGAGATCCTCTAGTGATCAAACATTCTTATAAGGAAAATATTTGGGAGTAGAAAATTTTGATTGCTCTAAATACTCATAAACTAACTTTTGATTTTCCACCATATTTTCATAAATCCTAATCCAACACATCCTTTCATGTTAAAGTAGGCAAATAAAACTCTTAAAGCATATTTTAAATTGTATTTGTAACTAATTTGGATTTCTCTTCTTCAAAAAACATATTAATAGGAATTCATGATCTAGTATCATTGATCATATTAATATAATATTTGATATTTGAAACATTATAAGCTAGGCATGCCATATCCAATGGTTGTATTTTGAATTAAAGATAAGACAATAAGGCTTTAACCAAGTATTAAGCAAAAAATTTACATGATTCTCATCTTTAATTGAATATCTAATATGTTGCTCAAATCAACTATAAATTATATTATATGAAGTTTCATCTTGGCTATATTTGGATGAATATTTCTTTCCTAAATAATTACATTCCATTAAGACAAAACACACACAAACACAATTTTTGTTGAACTCCTATCCTTGATCTTTGAATAATCTCCAATAAATATTTTCTCCTAAGTCTATAATTAAAAAATCCTTCCCTTCCAATATTATTTATTTCACAAACCCTATCCTAATTATAAAGAGAAAACATGATTTTTTCCCTTACATCCATTCCAAAGAAATTCTCTATGAATTTTATCAATATCTAATGCTACACATATTGACAATCTTAAAAATGACATCATCTAAGTAGGGATGGGTTGCAATGTAGTCTTTATGACTTGTATCCATTTTATCATAATTAATAACTTAACTTTCCAATATTTCTTTAGTTCTTTGAAATTTTAGCCGATAGGCAGTTGCCCTAGTTGCTAAAGATGGTGGTTGTTTCTTAAGTGGTCTTGTGTTCAAACCCATTGAGGGTGGTTGTTGATGTAATTTGTAAATGTTATCCTCAAAAAAAAAATGAAAAAATAAGGTCTGAAGTGTAGACCAATTCATTGATCCAATCCCCATAAGGGGGGCGGAGGTCCAAGGTTCAAATCTCGGGCCTCGTCGCATTGAATGCTTGTCCCTTTCCTGGTGCTTTTAATGGCGTAAAAGGTTTAAAATGATTGTGGCATGGTGGTTATAGGGTCGGACTGCGTGAATATCTATGTGGTAGCTTCCGGGGTAGACAACGTAGAATACTGTGGTGGACATAAAAGCTGGACAACCTGCCGCATTCGTGGTGGCTACCGATTCCACCATGTTTAAAAAAAACATTTCAATTTATTCTATCTAAATATGAAACTCAAAGCTCCTTTCTAGTCCTTTTATTTTTGGACATATGAGCAAGATTTGTTGTCATTGATGTCAAGAGTCAGTTTCAGTGATCAGTGCAAGAAGAAGGATGTCAAGAGTCATTTTTAGTGCAAGAGAAAGATTGCTTCTAGACCTAACAAAAATAATTCTCAATATGGTCAGATAAGGTGTATAGGAGAAATAAGAAGGCCCAAGAAAAATAATATTATAATATTTTATTATAATATTAAAGGTCTAATGGTAAGACCTAAAGTAATTAAATGAATTATAAATTAATTATAATAATTTCATTATAAATTAATTTGTAATTTAATTTAATTAACCCTATGGTTATTAAATTAATTATAAGTTAATTATAATAATTTTATTGTTAATTAATTATAATATAATTTAATTAGCCCTAAGGTTAGGGTTATATGGAAAAAATAATACATCGACGTCATATATTATCTCCTTCTCTGATGTCAATGAAAATCAAGACATGGGTATAAATACTTGAAGCCTAAGAGGCTCCAAGATATCCATGATTTTAATAAACCCCCCAAGTAAATCTTGTGCACAATATTCGGTGAGCAAGAGAAGGAAGAATTCCACATTTGACTTCTTTGGTAGGTAGCGGAGGGAGAAAATATACAAGGTATGAAGGTCTTGTCACAACCTAGCCAGGTGAGCTAGAAACAATTGGCAGTGTCTTAGGAACATGAGGTACCATGTTTAATTTGTAGTAGGGAGATTGTGAGATTGTTTTGTGCACCGAAGATACCAAAGCCTTTTGGATTTTGGTGCCTAGGTAGAATACAAAGCATCATGGGTGCTTTTTACTTCCATGTGAGCACCTACCTCATGTGGCTTGGCAGCCACGGCTAAAGCACTGGAGGTGCTATGATGTGGGATCAAATCACGCTGGGAGCACTTTGAGAGGTACTAAAATTTTTGTTGTAAATTGATTTGTACTTCTAAGGTTGTATGGTGTATTTTTGAGCTTAGGGAGATATAAGGTTGATGAAATTAAATAATTATTTTGTTTAATTTTTTGGTGGATTGAGTTATTTAGAGTGGAGTTATAAGGTGTAATAAGAGATTTATTTTTATATGTTTTTGGTGAATGCTAATTTCAAGGAGTAATAATGTGTATTTGAGTTTAATTATCTTTGTAAGTGTGAAATATTTTGAGGGAGTTTTAGAATCATATTTTGCCATCTAACCTTTGAAATTTGTAAAGAGAGTAATTGTGATTGAGACAAGTTTTGTGGTTAATCCTTCATCAAACAAAAGGTATGGGCACATCTTCCTTGTAAGTGATTTTTGAATTTTGTGAATGCTAAGTTGGAGTGAAAAGGGTTGTTTGATAATATTTGTTGAGTTTGATTGTTAAAAGTTTTTATGAGTGAAATTTGATGATAAAAACCTTGTTTGATAAGAATTCTTGGAAACATTAAATGAGCCTTCATATGCAATATTAGGATTTATGCAATATCATGAGTATCATTGTTATGTAAATTTGAGAGCTATCTTGAACTAGGGTTTGTGCAAGATCATGAGTATCATTGTTATGTGAGGTTTTTTTGATAAACATTGTTGATTAATATTTTATTGAGTGATTGGTTGAGTGGATTAAGCTTTTATGGAAGCTTACAATGAATATTTAAGGCAGGTATTGGTTAAGACTTGTTGAGTAGATTGGGAGAAGTTCTAGTGAGGACTTTTTGAGCATATTTGAGGTAAGTCTTTGAGAAGACTTGAGAGCAGAGTTGATTGATTTATTTGTTGAAACCTTGAGTTAATTTTTGGAGCAGATATAGCCGAGTTGATTTGTGATTGGATCAAGCCTTGTGTTAAGGCTTGAGGATAGATTTGAGGATAGGTTTATGTCAGACCAAATATAGAGATAGAGTATATTTATGCTATACCAAAGGACTATGTTTAGTGTAAATAAGAGATAGAATATAGAGTAAATTTATGCTAGATCAAAGGATTGTGTTTTGTGTAGATCAGAGATAGAGATTGAGTAGATTTGTGATAGACCGAAAGATTGTATTTAGTGTATATTTGAGATAGAGTTGAGAGCAAGCTTTGGAGGTGACAGAGTATAGAGGACAACAATCTCTAGTGGATAGAGGTCCATTAGCCAAGGTAGTGAATACAGGTCTTATGAGTGAGGGCAAGAGTCTTTAGTGGATAGAGATCCATTAGCCAGTGTAGTGGAGGTAGAAGTTCTTCTAGAAGATCACCATCTAGAGTAGAGAGGATTATTGTCTCCTATGGATAGAGATCCACAAAATTGATTATGGGATTGATGTCTCCTTTGGATAGAGGTCCATAAAAATTGTAATAGGGAAAGGATTTCCAAGAGAATTTATTTGAGGAAATTTTATAAGGAATATTTTCTCCATGGAGTAGCCCGCATTGGGTGAACCATGTTAAATCATGTCTCTCATGTATGTGATGCTTTGTGTGATGTTTATTACTTTAATACTATTAATGTTATCATATGGATTGAAAAGCAAAATTTTTATCTTATATTGTTCACCCCCCCTCTCAGTATAAGCACATGTTATTCAATTGGTATCAAAGTGGGTCTCTCCATGAAAAGACTAACATATTGGAGGAAGATCCATAAGAAACACACATGACTTCATAGAGTGAAGAAGAGACCATGTTTGATATAAAAGAGGAATTTTTTGTTGCTCTTAGGAACCTTGAAAAGGTTAGAAATAAGAACTCAAGTTTGAAGGATAAAATTCAAGAAGATGAAGAAGCAAGGATAGAAATTCTACAGAGTCTCACAAAACTCAAGATAAAGGTAGAAGAGGGAAAGAAAATTGAACAAGATATGATAGGTCTATTAAGAGAAAGAGAAATAGAATGTGAAATATTAGAAGTAGAAATTGTTTATCTAAGAATTGAAGTTGAAAGGAAAAAGGTACTACCATATATAAATTTGGGGAAATAGAAAAATGAGTTTAGCATTCAAGGAACAAAGACATCAAACAGAGATAAGCTCGCTACTCATACCCCAAAAGGAAAAGATATCATAAAAGAAGAAAGCAAGGAAGAACCATGGATGAGAGTTAATCACAAAAGGAGAAGGACTCAACAGCAATATCAAAGACATCCAAATAGGTTACATAATTTCTTCCATGGCTATTGCTTTTCTTGTAACAAATATGGTCATAGAGATATACACTACACTAGTTATATGAAAAATAATGTCAATAGAAATTTCAACTCTTTTGCACCTCTTATGAATGATGATATCATATGTTACAAATGCAATAATTTTGGGCACAAGGCTAGATGGTGTAAAATGGTACTTCCTAAGTCTAGTAAAAAGAACACAACTTCAACAACTAGGAAAGATAAAAGGGGAATGAAAAGGCTAGATCAATGTTAGTTCAAATAGCTCTTCATGCTCAGGATAAATAAGAATAATGGTTTCTTGATAGTGGTTGCTCTAGACACATGATAGGAGATAAAGATAAATTTCTTGTATTCAAAGAAACTAATAAAGGATTAGTAAGTTTTGGTGATAATGGATCAACAAAAATTGGTGGAAAAGGAACTCTGAGTTTAGATAATGAGAAAACAAGAATAAAAAATGTACTATATATCAAAGGGTTAAGACACAACCTACTAAGTGTAAATCAACTTTGTGATCAATATCATATGGTTACATTTCATCCAGATAGATGTGAAATAAGAAAGTCAAAACCTAGAAAAGTCATTGCAAATGCAAGTAGAACTCCAAACAACCTCTATATTCTTAGTGAGATTAAAGGAGAAAAGTGTTTTCTATCACAAGTAGATGAGATTTTCTTGTGGCATAGAAGAATGGGTCATTTGAATTTTGACAACATAGTCAACATAAGCAATAAACAAGCTATCAAATATTTACCCAAGCTAAAAAGACCACAAAACACAATATGTGCACCTTGTCAACATGGAAAGCAAACTAGAACAAGTTTCAAATCAAAGGGATATATGTCATCAGAGCCATTAAAGCTAATACATATTTATCTATGTAGTCCTACCAGAACATAGAGTATTCAAGGTGAAAGTTACTTCATATTGTTCATAGATGATTACTCCAAAATGACTTGGGTAGCTTTCCTAAAAGATAAGTTGGAAGCATTTGATAAATTCAAGGCATTTAAAGAATGGGTCAAAAATAAAATCGGTAAAAGGATTAAGTGTTTGAGATCTGACAGAGGAGGAGATTTTACCTAAATGAATTTGTAGATTTCTATGAACAACATGGAATCAAGAGATAATACTCATCTACAAGAACTCCTCAACAAAATGGAGTAGTTGAAAGGAAAAATAGTTCTATTGAGAATATGGCTAGAGATATGTTAAATGACTCCAAGATTTTATATGGATTTTGGAGGAAATAAGTCAACACAATAGTGTATATAATCACTAGGTCTCAAATGAGGATAAACCATCACAAGACTCCATATGAGCTTTGGAAAGGAAGACTGACCATTGTAAAGCACTTCAAGGTTTTTGGAAGCAAGTGTTACATAATACGGGAAGAGCAAAACTTGGGCAAGTTTGACCCAAGATGTGATGAGGGTATTTTTATTGGTTATTCTACTAAGATTAAAGCCTACAGATGCTACAACAAAAATACATGAACTATTGTAGAAAGTATAAATGTAACAACTGATGAGAAGATAGATTCAAGAGAACTCGTTCAACAAATTGTGTATCAAGAAGATGGAAGTTGTCAAGAAGAGTTTCATGAGGAATAAGATGAAGAAGATGAAGAAACATAAATACTTCTTCCTAATACTCCATCCAGGTATGTACAAAAACATCATCCAAAGGAGCTAATCGTTGGGAATCCATATGAGATACATACAAGGAGAAGGATAATAACACCATCTGAACAAGTAAATTTGTCTTTATTATTTAAAATTGAGCCAAAATAATTCAATGAGGCAAGTTAAGATAAGTTATGGATTAAGGAAATGGATGAGGAATTAGATCAGATAGAGAAAAGCAAGACTTTGGAACTTGTTCCATGACCAAAAGACAAAAATGTGATTGGTGCTAAATGGGTATTCAGAAACAACTTAAATGGAGATGGTGAAGTGGTAAAAAATAAATAAATATTAGTGTGCAAAGGTTATGCACAGGTAGAGGGAATTGACTTTGATGAGATATTTGCTCCAATTCCATGACTTGAAGCTATTAGAATATTCTTAGCCTTTTCAAGCTTCAAAAACTTCAAATTATATTAGATGGATGTTAAATCAACCTTTCTAAATGGTGTTTTAGAAGAAGAGATCTACATTGAGAATCCAGAAGATTTTAACTTGAATGATAAATTAGATTATGCATGCAGATTGAAAAATGCATTTTATGGACTAAAGCAAGCTCCTAGACCTTGGTATTCAAGATTGGATAAGTACCTACTAGAACAAGGTGTTAAGAAAGGAATAGTGGATAGTAACTTATACATCAAAAATGATGGGATTGACTAAATAATTATGGTTGTCTATGTTGATGATATAATTTTTGGAGGAAACAATGATTAGATGTGTCAAAAATTTACAAAGAGCATGCATAATGAATTTGATATGTCCATGTTCGGTGAGTTGTCCTTATTTCTTGGACTCTAGATTTCATAATTAGATAAAGGGGTGCTTCTTTCACAAACCAAGTATATAAAAGAGGTGCTAAATAAATTGAAGTTAGAAGAGTGAAAACCAGTAAGAAATCCCATGGTTACAAGATGTAAGTTAATTGAAGATGATGAATCTCCAAAGGCAAATAAAAAATTATACAAATCTATGATTGGTAGCTTATTGTACATCAAAACTACTAGACCATATATCATGCAGGTAGTGGGATTAGTGGCGAGGTTTTAGTAGCACCCAAGGAAACACATGTAGTAGAAGTAAAAAGGATTCTTAGGTATTTAAAAGGGACTATGGATTTTGGGCTCTAGTATCCCAAAAGTGACAGTTTCACTCTCACAACTTATACATATGTAGATTGGGCTGGTAGTATTGATGAAAAAAAAGTACAAGTGGAGGAGCATTCTTTCTTGGAGACTATTTTGTCTCTTGGTTAAGTAAGAATCAGGCATCAATATCATTATCTATAGTAGAAGTAGAGTATATTGTAGTAGTTTCTATTTGTACATATGTATTATAGATGAAGCAAACTCTAGAGGATTTTAAGATAAAATATGATCATCCTATTCCCATATTGTGTGATAATACAAGTGCTATAAATATCTCAAAGAATCCAGTGATGCACTCTAGGACAAAGCACATTCTTATTAAGTATAATTTTTCGAGAGAGCAGGTGATGGATAAACAGGTCAGGTCAGAATATGTTACTATAAAGGAGTATATTGTAGATATTTTCACTAAGCCACTTTCAAAAGAGACTTTTGACTACTTGTGAGAAACATTGGGAGTAGTTATACTACCACCCTAGAATTAACCACTTCAAGAGGAGGGGAAGGGGCTAAGATAAGAGTCTCATTATTAACCCCAAGCCTCAAAGGTGACCCTTTGCCATTTATGACAAAGGGGGAGAGATTTGAGTTAGGGGAAGAGCATTTACTCAGGGGGAGCAGAACAAGAAAAGGTAAAAGGAATGGTAAAAGGAAAATGGGTTACCATCAATGACAAAGTGGGATATTATTGGAAATATGGGTAAGATTTGTTGTCATTGATGTCAAGAGTCAGTTTCAGTGAGCAATGCAAGAAGAAGTATGTCAAGAGCCAGTTTTAGTGCAAGAGAAACATTTCTTCTAGACCTAAGGAAAATAATATTCAAGGTGGTCAGATAAGGTCTACAGGAGAAATAAGAAGACCCAAGAAAAATAATATTATAATATTTTATTATAATATTAAAGGTCTAATGGTAAGACCTAAAGTAGTTAAAATAATTATAAATTAATTATAATAATTTCATTATAAATTAATTTGTAATTTAATTTAATTAACCTTATGGTTATTAAATTAATTATAAGTTAATTATAATAATTTTATTATTAATTATATTACAATATAATTTAATTAAATATAAGGTTAGGGTTATAAGGGCAAAATAATATGTCGATGTCATACATTATCTCCTTAATCAACATCAACAAAAATCAAGACATGGGTATAAATACCCAAAGCCTAAGAGGCTCCAAAGTATCCACGATTTTAATAAATCCCCCAAGCAAATCATGTGCACAATATTTGGTGAGAAAGAGAGGGAAGAATTCCATGTTTGACTTATTTGGTAGGTAGCAAAGGGATAAAAGGAACAAGACATGAAGGCCTTGTCACCACCTAGCCAAGTGGGCTAGCGGTAATTGGTAGCATATTAGGAACGTGAGGTACCATGTTCAATTCACAGCAGGGAGATTGTGAGGTTGTTTTTTGTACCAAAGATGCCAAAGCCTTTTTGATTTTGGCACCTGGGTAGAAGACAAAGTGTCGTGGATGCTTTTTCATTCCGTGTGAGTGCTTAGATCACGTAGCTTGGCAGCCATGGCTAAAGTGTTGGAGGCACTGTGATGTGGTATCAAATCCCACTGGGAGCATTTTGAAATTGATTCGTACTTATAAGGTTGTATGGTGTATTTTTTAGCTTAGGAAGATATAAGGTTGATGAAATTAAATAATTATTTTGTTTATTTGTTTGGTGGATTGATTTATTTAGAGTGGAGTTATAAGGTGTAATAAGAGATTTTTTTTTATATGTTTTTGTTGAATGCTAACTTCAAGGAGTAATAAGGTGTATTTGAGTTTAATTATATTTGTAATTGTGAAATATTTTGAGGTAGTGTTAGAGTGATATTTTGTCATCTAACATTTGAAATTGGCAGAGAGAGTAATTGTTATTGAGATAGGTTTTGTGGTTAATCCTTCATCAAAGAAAAAATATGGGCACATCTTCCTTGTGAGTGATTTTTGAATGTTGTGAATGTTAAGTTGGAGTTAAAAGGATTGTTTGATAAGCATTGTTAATTTTGATTGTTAAAGATATTTTTGAGTGAAATTTGATTATAAGAACCTTTTTTCATAAGCATTGTTGGAAATAATTGAATGAGCCTTCATATGCATGATTAGGGTTTATGCAAGATCATGAGTATCATTGTTATGTAAAGTTGAGAGCTATCTTGAACTAGGGTTTGTGCAAGATCATGAGTATCATTGTTATGTGAGGTTTTTTGATAAACATTGTTGACTAAGATTTCATTGAGTGATTGGTTGAGTGGAGTAAGCTTTTGTGGAAGCTTACAATGCATATTTGAGGTAAGTCTTGGTTAAGAATTTTTGAGAATATTTGAGGCAAGTATTTGAGAAGACTTGAGAGCAGAGTTGATTGATTGATTTTTTCAAACCTTGAGTTAAGGTTTGGAGTAGATCTAGCATAGTTCATTTGTGATTGGATCAATCCTTGTGTTAAGGCTTGAGGATGGATTTGAGGATAGAGTTTGGTGAATATTTGAGGATATGTTTATGCCAGACCAAATATAGAGATAGAGCAGATTTGTACTAGACCAAAGGATTGTGTTTAGTGTAGATCAAAGATAGAGATAAAGCAAATTTGTGCTAGACCGAAGGACTATGTTTAGTGCATATCAAATATAGAGATTGATTAGATTTGTGCTAGATCGAAGGACTATGTTTAGTGCATATTTGAGATAAAGCTAGGAGTAGGATTTGGAGGTGACGAAGTATAGAGGACAATAGTATCTAGTGGATAGAGGTCCATTAGCCAAGGCAGTGGAGATATGTCTTCTGAGTGAGGGCATGAGTATTTAGTGGATATAGATCCATTAGCCAGTTTAGTGGAGGCAGCAGTTCTTCTAGAAGATCACCAGCCAAAGCAAAGGGGATTGGTGTATCCTATGGATAGAGATCCATGAACATGATTAGAGGATTGGTATCTCCTTTGGATAGATGTCCATAAACATTGTAATAGGGAAAGGATTCCCAAGAGAATTTATTTGAGAAAATTTTATAAGGAATATTTTCTCCATGGAGTAGCCCACATTGGGTGAACCACATTAAATCATGTCTCTCATGTGTGTGATGCTTTGTGTTATGTTTATTGCTTTAATACCACTGATGTTATCATATGGATTGAAAATAAAATATTTTTATCTTATATTGTTCACACCCCCTCTTCGTATAAGCACATGTTCTTCATTTATGAGAAAAAATAATACCAAATATGGGTGGAATTTTTTCAATTTTAAATTGTAAAATATCCACAATAATTCATTGTAAATTTAGAGTAGTGATGATGAAAACATATCCTACATTTTTTAGTATTAACCAAATTTTTAGTAGCCTTCTCATAGCATAATAATTTTTATTAAAAATCCATGGTTTCACTAGCTAAGGCATGAACCAAAATAAAAGTATCATCCACAAATTGAAGATGAGATTCAAAGGGAACACTTTTTATAGCCTAATTACGTTTTATTTTTCCTTCCATTTTTTTCCTTTGAGAAAGCTCTTCCTAATGCCTTCAAAAGAATAAAAAATAGATAAGGAGATAGTAGATCACCTTTGGAGAGTCCACTTAATGACTTAAAGTAACCATGTTCCCCTTGATCAAAACTAAACTTTTAGAGAATATAATGTAGAAAACTATAATAAACCCTATCAAATGATTTATTTATATCTAATTTCACAAGCATATTTTTTTAATGAAATGAAGAGAATGTGTGGCTTCTCGTGTAATGATTACACCATAAAGAATTTGCTTACCATGACTAAAATGTATCTTGTTCCTTTGATATAGTATAATATAGAATTATTTTATCCTATTTGTCATAATTTAGAAAATAATATTATACATTATATTACAAAGTATTGTTGGACAAATAATATCGAAATATTTTGTTATGTTTTTATTGGAAATCAATGTTAGAAAAGTTACATTGATGTCATTTACTGTAGCCTTCATTTTTTGGGCCTATACAACTATAATAAACATATCATTCTTTGATAAATCCAAAATAATTTTAAATAATTGTAGGAAATCCTTTGGGCCATGTAGTTTGTTAGGATGGAAATAGATATCTTGTTCATTGAGCATTGATTTTGTCCCTAAGTGATAATTAATAGAATATTTTGTAAAAGCTTACGTTGTGACTCCTTATATTGCCTAAAATCTGATAAAATATTTTTAAAATAATTATTTACTTCATTCCTAGTATCTTCTTCTTCCTCAAGGCTTCTACCATCTAAAGTTAGCATATATTTTATGTGAAGAAAAGAAAATTTTGTTTTTGTCATAGCATATATTTTTTGGTATTTCTATCTCCTTCCATGAGTCATTTCTCCCTAGATTTTTTAAACAAATATGACTCCTCCTTTTATAATGCATGATAATAATAATTAAGAAGTAACTATTTTTCTCACTTAGAAATCCTTTTCCATTCCATTGACATTTACTATATCTTGTTAATTTTTGAACTTGTATTTGATTTTTATATTTTATTTAAAAATATTATCAAATTATTTTGCATTCTAAATATTGGTTTTCCCATTTAGATATTTTATGTTTTTGAAAAATATCCCTAATTATATCATAGATAAATTTCTCTAGGATCATACAGTAATACTCACAATAATAATACACATAAAATGTAGAAAATATTATTAATAATTTCTACTGTAGCATGTATGAAGTTATGCTAGTTTGATACTTTTTACAATGCTTTGTCATAAATATATAATTACATGCAACTCTCTACATACATGTCATTTGACCTTCCCTCTTGTCTCAAAATGATAAATATTCTTATAATTACATAACTTGCACATGACATCTTACATTACTCTTTACTAACTCATAATTGCACACTTCACACATTGACACATACTTATAAACTCACTCATAAATATTAATCACTCCCTAAACTAATAAACACACTTCCTAAACTATTACATAAATAAATAATGCAATATCTCCAACATCCACTTGTATTACATTATTTGGTTAAATTCTCCTTCAAAAATAAAAATAAAAATACTTAAATTTGGACTTTAGGAAATTCCAATTACATATTTGCATAAACCTTCATGATGTTTTAATTCTTGAATATAAGAACACTAGTCCTCAAATACCTTTCAATATATGTCACATAAAGCCAATGCATTAGACTATTCCTTGTCACAAAAAAAAAATCAATTTATGTACATTAATATTTTCCCCCTCTCCAACTTTCATCATGGTAATGATAGTGTACTACCATTTCACAATCAAAATAACTTCCTATGTTACCTCCAAATCAATGTTACTTGCTTTATTAGGCCTTTGTAATTCTTGGTGATTCATTTACTTTCAAAAATTCCACAAATCCCAATGGCGATACAAAATTAAAATTAGTGAATTTTGTGTATCACTAGAATCCTTGACTCCACTAGAAGATGCATATGTTGTTAATATCCCTTTTACAAACTCATCCTTTATATAATCTAACAAAATGCTTCTCCATTTCTTGTGTTTGACTTCCTAGACTACATCGGTCACATTGTTTGCCTCTATAGTTACTAAATTATTACTATTATTATTTACTAAAGTCTCTTCCTTGTCATTAATTATGGATTTAACAAAAGAAAAAAAATATGAGTGCAAAATATAGATCATCAAAACACATAGCAAAATAAAACCCTCCTTAAATTCACAATACTCTTATTTTTGTAAAAACCTTACCACCACATTATAAGACCAATAAATGATGTCTTCCATATAGTATTGTTCTTTCTATCATTAAATTTGTCATGCTCTTATTTTCCACCTTTGTAGCCTCCACTATTTGTGTGATGGTTTAATCCATGGATACCTCCCCTAACATCAAGAATTATAAAATGATAAATTGCACATGCTCGACCCAAGTTTGATGTCTTGTAAATGGTAAAATTCTTGATAAAAATTCCATTACTATAATACTCCAAATTAGGTTTTTCAAAAATTGGATGCTTAAGATGAAATATATTTTCTTTGAGTCTACGTAATCCATCCATGAAACTAGATCCTATGCTTGTATCAAAAGTTAAGTTTGTTTTTATGGCTCCATCTATCATGAATTTTTGATATTTGAGCATGTAGAGCACCAAGATGATACTCTTCTTAGGGTAAGCTTCCTACATTTTTAGACACATATTTTCTAATAAATTGAGAGTATGGTTTCATTTGTATATTCTCCACTACCATATATACCTTATTCAATATAGCATTCCTTTATCTTGCTCTATTTAATACAATATAAGACTTGTCATATTTTCATTTATGCATCCATTATATTTTCTATAAATTTTCTTTCCTTTAAATGATCTTAATTTTTAATTCTTCTTATTATAACTCCCATTAAACTAATTCAATTTCAAATATTATATTTTCTTCGTTCAATTTCAAATTTGTCAAATCAATTATTTTAATTTCAAAATTTTATATCCTTATATCTCCTTTCAAATTCAATAAATTTTCTTCCTCCAAAAATAATAATTTCTCCTCCAAGAATTCAATATTCCTTTCAATAAAAAACTTCCTTCAAATTAAATATTTCTTACCTAGTAATTCTTTTTTTCTTATTTTTCATTGTGGGAAACCTTAGCCCTTCAATCTTATTTTTTTTATTCTTCAATATTTGTAGTTGTGTCTTTTAATTTATCAACTATAACATTAGTGCAACCATGAACCTTCATTTTTCAAGGCATGACTTCTTACACTTATGATGTTCTCACCATAAGTCTTCCCTTTTCAAGGTCTAACTTCTTACAAGGAAAATATTCTTACTACTTATCTTCTACAAATATGAGCCTTACTGCTATGAATATTGGCTCCTTAAAAATACACAATCTTCGCAATATTATATCTCCCAAATTATAAACTCTCTTTCACCATATCTTCTTCAATACAACAATCAACAATATCTCATTATAATTATGAACTAAGATGAATTTTTCCAAGATGGATCTAATACCACTATTGAAAAATATTCTTAATTATCTCATAGGCAAATTTCTCCTAGAATATACAATAATAATCATAATAATAATGCATGAAACTATGCTAGCTTGATACTTTTTGAAATGCTTTTTCATCAATATATAATTGCAGGTGACTCTTCACATGAATGTCACTTGACCTTCTCTCTTATCTTATACTGACAAAGATTGTCATAATTATATAACTCACATATGAAACCTTACATGAATCTTTATTAATTCACACTTGCACACTTGACACCTCACATACTTCACATATTCACACATACTTATAAACTCACTCCTAAATATTAATCATTCCCTAAATAAATACACTTCCTAAATTGTTACTTGACCAAATAATGTAATATCACCAACACATATTTTCAACAAACATATACATACATGATACTTCAAGCTTTGATTAATAAGCAGTTGGAATAAATTAATGTTTTGGAGCCACATGGGATGGAAGAAAAACGGATTTGAATGATCATTATTGAGTAAATCGCAAGTCAAAAAATAATTTTTTGATATGATATTTGCTCATAATAACATATCCAAAGATATTATATACTCTATTTATAGCCATGTATTGGATAACAATAATGGATCTAATATTTCTATTATATGATATATTACAATGCATATATTATATCATTGGACAAAAATAATCCATCCAAATGACTTTTAAATTGACAAAAGAAGAAAATTATTGCATTGATATAGGTCATCTAGGAGTAGCACTCTACTTTAATAAACAAGAGATAATTGTGTTGAATTCAACCTCAAGAACCCATAGATCATAATTATCAATTATCATTGTGTTTGAAAATAATATGCTAAGGTCCTTCCAACATATTTCATGAGGAGTAACTATATTTGGAGCATATATACTCATAACCTCAACTTTAATGGTTTTTCTCATTCTTGCAAAACAATCCAAAAATATAATCACTTTATGATTCTATCAATTGCCCATCCCACTTGCATTAGTCTTGTATTATTGCAATAATACAAAAAGATCATAGAGAAGAAACTATTGGACAACCCCCCATTTTACAAATCTTTTAAAAAACATCATTTATTCTTCACTATTAAATTTTGTTTCTTGTATTCAAATAAACTCAAGACTATAACAAAAAATCTATTCTTGAATAACTTTTTTTAGGGGTCTTATTCATAGCCCTAATACTCCATGATACAATCTTTATTAATAAATTTTATTTTTATTAATGGAATTTGTTCCACTTCTTGTTACCAATTGTGATATTATTATTTATCTTTATAAATCACATCCTTTTGAGTTTCCTTTTCTATTTATTTATACTTTGACGACCCTCCTATATTTTTTCATTCCCATTAACACTCTCATCTTCATCAATATCTTATATTGTTAATTCAGCACCTCATCATACATATTTATGTTGGATATTATGAAGAATAGTAAATCGAGCCACATCTTAACAATGTTCATAGGTTGATTTTCTAGCACCATCATATATTGTTAAAGCTTTAAGGTCTACCTATGAAATTCTATGTAGATATACTATGTGAAGTGGTCCAATGCTATTCCATCTAGGATGTATTTATCCACCCATGGTCTCAAAGTGGGAAGTGCCAATATATTCTCTATGAAAGCTTGTAGAGGGACAAGAATTTGAATAGGGGATGCTTATATTGGAGATAAGGACTTGTTTGGTCTTCATTTTATACTTGTGGTTTAGAAAATGCATCATTTCATTCCATTATAAAATATGGTAGATTACATGCTCTTATTAAAAATTTCATCATGGGATACAAGAGGGGTTCCAAAAATGTGTATCCCCTTCTACAAAATTTGCTAAAATTATGCCCAAAAGGTCTTCTAAACCACCACAAAGGGTGGGTGTATTTTTGAAGACATGGATTCTTGATGAAATTTGGTTGTATGCACCTTCATGAGTCCTTTACACAACCAAACACAAGTATTTATAGAATTAAAAAGTCCTACCTTAATTACACCCTAGTTTATAAAAAATGCAAAACGCTAACAAAACATGAAAGCTTGATTAAATCCAGAACAAAACTTAAAATGATGCAAAGCGCTCAAAATTCGTCTTTCTTACCTTTTTATCTTTTTGCTACTAAATCTATGGCCGAAATTGATCTTTGGAATGGACCACCTGGGGATAGGTAGTTGCTACTATGAACTACTTAGTGATGGGTGGTTGAGTCTCTACTACTTAGAATGCTAAAAAAAATTAGAAGAAGGGTCTGCAAGCTTCCTAATCCATTCAATGACTACAAGTGGTCTAGAGATTGGATCGCTTAGGGGTAAGTAGTTGTGACTATGAACTACCTAGAGATAGGTGATTGGAGATTTGATACCTAGAATCAATTGAAACTTGCTGGGAACCTCTAATATGGTGTTAGAAGCCAATGGTATGAGCATGGGAATGTTTGGAGCTTCCATTTATGAGAAATTTAACAAAATAAAATATATACAAATGGGGCAATACAATAGTCTCCATGGCTAACTAGTAAGCAAGGGTGTGCACACAAGATGTTTCAAAAGAAAATATGGCAAAGTTTGGTATATAACTTCATACATTCATGAAAATTATGAAATGTGGGTGGTATTTATGGAATTCTACAAGAGTGATGAGAGTGTGGTGGATATAACATGGAATGACATGAAAACCATGTGGTATGGGTGAGGGAGGTAGAAAAAATGGAAAATCCCACTTGCATGGTCAAATTGGGGGTGTGCACCATGCCTTATTAATTTCCCTAGGTGGGGAGAGTCCTCACCCCACTCAAGTTGCCGATGCACACCATACCTCATTAATTCCCTTAGGTAAGGAAATTTCTTGCCCTTTTCAAATGGTATTACGAGGTATGGGGATGTGGAATGTAGTGGGTAGACTAGGTTAGGGTGATGTGGACCTAAGCTATGGTCCAAGGTTATGTTAAGGGGGGTTTCCACATATTTTAGGGGATGCTTTAAGTCACATGGTGACTAAGGGATTGGTGTAGGAGAGGGCTAAGTAAAAAAATAATCTAGAGGAGGTAAATTTTAAACAATACCCTAAGAGAGAAATTTTAAACTGCCCTCTCCAAAAAAAATTAACAATACCTAAAAGATGACGTTTTTATAGTGGTATAAATTCATCCTAAAAGACCTCAAGGGGTAGTTTTGAACCACCCTCTTATAAAATTCCATTAAAACACCCTCTTAAGGTCTAAGAGAGTAGTTTAAAACTACCCTTTTAGACCCACCTAAGAGGAAATTTTTAAACTGCCCTCTTAGACCCTAAGATGGTTGTGGGTCTAGGAGGGTGGTTTAAAATTGCCATCTTAGTCCATAAAAATCATCCTAGAAAACAATTATGAAGGATTCAGGCAGGATTTTTGGTATTTTAGATTCGAGTGAAGGGTTTTTGATTTTCTACATTTGCAGGTAGGATTTCTAAATTTTCATCCATTATTTTTTTTAGAAAGGTAGCTAAAAAGTTATTATATACCATTTATATGATGGTGAAAGGTAAATTTTAGTTTTGTGTGTGATTAAAACTAAGGAATCTAGTGTGGGTGACATCAAATTATGATGTTTACCTCCTCTAGAATTATTCTATTATGCTATAGACACCAAATTCTAGCTATTCATCATTCGTTATTTATATATATACATATAAATATATATATATATATATATATATATATATATATATATAATTCATTCATGAAAACTCCATATTAGCATGCCATCATTAATTGTAATCTTTACCACTCATTAAAAATGCCATCTCATATACTCATCAAGATTTAATCTTGGCCACTCGTTACCATCGTCAAAACCCTAACATGAATCAATGCAATTATAAACTATCATACACTTTTTGTGAAAATAGGTCGAACATTTACAGGAGGATAAAGAATCTATGTGATAATACTTCAAACCCTTGAGTACATAGATCAACATCATGTATTGACAAGGCATTGTGATTTTTTTTATGTTTTCCTACATTTTACTTTACTATATGCAAATATTTTTACGTAACGCTTGTAGTTTGTTTTAATATGTTTATTGATAGGTTCTACTAACCCTCTTTTGCTTAATGTGTGCAGGTTATAGATCATTGAATGTAATAGAGTGGTTCAAAACAAGGATACACAAACCCACTCCACAACTTGATTGTAGTAGGATAAAGTGCATACACCCATAATTTAACTAGATCTAGTGAAGGGATCATACCTCCATTTTTATTGTAATTCAAAGATAAAAATCAATTAATTGTTTGAGATAAATCCTCTATCACTTGGAGAAAAATTATTGTAAAGGGGTACATCAAATATCCACATCATTTTAATAAAAAAAAAAATATTTTATTATCATTGCTTGTGTCACTATGTATTATCTAGGTGTTGTTTTTACTATTTATAAAATGGCAATCATGGTGGGACCTCCAAAGAGTTTCTATTTTTAATTTACCTTATCATTTATGATTTATTTATCTATGTTGTTGTTTATTGTAGGTTTTAGAAGTCCCATCGCTTGAAAATTATAGATTTGATTTGAGGGTTCTAGAGCTCTCTAGGGTTTTGTTTTGAGTTTGCATAGATGTCAATCTATGTTTGAATATTTGAATAGATGCACTAGTGTGTTTGGAAACTATTGGTCAAAATGACAACATGCAGGGAAATAAAGGTATTCTCCTCAAAATTTAGCTAAGGAGAATCATCGTGATGGCATGACATTTTGGAGGGCCAACGGTGAGCAAAGGAGAATTGTCGTGATGGCACGACATTTTGGAGGGCCAAAGTGAGCTAAGGAAGAATCGTCATGATGGCACGACATTTTGGAGGGCCAGCAATGAGCTAAGGAAGAATTGTCATGATGGCATGACATTTTGGAGGGCCAACGGTGAGCTAAGGAAGAATTGTCATGATGGCACGACATTTTGGAGGGCAAGGGAGAGCAAGGAAGAATTGTCATGATGGCACGACATTTTGGAGGGCCAACAGTGAGCAAGGAAGAATTGTCATGATGGCATGACATTTTGGAGGGCCAACGGTGAGCAAAGAAGAATTGTCATGATGGCACGACATTTTGGAGGGCCAACGGTGAGCAAGGAAGAATTGTCATGATGGCACGACATTTTGGAGGGCCAACAGACCATGATTTCTTAAAATAGATGGAGAAGATCTTTGTAATAGAAATATCTTAACTTATTTTAGTTAGGAGATTCATGATCTGAGAAATATCTCTGTAACAAGAAGATCATGACATCTAATCAATCTGTTACTAGGATAAGCCTGTGGGCAATTTGTTGTAACAACTTTCAGTTTTCTATTTATGTAAAACTCTATATATAGGATGAGCGACCTAAACACTAGGTCGGCTCTTAGGTGTTTACAAGGCTATGTATTCAGACTTCTGAAAGATAAATAGAGATCATCTATCTTGGTTCTAGGCTCAATTGGTGTACAAGTATGTATACATTTGTTTATTGCTAATTTAGTCTTTGTTGAACGTACCATGCATTAATTCTTAAAGCTGAATTTTTATGTTAAGCATTCTATAAGATCTGCAATTTACTTCACGTAGAAACTGCTATAGAAATACACGCTGAATGATCTTAGCTTTCCATGCATTGGTTATTATTATGTTTTTCTGCAAAATCTTGAAGTAGTCCTATGTTGTTGCTTAATATGTACCTTATTATCTCCTAGATTTGGCTATATTTCCCCCTTTTATGCATTCCCTTCTCTCCCCCATTTTTCCTATAAAAAACAAGGAACCAACCTTCTCTGGAGATTGAATCAGGCAAACTCTATTTTAGCCTGGTCTTTCAATGTTGATGAAGTCTTTGGTGCAAATTATTACCTAAGGTAGATTTCATTCCAATAGTTTTTGGCATGCCCGATGGGACACAAATCCCACACATTATATATAGATCAAAGTCCCGATGAAGCCTTTGCCCTATCAATATTTTATTATCACCTGGCGACTCCGCACCGAAAAGGAACCCTAAAAAAAGTCCTTACCCAGCTTCTGGTTATGAACCATCCTTATGATAACCAGATCTAAAGCAAAAAATTTAGAAGAACCCATAGAGTTCTTCGAGCTACATCTTGGTAGCCTCCGAGCTAACCCAGTTTTGGTTGCAAGAACATTTTCTATTCTCAATAGCAATCCAAGACAAGTGTACACTCCCTGTGCAACCTCCTTTAGCACTGCTGCTATCGGAACCTCAGCTCTAGTTACCAATACAACTACAATGGCTAGAAATCTGCCAGATCTACCTTATCCTCTATGGAATCATACAGGCCCTTTAAATATTGTAGTTCAACATCCAATACCATCAGTGGCTCTGAAAGCACTACCTCAGTATGATGGTACTAGGAAGACAACTTATGAACATTGCCTAGATGTGGCCGCATTGGCACCAATATATAACATCACAGAGGAAGACGTGATGATCAGGCTCCTGATTATTTCCCTCAAAGGAAAAATGCTCTACTGGTACAAAGCTCTTGACTACCAGGCTATATCTACCTAGGCCCAACTTGCTGGTAAACTAGTGGAAGAGTTTAATGAACATGCAGACCCCTTTTCATTGTTAAATCAGTTTAGTGTCATTCAAAGAAGCCCACAAGAGGAGATGGTGGATTTCAATATTAGGTTCGGTCGAACCTGGAAGAGAGTGCCCGATGGTCTGAGACCGGCCCCAGAGGGAGCCATATACTACTATCTAAGAGCTTTTAATTCAAAAATTAGTATGGCAATCAGACAATCCCGGGTGACGACGTTTCCTAAAATCTATCAAGAAGCACTGAAAGCAAAAAAGGATTTGATCGCCATAGGAAGGTTCCCTTCAAATATGATGCCTCCCATTTTCCCCAATTTACCTCAAATTTCAAATGTTGCTCTCCCAGTTCCCCTGATTGTTGATCTTCCCAAGTGGAATGGACAGCTCAATATCCCACTTCTACCGACACCACCCACTCTTCCAATGCTTCCTCCTATTCCTGCTAATTCCTCAATGGGAAATACGTCTACTCAAGATGCCCAAATGGCAATCTTGCAAGATCTGCAAGCCTCTTATAAGACTCTATCAAATAAATTTATCTCTATGGAGCGAAGAGAAGCAGAAAGAAACTCTCAACCAAGACGTTACCCACAAGTAACTAGAGATCAGGCATCTACCAGTGCACATAATTATGAAAAAACTAATACAGTCTACGCCAGTAAGGAAGGTGAACCTAGTAATACCTCACCCGAATCATCCTACTGGTGTTCCACGTGTAATGATCCTCATGGGGAGACCGACTGCATGGTTCATCATCATCAGGTACAACAAATGGCTACCAAAAAGGCAGAAAGATCCCTTAAAGGTCAAGTGAACATAATTCGAGAAGATGACCAAATTTTTTGATTCCCTCCCTAGAACAAGTTTCTGTTCTGACAAGATCGGGAAAGAAACCTTTTCAGGTGGATCCTAAGGACCTTAATCCTTTAAAAGTACCTATGCCTGCAAAGAGTCCTATTGAGAAAAGACCTCCACAAAATCCAGATCCAAAAGGAGCAAAAATTCAAAGAGAAATACCTCCAGCTAAAGAGATAGAAACTCAAGAATAGGCCAGAGAAAAGTTGAGGTATCCTTCACTGACTAAATGCCAGAGAGTTGATGCTACTCAGGGTTACAGAAATAGGTTTGATACAACAGTAAAATAAAAAAGCATAGACGCTCTTCCTTTTAATATCGTCGAAGAGATGAAAAAGACTCCTTCCAAGGCCACTATGTATGAAGCCCTACGGATTCCAGGGCAGATTGATCTTTTGCAAGAATCATTGAGGTCTATGAAAAATAAATATAAAGACCCAGTTAGATTGAGTTCTACCCAAGCAAGTCTTACTTCCACTTCAAGAAAAAATAGACCTCCCCCTTTTTATTTATCTCTCCAAATGGAAGGATGGGTAGTCCATAATTGTATGATCGATTCTGGAGCCGCAACTACTGTTATGCCCAAAGTAGTGTGCGATATAATGGGGATGGAATACACAAGGAGTGCTCCAGGGGTCTTACAATTGGATGGGACTCCTGTAAAAATGGTAGGCATGATAAAAGATATTCCTATAGTTTTGCACAGGCTTCCCCAACTCACAGTCATACAAGAAGTAGTAGTAGTGGATTTAGAGCCTTATTTTGGTATGTGCTTATCTAGAGAATTTACGGCCAAAATAGGAGGATATCTCTCTCTTGATTTCTCACACCTTGAGATTCCATTCAAAGGAAAAAGGGTAAAAATATTCAATGAAAAACCTTCCACCTTCCATGTCAAAAAACTTGGAGAAGAGGAGAAAACCTCTACTACTGTAAACATGATGACAGAGGAACTAACAGACTTGAGTCTGATGGATGAAGCCTTAAATGAGTTACAAGAAGAAGATCAATTTTCTCTTCTGGATTTCAATGCTATGATCGAGACGAATCTAGGGAGTTACACTATTCTGAAACCTGAAAAGGATAAATTTACCCCCCCACTAGTTGCGTCATCTACAAATCAGTTGTGGAAACTTTTCTTTGATGGCGCTAGATGCAAAAATGGAGCTGGAGCAGGTATTGTCCTCATTGCTCCAACTGGTGAAGAAAATATTTTCTCTTACAGGCTAACTTGGAGCTGCACCAATAATGCAGCAGAATATGAAGCACTCTGTTTGGGACTAAAGAAGGCAAAAAATATGGGTATTAAACAACTGCAAATTTTTGGTGACTCTGAACTAATAGTAAATCAAGTGACAGAAAAATGCGTAAGCAAACAACATTATCTCAAGGCCTACAGAAATAAAGTCTGGGACCTGCTAGAATATTTTGAATCCCTGAACATGAAAGCAATCCCTAGGGAGAAAAATATGCATGCTGATTTGTTGGCTTCGGTAGGAGCAAACTTCTGCCCTATAAGCAACGTTATCCAGAAATAAAAAATAGTCAGACTGATATACAGACCTTCAGTACCTGATAGAGATACTTTCTAGCAGGTCTTTGAAAATGATCAACACATTATAGATTTTCTAGTTCATGAGATGAACTGCTCTAGCAATAGAGAAAGTGAAGATGAAGAGGAGGAAAATGTCATCCAGTTGAAAAATAATCACATCCCTAAGGGGCTAGTCACACTTGAGTCTCTTTTTGATAACAATGATAGGTCAACAGGTCATAAGATGAAAGTTGACAAGCATAGATATAAAGAGGCTAAAATATCACCTGAAAAGGCCATCAAAGTAGGGGTGAATACTACAGATAAAGAACTGAATGAAATTAGAGAATTATGTGAAGAATTTCTAGATACAATGGCCTGGACCTATGGAGATTTAAAAGTATACTCAAAGGAAACAATTCAACATACGATTGAACTCCAAGAAGGTGCTAAACCTTTTCATCAAAAGCAATGCCCAGTAAATCCAAAAATAGAAGCTTTGATGAAATAGGAGTTGCTGAAACTACTAGAAGCTAAGATTGTATATCCAATTAAGCACTCGACATGGGTCGCTAATCTGGTTCCAGTAAGAAAGAAAAATGGAGATATCCAACTGTGTGTTGACTTTCGAAACCTAAACAAAGCTTCACTCAAAGATCATTATCCTCTCCCACAGATCGATCAGATTTTACACACTATTGCAGGAGCTGAGAGGTTTTCTCTATTGGATGGTTTCTCTGGGTATAATCAGGTATGGGTAAAATATGAAGATCAATTCAAAACAACGTTCACTACCAAATGGGGAACATTTGCGTATCAAAGGATGCCTTTTGGGTTATCAAACGCTGGAGCAACTTTTCAAAGAGCCATGGATGTAGCTTTTGGAGAACTTGCAAATAAAATTATAGTGATATACCTGGATGATATGACTATCTTTTCTCACAAAAAATAAGATCACATAACTCACCTCAGGAAAGTGCTAGAAAAGTGCCGAGAGTTTGGGATATCCATAAATCCAAAGAAATCTATCTTTGTCATAGAAGAAGGAATCTTACTTGGTCATGTAGTTTCAAAATATGGCCTAGCAATAGACCCCAGTAGAGTGAAAGCCTTGCTGGAACTCTCCCTTCCACTAAACAAAAAGGGTTTGCAGTCATTTTTTGGTCAAATTAATTTTGTACGCAAATTCATAGCAGATTTTGCATAGATTGTTAAACCTATGACTGAATTGTTAAAAAAGGATGTCATTTTCAAATGGATGGATGCAAGAAAAGAAGCTTTCAAATAGATCAAGGAGCAAATAGCTCAAGCTCCAGTCTTGGTAAACCCAAACTACTCCAAATATTTTATCTTATATGCTATAGGCGAACAGGGAAGTTACGCTGCAGTACTTACCCAGAAGGGAGCTGACAATGAAGAAAGGCCTATCACTTTTCTAAGTCAAAACATGCAAGAGCATGAGGAAAAGTATAATTTTATTGAAAAATAGATTTACGCTATCATGAAGTCTCTAAAAAAGTTTAGGCACTTCTTATCACAAAGCAAAATCATAGTTTATACTATTCACCCTGATGTACGAAGTTTCATTACGCAGGGAGAGCTCGGTGATACAAGAGCAGGTTGGGTAACTAAAATACAAGAGTATGACATGGAAATACACCCGACCAAGCTAGTTAGAGGTAGAGCATTGTGCCAGGAGCTCACAAAACAAGCGGCAACAGACTATGTAGCTTGCCAGGCTCAAGAGGCAATACCAGAAGAAGATCAAGCTTCAGAACAACTTGACTGGGGGGATGAATTAATCAGGTATTTCTAGACTAGAATATGTCCAGATAACTTGAATGCTTCCCAGAGAAGAAGGTACAGGATTCAAGCTCTAAAGTACACTTTATTACCTGAAGGGTTATACAAAAAAAACTTGGATGGAGTATTGCTTCGATGTGTGTCGAATGAACAGAAAGAAAGAATTTTAAAAGAGTTTCATGGAGGTCTATCAGGAGGACACTACTCCGGGAGAACTACCACACTAAAAATAATCAGAATGGGGTGCTATTGGCCTACAATTTTTGTAGATGCTTTCAAAGTTATGAGAGACTGTGAAGAATGTCAGAGATATGTAGGAAGGAACAGAAATGCACCATTACCTCTAAAGAATATTCAGGTTGAAGAACCATTCCAGCAATGGGGGCTAGATTTCATAGGCATCATAGAACCAAATTCATCGACAGGGCATAAATATATTCTCACAGCCACTGACTATTTCACGAAGTGGTCCGAAGCAATACCCACGAAAAAGAGTGACCAAGAAGTAGTGATTGAATTCGTAGAAAGTTTGATTACGAGGTTCGGCATTCCAGATGCCTTGGTCACAGATAATGGCCCACAATTTGTAGGAGCCAAGGTAATTGACTTCGCCAGTAAATATGGGATATATTTAAAAACATCATCAAATTACTATCCTCAAGGTAATGGGTTAGCCGAATCCACGAACAAGAATCTGCTTAGGATTTTGAAAAGAACACTCAAGGAGAATAAAAGGAGTTGGCATACTTTGATAAACCAAGCACTTTGGGCTGATAGGATCACAATTAAAAAATCTATCAACACATCCCCTTATTCTCTAGTTTATGGAAAAGAAGTTGTGCTCCTGATACACATAGAAATACCAGCTTTAAAGTTGTTAGATCTAACTGGTACAGAAGAAGCAGAACCGATGGAAAATAGGTTGATTCAGCTCTTACAATTGGAAGAAAAGAAGGAACAAGCCTATGATCACTATCAAAAACATGCAGTTGCAACGAAGGGGTGGTTCGACAAAAATATGACCTTAAGAAACTTCAAGGTAGGAGATCTAGTCCTGAAGTGGAATACTAAGAGGTCGAAACCAGGAAATCATGACAAGTTCGATACCTTCTAGGATGGCCCTTTCAAAATTATTGAAGAGAAGCAACACAATTCCTTCCAGCTAAAATATGAACAGGACAAGATCCTACCCATTCCTGTTAATGGTTTTCACCTAAAGCTATTTTACAAGTAATGGGTTCCGATCTATCCTTGTATATATTTTATTATTTTTCGTATGTATACCCTTGTGAATATGTTACTTTTCGTGAGCTTTTATTTTGATAAATACTGTCACCTTTTCATGAGTTTTAAGAGCAAGAATATCCTTATTTCAAGAAAAATATCATGATAGCATGACTTTTGGGCATTCATGGCCTTCTTTCAGGAAATTCTATTTTGTTCAAGGTCTTTTAGAAAATGTCATGATAAGCTACTTTGGGCTATTCTCTCGGGAATGTCATGATAGCATGACTTTTGGGTTTTCTTTATGTAACATGTTCCAAAATTATCATGATGCCATGTCAGATCTGACTTTTTGTACATAGAGAGCCACGTCAGGTCCGATTTTCTATACAGCTAAAACCATGTCAGAACAACGGTAAAAGCACGTGCCTCGGGAACCTAAAAGGCACCATTCTTAAAAAATGAAAATCATACCCAATGATCAAATCAAGAGATGACGTTGTCTTATTGGCTCGGTACCACGGTGGAGGTTTTTTATTGGTCTAGAATAAAAATGACAACTCGAGGTAGTTGAGATATTTTAAAGCTGGCACACTAACTAAAGCTCCCACCTATATTTAAAATCTATTTTGAAATACGTGCTGCCCATTGCATTTAATCCACATCACCTGAGCATTTTAATTGCATATATTTTTGGCATAAACATACATAGTGGGTTATTTTGAAGAATTGTTTCACATTCCCTCTTCTCATCTTCTGCATCTTGCTACCTGAGTTCTGAAGTCCTTCTTGAGAGTTCTATATTTTTAGATGACGTCCCTATAGCAGTATCACAATGGCCACCTCTGTAGCTTTGGGCTCCACATCCATGTTTTCAAAGAAGAAGAGGAGTTCAAGTGTTAAGGTAGACAA
Source organism: Wollemia nobilis (assembly GCA_028583015.1). Lineage (NCBI taxonomy): Eukaryota > Viridiplantae > Streptophyta > Pinopsida > Araucariales > Araucariaceae > Wollemia > Wollemia nobilis. The sequence goes on from JAQPPZ010013334.1 coordinate 593,225, forward strand.
CTTTGTAGATCCTGATGCCCACATAACAGACACGAAGCTGACATGGAGAAGCCCTAGATAAATTTGCAAAGACATAGCCACCAGATTGGCCATAGATAGTTCACCTTCAAATCCAAGTAACTTCCCTTACTATTCGATGCTTTACTGGTACGTATGCCCTCATGTTCACCCTTGTCCAGAGTTAATTAGGGCAATGGCCACAATGTATGATGCAAAGAATAAGAGTGTAAAAAATTATAAGGGAGAAACACTTTTTACGATTGATCCAGACACAATTAGAGTGGTCTTCGCCCTAGGATATAAGCCGCCAGTTCCTCCTATCTTGTTTGATCCAGCCAATTCTATGAAATTTTATCTGAATACTCCAAACATTAGGGCTTTTCTCCAATAGAATATTGAAGGTGAACTCCCCAAAGGTTCCATTCCCCAATCTCCCATCCCTTTGTCCAAATTTAAAAGCAAAACACTTTTCTCCATGTTGGCCATGATAGCAGGGTTAGAAGATGATTCTCAGGTTCATGGATGGCAGGTTGCAGTGGCACAGTGTATTTCCATCTATAAATTTTATGATAAAACATGCATGGATCCAAACAAAGTACCTCTTTTCTTTGATTGGCCATATTTTTTAGCTCAACAGCTACACCTGGGACTCTCAAAATTACACATAGAAGCTCCAGATGTTTTTAGATATTCTTCTTATTTGGTTTGGCTTTTCTTTTTCTTTCAATCAAAGCATTTGAAATCAATACCTGTAACTCAGAAAGATGCACAAGGATAGAGTTTGTGTGTATGTGAATGGACTCCACTCCTCTTGAGCAAGAATTCATACTATCAGTTCAATAGATATTTTCTGGGCCCTTCTCTACAAATCATGCTAGGACACACAACAAGAATTCCTAAAACAGTGGAGGAAACCCTGAGGCGCTCTCAAGCGGAAGAAGGGGACTTTTTTGTACTAACCCAAGGGGTAATCATAAGTTTTAGACCCACATGGGTATGATCTATTTGAATGTAGAGCATTACAAAGAGAAGTTCCTCAGAATAGAGCAGGCTCGACAGCGATTGGAAGAGGCCTTCAACCAACAAAAAATTATCGAGAAGGCTCTCAAGAATGATGTTAAAAATTGGGAGCAGAAGTTCAAAGAGGCTGCATCCTTCCAGGAGAAAGCAGCCAAGGCCGAGGAGCAGGTACAGGCATTGCAAAAACAAGTAGAAGACCTGAATCAATAGTTATTGATAGCTTCAGAAAAGGTTCAGGGCTTCTCTAAAGAAAAAGTGATTGCAGTACGAAGAGAAAAACTCATAGTAGTTAGCAAGATAGTCCTTAAGGCTAGACCCACCCTGGCTTATCTCTCCAAAGTAAACAATATGATGAGCCAGGTAGAAAAGGAGTTTGAAGCTTCAATTAAGCTCCTGAGACCGAGGGTGTCTATGGCTAACAAGATCCAGGTCCTGGAAAATAGTATGCAAGCAATAGCTGGCTACAGAGCTCAGGATGAAAATTGGTCTCAAGCAAAATCAGTTGCCAAGAACTTTTTCAAGAGGCATAAGCTAGTGACAACAACGGTGAAGATATTACAGGAGTTGAGGGTGGAGGTGAAGTCTATCTCTAAACATACCAGTATGGCTGAGGGTTGTGGTATGCCTAGTTTTTGGGATGCTCAGTCTAACCTCTTGACGAAAGAGCAAATAAAGACAAATTGGCTAAATTTTTACAATGATGTATCTAAAATTAATGGATGGGAAGAGCCTGTGCAAGAGGACCATATTTTTGGTATGGCTCAAAATATAACTCAAATGAATTCTAGTCTTAATGAGCTCTATCTGAAGTCTAAAATTTTATCTTACGATAAGATAGAAGAACTGGAATATTTGTATGCTACTTTCAAAGAGAAAGTGGATACTGATGAAGAAACCTGGAAAAAGGCCTGTGCCACCTATAATGAAGCCATTCAATCTAAGGAGAAACAAGCAAAGGCCAAGAAGGTCCCAACAAGTAGTACAACATCTTCGGGACAAGGGGAGACAAATTTTGAAGAGGAATCTCCAGAGGAATGATTATTCCTAAGTTTGATTCTTTGTTTTTTGATGACTCTTGGTATCATTCCCTTTATTTCCCTTCCCTTTCTTCTTTTATATTTTTATATTTCTTTTTTTGACTCCATTGCCCAATGGATAAAGGCTCTAAGTTCTAACATTCAGTTAACAGAATTACCCTAGGAGGCACCAAGAATGTTGGTCAAAATGACAACATGCAGGGAAATAAAGGTATTCTCCTCAAAATTTAGCTAAGGAGAATCGTCATGATGGCACGACATTTTGGAGGGCCAGAAGCTAAGGAGAATCGTCATGATGGCATGACATTTTGGAGACCAATGAGCTAAGGAGAATTATCATGATGGCACAACATTTTGGAGGGCCAACGGTGAGCTAAGGAAGAATTATCATGATGGCACGACATTTTGGAGGGCCAACGACAAGCAAGGAAGAATTGTCATGATGGCGTGACATTTTGGAGGGCCAGTGGTGAGCAAAGAAGAATTGTCATGATGGCACGACATTTTGGAGGGCCAGAACGAGCAAGGAAGAATTGTCGTGATGGCGCGACATTTTGGAGGGCCAATGGCGAGCAAAGAAGAATTGTCGTGATGGCGCGACATTTTGGAGGGCCAATAGACCACGATTTCTTAAAAGAGATGGAGAAGATCTTTGTAACAGAAATATCTTAACTTATTTTAGTTAGGAGATTCATGATCTGAGAAATATCTCTGTAACAAGAAGATCGTGACATCTAATCATTCTGTTACTAGGATAAGCCTGTGGGCAATTTGTTGTAACAACTTTTAGTTTTCTGTTTATGTAAAACTCTATATATAGGATGAGCGACCTAAACACTAGGTCGGCTCTTAGGTGTTTACAAGGCTATGTATTCAGACTTCTGAAAGATAAATAGAGATCATCTATCTTGGTTCTGGGCTCAATTGGTGTACAAGTATGTATACGTTTGTTTATTGCTAATTTAGTCTTTGTTGAACGTACCATGCATTAATTCTTAAAGCTGAATTTTTGTGTTAAGCATTCTATAAGATCTGCAATTTACTTCACGTAGAAACTGCTATAGAAATACACGTTGAATGATCTTAGCTTTCCATGCGTTGGTTATTATTATGTTTTTCTGCAAAATCTTGAAGTAGTCCTATGTTGTTGCTTAATCTGTACCTTATTATCTCCTAGCTTTGGCTATATTTCCCCCTTTTATGCATTCCCTTCTCTCCCCCATTTTTCCTATAAAAAACAAGGAACCAACCTTCTCTGGAGATTGAATCAGGCAAACTCTGTTTTAGCCTGGTCTTTCAATGTTGACGAAGTCTTTGGCGCAAATTATTACCTAAGGCGGATTTCGTTCCAATAAAAACCATATTATATGCCACACTACATCTAGCATCCAAGGAAGATATATAACCACATCTAAATAACTAGAGGAATAAAATATAAAGCTTCCTGGTAAGTATTCGCTAAAACCCTAGTTCTAATTTTAATTAAAAAAAATGCATTTTAAAAATAATATTATTTGTATTTTAAAAATCATATTAGTTGAATTTTAAAAATTTACATTTTAAAAATCATATTAGTTGCATTTAAAAATCTGCATCTTAAAAATCATACTAGTGATAAAAATCTATATCTTAAAAATCATACTAGTGATAAAAATCTACATATAAAAAATCATATTAGTTGCATTTTAAAAATCATGTTAGTTACATTTTAAAAATAATATTAGTTGCATTTTAAAAAATCAGCATTTTAAAAGTCATACTAGTTGCATTTTAAAAAATTCGTATTTTAAAAATCATATTAGTTGCATTTAAAAAAAAATTGCATCTTAAAAATCAAATTAGTCACATTGTCATTGAGGAATTTTGGAAAGGGGATGGGATGACAGTGGGTGGGAAGGCTTCTACGGGAGAGCATGGGAGCGCCAGTAGGACGAACCATGGGCTCAGCAGGGTGGAGGAAGAGCAACCAGAGTCCAAGCGCACTGAGGAAGATGGTGTCAGCCATGGCAAGGATCTGCCAGACAAATGGGGAGGTGGACATCGAAAGTCGTATGCTCAGGCAGCGGCTTTAGAAACCCTAAGCGGCTATAGAAGCCCTAAGTCGTTTGCTCAGGCAGCGGTTTCAGAAACCCTAAGCGGTATCTTCATCGAGGAGCTATTTCCGATCGGGGACGAGTTGGACATCCCGGTGAAAATTCTCTCAAGCTTCATGGAATTCAAAAAATTTACCCTCATTGGAAAGTTCATTGGTGGTCGTACAGATATGGATACCATTCACAAATGGGCATCAGGAAAATGGAGAACCTCTGGTCACATGGAGTTGGTGGCCTTAACCCGAGGTTTTTTCATGATTAGACTGAACAACGAGGAGGACTTCTGCAAAATATTTTCTGGAGGTCCTTGGTTCCTGGGCCATAGGAGTCTCCTTTTAAGGAATTGGGGTATGGATTTCCACCCTGATACCTAGAACATCAACATTGCTCTAATATGGGTCAGCCTCCCGAGTCTCCCTCTTTTCTATTGGCATGAAAATGTAATTAGAGGTATTGCCCACTCCATTGGGGAATTGGTCACCATTGACCCTACCACCAGATCTCGAACAAGATTTGTCCAAGGTTGTTTCTATGTTTTTGCGGACTTGGTGGTGGACCTCCCCTCCTCCATCACTCTCCGGTCCGGAGGTTCCATTCTCCACAAGCAAGTCATTGCATATGAGAACAGACTAGCTTTCTACCCCTAGTGTAGTTCTCAAGGGCACCTCCAGCACAATTGTCCTCTTCAAAATCCGGGGAAGAAGAAATAGGAATCCTGTAACCCCTTGGAACACGGTGATGGTCAGATGAATCCCCTTGTTGCGAAAGACCATAAGTCTCCAGGGACACCCAGGGACCTTCTTGAATCCTCCCACCTAGTAGATGGAATCTCCCTCCAATCGGACTCTCAGTGGTGTGTTGCTAGCACCCTTCTAGGACCTCAAAAGGAGAAGGAACAGTCCCCCCCAACCCATACTTCAGTACCAGAATCCTCCAGAGTCCCAAAATGTGCTGGAAGATTACCTACTAGGAAAGAGGGGTGAACCCCCCAAAATCACCACTCAGTCAGAGCCTCCCAGGCTCCAGGACCTAGGCCCTTTCGATTTCAGCCAGTCCCAAACCTTGCTAGAAGATTACCTCCTGGGAAGGAGGGGCGTCAATCAGATCAGACATATTAGCCCTCGAATCACTAGGAATCGAAAGCAAAATGTGGATTATGGAAGTGTGAGGAAGCAGGGCCGATGTCACAACAAATACAGAAGAGACAAAGAGACGACGACAAACGTCACGAATGGCACCCAATGTCTGCTATTTTTAGATGACTCTGACACTCAGATGGGCGATACACATGTACCTAAACCTCCCTTCCAACATGGTAAGGGAGGCAAGAAGATCTTCAGACTATCCAGATGATTCTGAAGCAGACCCAGGAGAGTCAGAACTCGGAGGATCTGGAGGATCCGGAGTAGCTATGATATGACTGAACTCTGAGGATCAGGAGGATCCAGATTATCTATTTCCTTGTCTGGTGTTTAGCTGGTTTGTTTTTACTCTCTAAGTTTCATTTTCTTCGGCTATTACTTTTTGTTATCCTGTTTAAATTTCGGTTTGTTACCTGGTTAATCAGGCATAAATGCCTTTCTGTAGCCTCCGGGCAATTAGTTTAGGGTTTACGATTTCTGTAATAGGCTTATACATTCAGCCAGGAGGCATGATACATCATTTAGCAAGGTTGTTTTTGTACATAAGGTTTTGGGATCCTCTATAAAAACCCACTGTTAAAATAATTACCAAAAAAAAAATTAGTCGCATTTTAAAAATCCACATTTAAAAGTACATTTTAGATTGAATTAGGGTTTCAAACCTACCCTGCTTTGATATATTGTTTTCTTCTGAATGATTCTGAATGTATCCATAGGCAACAAATTTGAATTGCACAGTAGTTGCATTCTAAGATCAATTTTGTACTTTGTTCAAAAAAAAAACCTAGAAACATAACCTAAAAATAAAAATCACATACTTGCACATCTCATACACATTGGTAAGGTTGGGTTTTGTCACCAACCCCCAATTGATATTGGTGATTTTGGAATTCACCTCCTTCCATCGGCTCACCCCCTAGACACCATAGCAGCCCCAAGCGAGTGGCTTTCTAGATTTCATCACCAAAATGTCCCCTAATTTTGGGTACATCCAAAGTAGGAAGGATAAGAAAGCTACTTTACCATAGGGCTTTAAATAATTAGTGGACATAGCTTTCATTCTTGTTCATGACATAAATCTACAAAATAAGTGAAAGAATGATTGTATCAATAGTATAACATTAGATAGTGTGGATCATTCAGGGGTTCATTGCTTTCTTAGTTTGTACCTTGAGCCATATCCAACATAGAATTCCATATTTTGTCATTTGGGTTACATTCCTTGATAGGGGGATGTGCTTAAGCTATCTTAAATATTTTTTATTCTTTTTATACCCTTAGTCATCATAGGAATAGAAGTTGCAATATCAAAACACAAAACAAAACACAAAAAATA